>JAJLTM010000009.1:0-228932 GCA_030568175.1 Zygosaccharomyces lentus
GCTCCTCCACCTCGGCGTTCGTCATCGCTTTCATCTTCAACGGCTGCCTCGCGGCCGCGTTCACGCTGGTGTTCCTGACGCTGCGGCCACGTGACAGGAGGGTATACGAGCCCAGAGCACTCCCAGACGTCAAGACGGTCCGCGAGGAGGAGCGAACCGCCAGCGTCCCCCGCGGCTACTTCCGGTGGGTGCCGTTCCTGCTCTCGCGCCCGCACTCGTTCACCATGCAGCACGCCAGCGTCGACGGCTACTTCTTTTTGCGCTACGTGGCGCTCGGCGCTGCGATCTCGCTCCTGGGCTGTGTGCTGCTTTTCCCCGTGCTGCTCGCGGTCAACGCCACCCAGGGCCGCAACTTCTCGGGCTTCGAGCTGCTGTCGATGGCCAACGTGACCAACAAGAACCGGTTTTTCGCGCACGTGTTTCTGTCGTGGGCGTTCTTCGCCGCGGTGGTCGTGCTCATCTACAGGGAGCTGTACTACTACGTGGCGGTGAGGCACGCGCTGCAGACGAGCCCGCTGTACGAGTCGATGGTCTCGTCGCGCACGCTCGTGGTCACGGAGCTGCACCGCGACATGCTGGAGGAACACGTGATCCGCGACCGGTTCCCCGGGGCGTCACGTGTCGCGTTCGCGCACGACGAGAAGCAGCTGCACAAGCTGTGCAAGGAGCGCGCCAAGTCGGCCAAGAAGCTCGAGGCGGCGCTCAACAAGGTGCTCAACAAGAGCGTCAAGGTCAAGCGCAAGGCGGACGAGCGGGTCGGCGTCCCCGAGGTGGACGGCGACGAACTCGAGACCTACGTCAAGAAGCGCCCGCACCGCCGCCTGGGCAAGTGGAAGATGCCGTTCCTGGGCGAAAAAGTCGACACGCTCGAGTACGACGCGCGCCGCATCGGCGAGTTGAACGGGGAAATCCACGCAGCGCAGGACGCCTGGGCCGAGAACAAGACGCTGCCCGTGTGCTTCGTGCAGTTCGACACGCAGCTCGCCGCGCAGCGGTCGTACCAGACGATCGGCGCCAAGTTGCACGGCCTCTACGGCAGGTGCTTCATCGGGTACGCGGCCGACGACATCGCCTGGGACAACGTGAACCTGAGCAAGCACGTGCGGCGGTCGAAGCGCACGGGGGCCAACTCGCTGCTCACCGCCACGATCGTCTTCTGGTCACTGCCCGTCGCCGTCGTCGGGTGCATCTCCAACATCACGTTTTTGACCGACAAAATCCACTGGCTGCGCTTCATCGACAAGTGCCCGAAAGTGCTGCTCGGTCTCATCACGGGTATCCTGCCCTCCGTGGCGCTCGGGATCCTCATGTCGCTGGTCCCGCCGTTCATAATGATGGCGGGCCGCAAGAGCGGCTGCATGACGGTCCAGGAGACCAGCCTGTTCTGCCAGGCGTGGTACTACGCGTTCCAAGTGGTCCAGGTGTTTCTGGTGACGACGTGCACCTCCTCGGCGTCTGCCACCGTCGACGCCATCATCAAGGATCCGGCCTCCGCCATGCTTCTGCTGGCCAACAACTTGCCCAAGTCTTCCAACTTCTACATCTCCTACTTGCTGTTGCAGGGCCTGTCCGTGTCGAGCGGCACGCTCCTGCAGCTGGTCACGCTGATCCTGTCGAAGATCCTCGGCCGCGTGCTCGACAAGACCCCGCGGCAGAAATGGAACCGTTTTTGCACTTTGGGTTCCCCCACCATGGGCGTCGCGTACCCGGTGATGGAAGTGCTCGTCTGCATCTCGCTGACATACGCGGTGATTGCCCCGTTGATCCTCGTGTTCTCCGTTGTCGCGCTGTCGCTGCTCTACTTGGCAAACGCGTACACGCTCGCATACGTGCAGGGGTTCACTTTTGACACCAAGGGACGCAACTACCCGCGTGCGCTGTTTCAGCTCTTCTGCGGGCTGTATCTGGCACAGGTTTGTCTCATCGGGCTCTTTATCATGGGCAAGTCGTGGGGTCCAATGGTGTTGGAAATCGTTGCCCTAGTGGCCACGGTGCTTGCGCACCTGTGGCTGCAGTGGAGGTTCAACCCGCTCTTTGACGCCGTTCCCTTGAGCGCGTTCCGCTACGTGCAGGGGGTCGAAGGCGCGCAGTACCCGGGCTCCGACCAGGGGCTACACGAGGTAAGACACGCCGTGGACGAATTGGAGGAGCTGAACACGATCTCGTACAGGCGGTACTCCAGGGCGGAGGCGGAGGCGGAAGCAAAGGCGGAGACCGTGTTCGCGGTCATGCGCGACGATATGGAGAAGGACGACAACCGCGGGCTCGAGAAAGTGGCATCGAAGGAGAACAGTTTATTCGAGGGCGATGATGCGCCCATTTCGAACCACACCGACGTGTTTGCCGATAACAAGCGGATCCCGGAGCCGCAGGAGTCGTTTTCGAAGGCGATCTCGAGCGGGTACTGGGGGGACGAGATAACGCCCTCGTGGAGGCACAGGATTGCCACTTTTTTCCAACCGCGCAAGTTCTACACCTTTGACGAAGTGCGCACCAGGCTGCCGAAAGTGTTTGAGACACGTGTAGACTACGACGAGGCCACGTTGGACCGATCCTTTGCGGATCCGAGCGTCGTGGAGAAGGACCCGGTCGTGTGGATCGCCGAGGACCCGATGGGCATCTCGAAGAAGCAGATTGCGCTAGCGCAGGAAGTCGGCGCGCACGTCACCGATGTCAATACGCGGTACGATGAGAAGGGGAAAGCGCAGTACACCGGTGACCCACCCGATTTCGAAGGTTAGGAGGAGTTGTATACTAGAGCTGGTAGTGATAATATTTAATTAAGAGTGTATTATTTATTCCGTCTAATTTTTTTTTTTTTTTTTTTTTACAAGTTTAGTTGTTGGTAACGCAGTTTTGGCAAGCTCCCACCCGGGTGGGGTTTCGTAGGATTATTTTACTCGACATAAAACAATTTCTAACGGTACGCCTACTTAGGAGGATTGGAGGATCGAAAGTTTTGGGCGTATTTGAAGCTCTTTTTCGAAGCTTTTTTTTTTTTTTTTTTTTTTTTTTTTTTTTTTTTTTTTTTTTTTTTTTTTTTTTTTTTTTTTGTATGCTACACCGTATTATCTTTCCCCGGACTTCGTTTAGTATGACGCATCGGGATTGTCCTAAGGGGGGGGGGGACCTTCAAGAAGCAACAGGGGAAAGCACTGCTGTCCTTCTCCGCTGCACTCACCCCATTAGAGTCAAGCCACACAAGAGTCCTCCAACAGAGCATGAGTGAGTGCCTTAGAAACGCCGGTATTGTGTACGGTGCCAGGGGCGAGATTTTTGACCCCTCCAAGGGCATGTCCCTTGAAGAATTCATCAGCAGGACTTTTGAAATATCCAACGTCTTTGATGAGAAGTTGGTCATGGGCCGTTGCATCTGCCACGGCAAGAAAGACCTCGAAACAGACGTGTTCCTTTCGAACCAGGAGGATACGGAGAAGTTTTTGTTTTCGAAGGAGTCGACTAAGCCCCATATTATCTTGATATATGACAGGCCAGGGGCCGTCGATCCAAAATCAGAGATCCAAAGTGACATCCTCGTAAGTGCTCAACAGTGGGAGGATCTGGTAGGGTCCGTCAAGGAGCTACAGCTATCGGTCGGATTACAGAAGCCTGCCCAGAACCAGCAGAGGGAACAGGTCCACGCGAATGTCGTTTGCGATGCGTGCTACCCGAGGGATTCATCGGACGCCAAGGAGATCGTGGGCCCACGCTTCAAATGTCTGGATTGTCGCAATTTCGACCTGTGCTCCCCCTGTGAGGCTAAGGGCGTCGAGACGGAGACCCACAGCAACTCACACAATATGGCCAAGATCAATACGCCCTTGGGGAGATGCTTTGGAAGCTGTTACAACGCCACTGGCTTGACGGGCGCCACTTCCAGCACCAGGCCAACCCGGGGCAGGGAACTCGTTGTGGACATCCCTGAGCACGAACAAGAGTTGCTCAAGATGTTTTCCAGCGTCGAAAAAATCCGTGAAGTGATCCGTGGGTACCAGGCCTATTGCGACTCTCAGAACGCTAGGACAGCAGAACCCTCGAGGGCACCCAACCCGGGGCGTGAAAGGCGCAAGAGAGAATCATCCATGCTGGAGGTCAAAGTGACACAGAGGGACAATTTACTGACTTTTAGTGTCTACAACAGCGGCAAGTGCACGTTGCAGGGCGGCAATATTTTGCTGCTCTCTCTTTTTGAAGACAACGAGCAGCACTCCGAGTTCAGGATCGAAGGTAATCTGGGACCTCATGACCTCGCGCCTGGCCATAAGAAGGTTTTCCACCAGCAGCTCCTGCGCGGCTTCCCACACCATTGGGTCAACAACGAGCCCCGTATCTCGTTGCTCGATGGGAAAAATAAGGACTGCGTCCTCTATACGGGGAGTGAATCTGCCCTTTTCGAAAATACTTTTCAATTGAGGCCTCCAGGATTCGCTCATGCTTCGTTGCAGTGCTGCAAGCCGCTGTCCCCTTTGGTGAAGGAGGACGACGGTGTCATCAGCTCTTCTATGACAAACGATGACTACAGTCTATGCTCAAGCAACGAAAGCAATGGGAGCGCCTGGGAGGAGTACGACTTTTTGAGTGAGGACGAGGTCTGATTTCGTTATGGGACCGTTCTCCCCCCGCACCTCTTACAATTTTTTTTTTTTTTTTACATATATATATATATATATATGTGTGCAGTCTTTATGACTTGTGGGGCAATGAGAAGCAAGTAGGTTTATTTGAATTTCATAGCGAAGTTGCAATATTACTGTCATTGTGCCAGGGTCCAAGTCACGTGATGATATTTTCCACTTGTAATATAAGATGAAAAAATTTTTCAAAAAAAAATACCGACTATTACTACGCCTAACGTTGAATAAGGTCCACATTTTGGAGTATTTCTCAGGCATTATTAGTCGTTTCCTAGTCTCCTAGACTACTTAATCCAGCATGGGAAGCTTAGAAACCGAAGCGGAGAAGAATATTGAAATCTGGAAGGTCAAAAAGCTGGTCAAGTCTTTGGAAAATGCTCGTGGTAATGGTACTTCCATGATTTCGCTGGTGATCCCACCAAAGGGTCAAATTGCTCTCAATCAAAAGATGTTGACAGATGAATACGGTACCGCATCTAATATCAAGTCCAGGGTTAACCGTCTTTCCGTTTTATCGGCAATTACATCCACCCAGCAGAAATTGAAACTTTATAACAAGGTGCCACCCAATGGGTTGGTTCTTTACTGCGGTGATATTATTAATGAGGAAGGTAAGGAAAAGAAAGTCACATTCGATATCGAACCTTACAAGCCCATCAACACCTCCCTGTACCTATGTGACAACAAGTTTCATACCGAAGTTCTTTCCGAACTACTGGAGGCTGATGACAAATTTGGTTTCATTGTTATGGATGGTCAAGGCTCCCTATTTGGTTTGCTTTCGGGAAACACGAGAACCGTTTTGCATAAGTTTTCCGTGGATCTGCCCAAGAAACACGGTAGAGGTGGTCAATCTGCAGTGCGTTTTGCGCGTCTAAGAGAGGAGAAAAGACACAACTATGTGAGGAAGGTGGCCGAAGTAGCAGTGCAGAATTTCATCACCAACGACAAGATTAACGTCAAGGGGTTAATTTTGGCGGGTTCTGCCGATTTCAAGACCGATTTGGCTAAGTCCGAGTTGTTCGACCAAAGACTGGCCTCTAAGATTATCCAGATTGTCGATATCTCCTATGGTGGTGAGAACGGTTTCAACCAGGCCATTGAGTTGTCAGCAGAAACTTTGGCTAACGTCAAATTTGTACAGGAGAAGAAATTGCTGACCGAATACTTCGATGAAATTTCTCAGGACACAGGCAAATTTTGTTACAGTATCGATGACACTTTGAAAGCCCTGGATTTGGGTGCCGTAGAGTCCCTGATTGTGTACGAAAATCTCGACATTGTCAGATACGTGTTCAAAACTAGTGAAGGAGAAGAACTACTAAAATTCGCAGCACCTGACAAACTAGATAAATCACAGGCAATTGAGAAGAGCACAGGACAAGAGATGGAGATTGTAGAGGAGCAGCCTCTAATCGAATGGTTGGCTGAAAATTACAAGAACTACGGTGCGCACTTGGAGTTTATCACTGACAAATCTTCCGAGGGTGCTCAATTCGTCTCCGGATTCGGTGGTATCGGTGGTATCCTACGTTATAAGGTTAACTTTGAACAGTTAGCGGATGATTCCGAGGATGAATATTTCGACGAAGATATTGGCTCCGACTACGAAATATTTTAAACGTTCGGGGAAAGAAGGTATCGTTAATGTAATTTTTTTTTTCTTGTTCAGTTAGATTGTATATTAATTATAGGAGGGTCTTAAAAAAAAAAAAGTAAGTCTTCTGTATCCATTCATTTTTACTTTCTCTCTTTTTTGCTTTTCAGCTTCTCGAGTGCGTCCATTTTCTCATGTCCAATGATAGATTCATGACCTCTTTTTTTGACCAAAGTATCAGCCAAGTTGAGAAACCCACCAGTTAAATATTTTTGCCGTCTATCTTTCCTGATGGGCCGACTCAACAATGCATTTAAACGAGCCTTGACTTGCTTTACTTCCTGTTTACCCAAAGTCTTATTCCTTTTCTTGTTGCCCTTGCCATCGTTAAACTCCTCCTCAGAATCGATGTCTACGCCAAGATCTTGAGCCGCTTGCTTCATCCAGGTACTCTCCTTGTTAATCGAAGCGGAAGCCAGTTGGTGGTCTGCCAATTCACTTGCTAACACGCTACGTTCTCTAAGCTCCCTCACAATATCGGACTCAATCGGCAGTAGGGGAACCTCCTTTTGCCACTTCTTCCGCCTGTTGATGTCTTCCGACTCTTTCTTATTTGCCAGCATTTTCCTCAGCTTCCTCAAGGGCCCCATAGCCTCATCTGGAGAACATATCATGACAGACACACCTTCATTACCAGCACGAGCAGTTCTACCAGATCTATGAATGTAAGTGTCTGCAGTTCTTGGCAAATGGTAATGTATGACATGTTTAATACCGTCAATGTCCAAACCTCTGGCGGCCACATCACTGGCGACAAGTACAGTGGATTTACCCTCAGCACAATTCTTTGCAGACTGTTCTAAGTACCGCTCCAAACTAAGCAGACGATTCTTTTGTGTCATGGAAGAGTGGATCTGGAATGCACTTATCTTCAAATTGTTGAAGTATACACATAGCTTCTTGACAGAATCGATGGAGTTGCAAAAGATCAGGGTGGTACCTGGAAATACTGTCAAGAAATAATAGGAGTACAAATCACGTTCTAACGGACCACACTCAATCAGGGATTCTTTGATTTGGGATTTCATTTTTTCTTCCGAGTTGCTGTCTATAATCACCGGTTTAGATCTAAAATGAATCTTTTGCATCAAATGCTCCAAAACTTGTTCCATTTCGTCTTCGTTGTCTTTAAAGGATCTCCAAGGGGTGGTGGTCAATTTACTAAATAAACTCATCGAAAATGTAGCGGAAAAAATCATAGTTTGCCAACCAGTCTTCTCATTATTTTTGCGAGTGGTTCCAAGTAACTTCAAAATCCTCTCAAACTCTTCAAAATGTCCGTCTTGCAGCAGCCTATCTGCCTCGTCAAGCACTAGCATATGAATACGTGCAAACCTGGAAACCAATTTCGTGTTCTTTTCAAGGAGTTCCAAAAATCTTCCGGGCGTTGCAACTACTACTCTTGCACTTTCTTTGTAGTTCAACAAGCGCTCCTGCTTTTGGATCGAGAGACCACCGGTCAGCGACAAGATGGCGAAGGGGTTTTTTTGGACGAACAACTGGCCCAATGTCTTTAAATGCTGTGTCACCTGTTGTGCCAATTCTCTAGTGGGTGTAAATATCAAGGCAATAGGTTGAGTGGGATCCTTCTCCCTTACTAAGCTCTCCAGAATCGGAATGCCGTATGCCAAGGTCTTACCAGAACCTGTGGCGGCTTTACCGATGATGTCCTTATTGTCGAAGGCTTGGGGCAAGACTTCTCTTTGGATATCAGTTGGTTGAGTAAAGCCCTGCTTGGACAAGCTATGGAGAACTGCCAAAGACAGTGGTGCTATCTCTTGCCATTCAGGTAACTCTGGTGTTGACAAGTCTCCCAAGTCCAGCTCAGCATTGAAGACATTTGATTTCAACTCTTGAGATTCTTCCTCTTGAGATTCTTCCTCTTGAGATTCTTCCTCTTGAGATTTTTCATCGTCAGACTCCTGAAGCTTGTCCTCTTGAGCGTCATCTTCTTCAGGTTGATCCTCTTGAAATTTGTCCTTTTGAATTTTTTTCTCTTGAGTTGTTTTATCCCCATGAGTTTGTTCCTCTCGAGTTTCGTCCTCTTCAGGTTGATTCACCTCACGCTGCGGATGCTGCCCATCCTGCTGAGCTTCTTCGTCCTGCTCCTCGTCCTTAGCCACTGACGCCGATTCACCCGGGGCTATAAACTGAACCTGTCCATTCACAACCTTCACATCCACACCATCAATCTCTTCGAGGCCGTAAAATCCGCCATAATCGTCTAGGGTATCTGGAATGTCCACCGGTTTCCATTTCAAATCAGAGGCGGTCATTACCACACCTTTTAAAGGTTTCTCTTGGGGCATGCCTTTCGGCTTGCTCTTTTTCACAACATCCGTTTTACTCTTGCCGGTCCTAACATGCTTGGAGGCCATCTTGTTCACCTTATTGTGACGTTTCATCTTACCTCACTTCATCTCATCTCATCTCATCTCATCTCATCTCAAAAATTTTTTAGTCTTTTTCAACCCCATCGCGAAGAGCCACATGAAAAAAAAAAAGAGCTATCAACCAAGCAATGCTCTCGAGAAAGAAAAAAACCATCACCGGTAGCAGGGTGTCGAAAGATGTTGCTGTCAATATCAAACCGGCAAAGGCCCGTAGAATAATACGCAGGTTTCATTTTCTGATCAACAAACGTCGAATTGTGTGTGATAAACTAGGCATATCCTTAGCCGACAACGACGAGGATTCGAATGCCAAGAAAATCTCCAACTTCCTCGATGAGACCACAAGGATCCATTTTGAAGTGGGCGCCGCAAGCCCGGATATGGAACAGCAATTGCTGCAAGCGAAAAGTTCCCATTCACGAGAGGACCTCCTGCAATGCCTTGGGTACATCATGACTCAAGTGCACCACCGTGGGGGTCTTGCGGATTACCAGCTGGCGAGTCGTGTCGGCCAGACCGGTAATAGGGGTGGGGATTCTTCCAAACTGCTAGTCACTTGGCTGCAAGAGCTGGGCCACACGTCCTGCGACGAGATGACAGCACTCGAGATTGGTTCCCTCAGCACACGGAACCGTATTAGCACCTGTGGTCTATTCCACCCCGCGGTGCGCATTGATTTGCAGAGCTCCGAACCAGGAATCACGCGGCAAGATTTCATGCAGAGACCGATCCCGAAGACAGAACAAGGTAAGTTCGATCTCATATCCTGCTCTCTGGTGCTCAATTTTGTGCCCACGCCGTTGCAGCGTGGTCAGATGTGTGAACAGTTTGCCCCGTTTCTGCGGAACCACTCTTACTTGTTTATAGTACTTCCGCTCCCCTGCATGAACAACTCCCGCTACATGGACAAGGAGTATTTTTTGGCGCTGATGGGATGCTTGAACTACTCGCTGGTTAAATACCATGAGGCCAAGAAAGTGTGCTATCTGCTTTTACGCTGCGGTGAGGAGGGGGGTTCGAACCACGACCGCAACCGCTTTGAGAAAAAGCATAAGCTGCACGACGGACCCGATATGAACAATTTTTGTATCGTATTGCCCGCCAAGAGAGGCTGCTAATCAACGTGATAGTATTGAGATGCGATCCATATTCCCATTGGCTGGTGGTAGCCGCGCGGCTTCGATCCTCGCTTAGCTCACCACATCTAAAGTATCTTAATCCTTCGAGGCTCCCTCTATGTAGTATATGACACTGTTCTTGACATCGATCCCGATGTCACGTGATATTTGCGGTGCTACGCTTCCGGCAACAGAGAGCGTGCTCCCTACATACCAAGTAAAACTATCTAAAGTGCCAATGGCTCCAGTTCGAGTACCCTGACCACAACATAATACTCGTCCAGAGATTTATGTGCAAACTATCTTGCCAGTCGTGACTACTCAATCCACACCGCTCGTGTGCCTTTCCGTTTCATGGATATTGTGTGGGCGGCCGGCTTAAGACACCTTGTCGCTCCACGCCTGTTTTTTCAGCCCACGTTTCAGCCCTGTTTGAGCGATGTTTCAGTTGTGCTCCCGCCATGTGTGGCCACTGTCCACGACACACTATGCAACACAGGACGTGAGCGCGAGTGGTTTAGTGGTAAAATTCAACATTCCCATTGTTGAGCCCCGGGTTCGATTCCCGGCTCGCGCAGTCAAGCGGTAATTTTTTTCTTAATCGCGGTAGCATCGAGTCACGCGACCACTCGGCACAAGGCGCTGTCGTTTTTTTGTTTCTTTTTGTTTTCTTTTTTCTTTGTTTTCGAGCTTAAATTTGCGCTCGTTTCTTTTTAGTCTTTTTTTGCCTTTTTGTTTTCGTTCCTTCATTTGGGCGATAAAGTAGCATATTCCCCCACAGGTGGGAATTTCCGTCACAGAGAATCCCGTTGCGGCGTTAAAGGGAGGCTCACTCACTGTTGCAGGCCAGTGGGATCAAGTCATCTTGCCACCCAAGAGGTAGGCACTTTATACAAGAAATTAACGAAACAATCGATTTTAGCGGCACAACGTTGACCTCTCATTGCATTTTTTCTCTCTACTTCTTCACTCCCCCATATATCTCACTTTCCACCACCATTTTGGTTAGGGGAGTTTGATTATAGCTAGTTGAATAACCCTGTCAATCGTGCTGTATGGCAATGGGCGGTCCCGTGAGGTCGTTGATAAAACACATTTATTGGGAGCGTATCTTACCGCTACTTCCCCAGGAGACGGGTCATGGAGATTATCATGAAGTGGAATGTGATGAGACATTTCTCATGCACAGAGGCCTCCTGATGGACATGTCTTATTCCCAAGGGCTCAACGATATTGTAGAGGTGTCGGTGGAACTGGTGGAACACATTCTGAATAAGCAGCCGGTGCTGGAGGTGGCCGAAGAGGGAATACAGTCGATTCTGGTTGTTTTGCGGCTGCTCAGCGACAACATGGAAAACGTTTGGGATGGAGTGGAGGCGCGCAAGATGCAGGAGGTGCGGAGCAGGGGCGGCATGGGATCCGTGGTGGGGTTCAGCACTCACAGGCCTTGCTTCCACTGCGTTTCGGCGCAGCCACTCGATTCGGAACTGGCTCTGCGGTTGGTGGAGCTGTGTGGGAGGATCAAGTTCGATTCAACGACTTTACTGATTTTGCAGAACATGTCGCAGCAGCTATACGGCACGCCGAGTTTGGTAAGTGCGAATGTGCTGCCGCAGTACCAGGCGTACCTGAGGCAGCGCAACGGCAACGGTGGCGCGACCAAGATAGATTTGACGGTGGACTACATGCTGAGGTATCTTTCGTCGGCGAACCCAGCGGAGTTTACGCGGTACCTGAGGCACACGGTGTTGAAACCGTTTTTGGAGCAACATGTGGGTGTGGAGCAAGGAGTGTTGCACTACTTGGACCTGTTTGGGTGCTTCTACTTGAACGCGAAGAACCTGGCCAACTTTTTGGAGATGATCCGGAACATGTCGGCAGGGATGCGGAAGACTGTATTCCACTGCCTGCTGCTGTCCTATGCATCGCGGGCGTTGATGTTTTGGATCATGGGTAGACCTGAGGAGTATACCGACGTCTTCCGTCTTCTGTGTCGTTGCACGGGAGCTGGAGGCAGTGGCAATAGCAGCGGCAGTGGCAGCGGCAGTGGCAGTGGCAGCGGCAGCAGCAGCGGCAGCGGCATTGGCGGTGGAAGTGTCAATGTCAATGTCAGTGGCAGTGGCAGTGGCAGTAGAAGTGGCAGTAGCAGCGGCAGTGGGATGAGCGTTCTCAGTACTGGCAGCACTGGCGACACCAAGAAGACTCTGTCAGGCTCGCCACTAGTCACCGACGCGGATCTGGGAAAGCAAATCTTGCAGCTGTCTTCTGCGCTCTTCGAAGAGACGTACACAAGTTTTAGCGTCTCCAGCCTGCTCACCTCTATGACCTCGTTTGGCGGTGGCCCCAGCGGCAGCGGCACCGGCGATAACAATAACGACAGCAACAGTAGCACGCCGCACTCTGCATCTTCCGCTTTGTCATTCTTCTCGCAACCTTCGCTTTCCAGTGGGGCGAACGGATCCCACAACAGCCTGAGCGAGCTGCCCCAGGAGGAGTCGGCAACCGGTTCGCTCAGTGAGACCGTCGTTCTCAAATGCGGCGCAGACGGGAGACCACTGCAACCCGAGGTACCGCATGTGCGCAACGTGCTCGAGCTATACACTACCCCAGACGAATCGGAGTCCCTCTCGCACACAAGCGTACTTCGTTTCCTCATGGCGTTGCTCATGCTGGATCCTGAGGTATTCTACGAGATCAACGGCACTACTTTCAAAAACTTGCCTGACGTCAAGGGATCCACCGTGGCTCCGGCAAGGGCAGAACCCGAGGAAAGGGAGAGGATCCAGGGCAGCATCAAGCATCTTACACACGGATTGAAAAGGCTAACTACCCTCCCGCTCTCCAAGAAGAAAAGTGTCAAGATGATCACCACGCTGTTGAAAAACATCACTGGTTCTATGCTGTTCTCAGACCAAGCAGTTATGGACACGATCAAGTCGATCGTTACACTCTTCACAATGGCTTCTTCAGTCTCTTTAGCCGACTCGACGACGCCGTCTGTCGTGTTTTGCAAGCGTCTTTTCCCCATAATGGCGTGCAATTTGGACCTCGGTAAAAACTGGGAGAAGGAGACCAAGTTGAATGCCAACTTGCTCAAGTGTCTAGCGCGTCACTCAATGGCGTATGGCCGTCTGCAGATAGAATTCTTCGCCGCCTCTACGAGACTCGAGCAAAGTGCTTTCCTCTCACGCCTGCATCTGAATGACGTGGGTTCAAGTTCCAATCTAAAGAAACTAACGTTGTACACTGAGGGATTCCGCGTCTTCTTCCATCTACCGAGCACCAAGGCACTGCAGGAGGGAACCGCGCTGAGAACCGCAGAACTATTAAAGACTTTATTTTACTGGGTGCCCGATGTCATCCTCAAATCCTTGCCGTATTTTGACGGCCGTATAGCGACCATCGTGTCCTCCATTGTCGATGGGACCGTTCTTGAGGAAATCAGCGGACATCACCCTCTTTTCAAAGACGTGTCCCACTCCTCGTCTTCATCGGTCGCATCGCTGCCCAATTCTCAAGCCGTGACACTGGGTTCCCCACATAGCGGATCTGCACTTGAGGTGTACAGCAGCGGAGGCACCGCAAGCCAGGGCGTGGTGCGAACGATTTCCAACAACTCGACCTCTTCGTATTCAAGTTCCGTGAACATCCCAATTAACCAAAATGACATACATGTTAGCCATCTGATCGCTCCCAAGGCAAGGCGTGTATCGGGCAACTCGTCCTCAACGAAAAAATCATCCATTCTCATATCATCAGATGGCTTGGAGGCCGAAAAGGTTCAGAGCAGTATTCGCCCTCAAGGCAGCGCTCCCGGTGGTGGTGGTGGTATGGGAAGTGACACTTCTAATGTGGCGACTTCTTACGCTTCCTCGGCGGTTAGCAACATCACTAGAAACATTAGGTCACCTTTGAGGCATACAAGACATAGAAGATTATCAGATGACGCGGGCCTGAGACCTTCCAGATCCAATATTTTCACTGCAACGGATAACACCATAACTTTGGCCAACAGGGAACACGATGCTAGAAGGGTAATGATCAACATCTTTAGCATCTTCAAGAGAATCACTGATTACATCGTGGTACCGCACATCGAGAATGTCGATCCGGAATGGCCTGAAAAGGATTTCAAGAGCATCATCAAATCGATCTTTAGCTCAATTTTAGACACGGACGTCAATCTGCAAAAGACGGCCCAAACGTTCATGGACGTACTCATCAACTACATGTCTGAATTTAGCGAAAATATCTCCCCAGGAACTACTTGTGGCTACTACAAATTGTGCAGTTATACCGTTACACTCTTCTCTATTGCGCTATTAGATTTGCAGTTGAGCAACCACAGGCGTGAAGTTTTGCTCGACATCGTCGTGAAATTTCTGAAAGTTCGTGGCCGTTTGGAGAAGAACATAGAGCATAAAGGATCCAATTGGAAAACTTTTCTGGAACTGGAAACTTCTACTTTCCCCGTAATCTCGGGAACAGTGGGGCGTGGATTGTTTGTCTCCCTTTATTCCAACAAGAATAGCGTGCAAAAGCTTTTAAAAATGGCTTACAAGGAGTTTTACCTAATGATACTTTTCCACGAGAAAGTTTCAGGAATCACCGATCCTTGTTGGGCCGACAACCTAGGATTCGCAAAAGCAACGTCGGAGGACAATTACGTGGCATCCGGGTCGGTGGCATTCCAAAGACGTCTGAGATCGAACATTCTCAAGTTCATTAAGTATCCTGACGCCATTCTTTTTGATGTGATGAGCTTTATTTACAAAAGATGGTCGAGCTTGCTCGGTTCGAAGACCATGTCTCAGGAGGAAAACTCTGACTTTAGAAGTTTTGGCGGAATCATTGCATCTGTCTGCGGTGTTCTTCTGGCAGTGGACGTGGAGAAATACCCCGAATTGAGCGAAATGAGAATTGAAGTGGGGCGCCATATGAATATCTTTATCACCAAACAGTGCCAATCGCTTAACAATCCCGATCTTTTAACCAGAGAAAACGCGAGGGACATCTTGAGTACAGAGTTACATCCCTTGGCATTCAAGTTACTATTCTCTAATTTGAAAGGAAAGCTTGAACTTTTAAAAGGGGTGGACATGACTTCCCCCGCCCATGAGTTGTCATTTGTTCTTTTGGAACAAATCATTATCATTTTGAGAACAATCTTGAAACGCGAAGATGATGAGAAAATTGTACTTTTATTCTCTGTCGAAGTAATTAATGCTATTGATGACATTGTGGAAATTTTGGAAAAGATGCCCAACGACTCACCAAAATTCTTCAAGGCAGTCATCCATATGTCCAAAACATTTAGGGCTTTGGAAGGCGCAGAACAAAAATTATGCATTACTGGTCATTTTTCCCTGAAAAATAGGTGGTTAAAGAAAGCCACTTTTTGGTTTAAATTGACTATTGACAAGGATTATGATATTGAGAACATATCGAAACCACATCGTGAAATGGACCTGAGGAGACGTGATATTGATATTTTGCTTATCGATACAGCCATTGAATCTTCAAGAGCTCTTGCCTTCCTGACCAAGAATGTTCCCTTGGAGGTGCCTCCTTCAGTGTCAGAAGAAGAGTTGAAAAGGTCCAAATTTGTCATTTTTGGTAACTATTTCAATACTCTTTTGAAAGGTTTGGAAAGGAGCACAGATTTGGACAGTTTCCCGCCTTCTTTGAAGCACAAAATCGGCATTTTAAATGAAAATGTTATCACATCTTTAACCAATTTGTCCAATGCCAACGTCGATGCAGGTTTGCAATATTCATTACCCATGGGTTTTTCGAAGAACAAAAATATAAAGATTGCATTTTTGAAAGTCTTCATTAATATTGTAGAGAACTATTCCCACTCACAGCATCAATTGGCAAAATTGAAATTGGAAGCCCAAAACGATTTGCTGGTTTACCTTATTAAACATCCTTATCTGGTGGTCCTCGCAACAAAAGTCTGCCCTGCAAATGAAATCGATTCTCTTGCCGCGGGTTTGGTAAGCGCTTTTGACAGTAGAAATGGTACGATTGTATTAGTCGTGGAGCTAATCAAGGAGGAAATAAGGACTGCTCCTAGATATATGGATATATTGAGGAGAAACAGTTGCGCCACAAGAGCCTTGTCTCTTTTTGCGAGGTCTAGGGGCAATGAATATTTGGTGAGAATTTTACGTCCTATTCTGACCGAATTGATGGATTCACAAGAGTCATTTGAAGTGGAAAAACTGAACCCAGATGATCCCGGTGCAGATGTTCAGGTCGCGTTGTTTGTTAAATACATGAAACTAATAGTCGGCAGCATAACCAGTTCTGTCGATCTTTTCCCTCCAGAGCTAATTGTCATCTGCAAGACAATATATTCTGCTGTGGAAGAAAAATTTCCCCTTTACGTTTACGTTGCTGTGGGATCTTTTATTTTTTTAAGGTTTCTCTGCCCAGCCCTGGTAAGCCCAGAATCAGAGAACATTATAGAGATTTCTGAAGCTCCTTATAAACGCCCCTTCATAACTTTGGCAAAAGTTATACAAAGTTTGGCAAACGGTTCGGATAATTTGGTCAAATGGCCAGCCTTGGAATCGCAAGCGGACTTTCTAGAGGAGTGCAGAGACGAAATCTTCCGCTTTCTAAAAAATATTTGCGAAACAAAGCATGAGGTGAACATTTCTGTCAATACGAACCCTTCGCCTGTTCATTTCGACTTCAACTTCATTCACACGTACCTTTACCTGTACGGTTTAAACATAAGAAAGGCTACTTTGGATACACTCCATAGTTTTAGTGAATTTCCTCTACTAAGGGAAGAGTTTTTGTTGATTGACACAAAACTGGCCATATTAGGACAACCTAAGGAGCAGTTTAGGAACGAAATTCCCAAGTACATTCAGGACAATAAAGAGGAATGCTCTCAACTTTATGAGTTCATGAGCAGGCACGCCTTTAAAAGCGCCTCCATCTTTAATACGAATAGTACATTTGTTCATGAGTCCATGTCCCCAGATGGCTTACCGATTATTACACTAACATTCAGTGCTTTCAAAACTTTGAAAATTGAAGTGGGAACAGTGGTATACAGGACTTTTCGGATATATGCTAGGATTTGGAGCGTTAAACATTACTTGGTGCTAGATTGCACGGAATTCGATAAAAATGAGGTGGATGTGGCGAAGTTGACATCGCTATTCAGTAATTTATTACCACCAATCGCCCTACGAAACTGTCAAGGTTACTATTACTTCAACATCACAGAAAGTTTCGTCAGTCAATGGAGCAAGTTATTTAGTAAAGCAAACCCCTACGTGAATTACAAAGTTCCTCATTATTTTGTGAACAGTCATTCAAATACAGACTTTGTGGCATCCCTTGGATTGAGCGCACAGAGCATGGAGGTTGTAAATGATGTGCGTGTGTCCCTACATGATATTGTCCTGTACGACGAACGAAAGAAGAGGTTTACTCCCATTTCCCTGAAGATAGGGAATAAATTCTTCCAAGTATTACACGAGACCGTTAAGCAATACAAGATCGAAGGTTGGGATCACCTGGTGGATTTAAAATTCAATGACGTTTATCAAATAAACCATGTGTCATCTGTTGGTATTTCTTCGAGCACAGGAGTTCCCTCCGAGTTCACTGTGAGTTTAGAGGGCGGAAAGACACTAGTTTTCAGCAGTTCCAAATATTTGGAAATTATAAAAATGTTTTACTATGCTTTGGCTAGAATAGAGGACGAATATGGTGTAATAAGCCTCGATTCGAATGCAGAAACCGGCAATAAGGATTCCAATAAGAATGAGTACAAGCAGAGACTCAAAACAGTCTGTCATCTCCTATTGATCGTGGTGGTAGGACTTGTTAATGAAGACGATGTAGTGAAAAATGTGTCATATAATCTTCTCGCAGCGACCCAAGATGCATTCCAGCTCGACTTTGGTACACGATTCCACAGTTCTCCAGAAATACATGTTCCAAGTGACTGTAGTACGTTTTTGTGCTTAGTTTCAAAATCAATCTCAAAATCTTCACCCGATTTAACTCGCTACCTTTTTGAGTATTTTCTAAATGGATTGATGAATCAAATTATTCCCTTCGACTATATTCCACAAACAATCATCTGCCTTTCTTACTGGGTGCCCAATTTATACAAGCATGTCTATTTGGTTGATGAGGAAGAGGGCCCTGAAGTAGTGGCTCAGATCATTCGCGCACTAATAAGGCTAACTGTTTCGGAACTAAGCTTTACAGCAATTTATCAACAACAAATTTGGTTTTATTTAGCACTGGAAGGTCGCTTAACATTTTTGATTGTGGAAGAAGTGTTAAACCACGCGTTAGACAGAGATTCGGAAAATCGCGATTGGAAAAAGCTGCTTTGTCTGCTAAACAGTTTACCAACTGTTGAAGTTACTTCTCAAATTATACTTCGCTTAATGAATGTTATAAAGTCATTCTTACCATCGTTTAGGTTGGAAGCTTTGACCCAAAGTTGGTCCGAATTAACCATTTTAGTGAAAACCACAGTTCCTCTATTTTTTGAATCCCCTTTAGTGACTCAAATGTTTTTGCCAGAAGCATTGTTTATTACTTCCTTGCTAATTGATGTCGGACCTAATGAGATTCGTACTTCTCTTTATGAACTGCTGATGAATGTCTGTCATTCCTTGACCATAAATGATGCCCTTCCCGAGGCAAACAAGCAGAAGTTGGATGAGGTTTGCAGCATTTTTTCTCGTCAGAGATTGAGATTCATGTTCGGATTCTCCCAACACAAAGGTAGCATTTTGCAAAATTTGAACACTTCTTCATTTGCGATTAAGTTTGCGGCATTGGAACAATTCGCCACTAATATACTTCATTTGATAGAATACTCTTCACTTTCAGAATCTCCGCAATGGAAAACAAGGTACAAGAAGTATTTAATGGATGCTGTGTTTAATAGCGATTCATTTCTCTCTGCTCGTGCCATGATGATTTTAGGCGTTATCGGGAAATCAAATACATCTGCAGCATTGTGCAAAAACTTCCTCGACGAGACTTTAAAGATTGTTGCTGATCCTAATCTTACTGACGAGCAGCTATTTTTGCTAATTGCCCACATATTTACTTACAGCAAAGTCGTCGAGGGGTTGGACCCTTCATTGGAGTTGATGAAACAATTATTTTGGCTCTCTTCCGTCTTCGTAGAGTCACGTCATCCAGTGCTCTTTGAAGGCGGACTTTTTTTCATGGCGAACTGTTTGAACCGTCTCTACGAGTATCATTTTGAAAACGATGGCAATAAACAGTTGTTGACATCCATTCTGACAGAGGCAAGGTATTTTGCTGAGCCCCACTTATCGGAATTGGAGGGGCATAGTGGTGGAATCTGGAGTGAAAAGAATTTTGCGCATAACATTATTTTACTAATAAGCAGAGGCTGTTCTGTTCCTTCGGTTAAGGGAACGGCTTTAGAATTCCTCCAGCATCAATTCAAAAATTCTTTCCGTGAACACAACAGCCACCTGGAATCAACTCACTACTTGTGCTATTTGTTTTTCCTGTATTTGTTTACCCCACCCGAACAATTTCGGTTGATCGTGCAAGAGGCTGAATTCTCCGAAGACCTTGTAGCTTTGGACAACGGTAACCTTTTGCCTGATCGTTTACTCAGTTGGCTGTCATCCAACGACTCTTGCCCCAATATCACATTGTATCAGGGTGCTGTTCTCTTCAACAGTACGATCTCAGATGAGCCATGTAAGATGAGATTTGCATTGGTCATGAGATACTTGATGAAGGTAAAACCACAATGCGTTTTCCCCTTCTATATGGCGACCAGGGAAGAATTGAGAAGAATTGCCGCCCTCGAGAAGACATCTGATTGTGTTCCCGTTACATTTGACATATTGAGACTAATCATCAAATGTCCTGAAGTGAGCGACTTAGAAAAATACAACGAACGTTCGCTTGCAATGATAAAGGGAAGAGGACTAGGTTTTATAACCAGGATCGAGGTATTCGAGCAAGCGGATTTCAATGTCCTAGATACCCTGGAGAAAAACTCCGATTTGATTTACCGCCAGAAGCGAGCCACAACTATCATTTTGTCAAGAATGACGTGCTTCGACTAAGATCAATAATGAAATAAAACGACCTACACTATACTATATTATGTTTTATAAAAAGTTACATGTTGTATTAAGACAATATGCCAATCCGATAACTTGAACTCTAAGCGCCAAATTTGCCACGATGTAATCTATCAATCTCCTTTTTATGTGACTTATAAAGCAACATGGTAATTTTTGCATCCTCCACAGAAGAATGCTCAGCCCCTTGAATATCGACTCCTAGTATTTCTTTCGCCAGCCTTTTCAGACTAGGTGTTTTCCCCTTTGCGTATTGTTGTCTGAATAGCGGGTACAACGAAGTGTCCCTAATTGAAGACCTCGAGTGTTTGATTCCTAATGCCGATAAATCGTGTGCCACCGCATGACCCACAAGGATCCTGTCCTTTAGAATATCAGCCACCTTTTGCTGCGCTTCTTTATAAATAATCGCATTCTTCATATGCCTAGGTTCAATTCCACTGACCCACGTCCTCCAATCTACTACTTTTTCTTGAGGCTTTACAAACTCATCCATAATAACATATCCATTATAATTTACTAGCGATACCCTAGCCAATGCGTGTTCTTTACCCTCAGGACCAACACCAACGAATTCACTATCTAAGGCCACAAATTTACCAATATCTTTGGTCTTGGTACTTGAAATATCTTCACCTAGTAGTTGATCCAGCTTCGACTCGCCTTGGGGCTTGAAATCGAACTTCTTACCAAGCTTTTTATTTTCTTCCGCTTTAACGATGGCCTCATTCATGGTATACACCACGCTCATGACTCGACTTGTCTTTTTCTTGACTTGAGGGTCGCTCTTGTGAACTCGCCCTGACTTCTTCACAGATTTTTTAACGGATTTATATTTTGGGGAACCGTCTCCATTCTTCCTCTGTAGCTCCAGCCAATTGGACGAAAGCACCATATTTATCTATATTAGCTTTTCCAAGGACTTTTTGAAGGATATTTAGCACCTCTTTCTTTGCATATTTGCAATGTGATGATCTCTTGATTGTTTGAAATTTTTCGAAATCTTATCCCCGGAATGTGGAGCTTCATTGAAATTCGAAAAAAAAACAAAAACAAGGAAACCTTACATTATGGCGACTTTCCAAGTTAATAAGTTGATATTTGCCTGGCACAAGGAGTTAAAATACTCGTTGTGAGGTCGGCGATGGATACGGAGACGTCGATTAATAGGTTAAGGGCCCAGTTTTTGTCAGAGTGCCCTGACAAGGATCTGATGAGGAGGATAATAAGACCATATTGCCCAGGACATGACATTTTGCAACCCAAGGATGTGGATGTGAGCATTAGAAAGCTGTATATTACACCAGAGGGTTTGAATATCTTTCCAGAGTTGGACTCACCCCCAATGTCGCGAAATTACATGGATAACTACATGGGCAGTGGCAGAAAGACACTGGACAAGAGCAAGGAATTATCAAAATCCAATGAGAACTCTGACAGTGAGGCGGATATGGAGAATTACAAAACGAAGCATGAAAAGGAAAAGGAGGTACATCTGGGCATGGAAAAAACTAAGACACTGACTCGAGATAGTGCTGAAATGAGTGAAAATTCCCTTCCAATGCCAATGTTATCAGAATCCAACAACGAAGGTAACGAAGAGAAAAATATGATCGAAACGAGCATTTCAGATTCAGACTCAGAGTCGGAATCGAGTTCAGGCTCAAAGGACTCTAAGAAAAGAAACAATCGAAAGTTACCATTTTCAAGAATCTTCAAGGGCAAGAAGGAAAATCCAGACGCCCGCAAGTCCTCTTTCAAAAAGAAACCTAGCGTGTCGTTACAGAGTATTAGGAAACACAGCAGTTTTGATATTGACTTTGGATACGATCATGGGTTGGAGGAAGATGACGAAGATGAAGATGAAGACGAGGATGACGATGGCTCCGATTTGCATTCTCAGTTTTTCCAACTGGATGCAGAGGCCAGCAAGACTTCAAACAGTAACGAGTTGGGCGAAAATGAGCCTCCTCCTAATAGACCAAGCAGCAACAACAGTCTCAGTTATATCAATAATAACAGCAGTAACACTAACGTGACGGGAAAAGAGAATCCGAAGAAGAAGTCCCATTTCCCACAAAATATGCTTCCTCGTCCTGCGTTATTAGAAGGTGGAAAAAACAGTAACCGGTCTGAACGAACTTCTAAAGGAGGTGGCCATGACGAATATTTGGGTACTTCTGTCCTCCCGCCGGAGGCCAGTACTTCTGACGATCAAACCGAAGATATTTCTGATATTGAATCTTATATCAATGAGCAAGATTTAGACAATTTAAACCTGGATGCTACGCCTCCAGTCAATGACAAAAGCATAAGTTCTAAGAATGAACTAGACATGAGCTCACACAAGGATGCTGATAACACAAGATCTTTACAGGGAAACGAAGATACTATTAAGGATTCTAATGATTCAGGCGTAGGCTCTTCTTATGGCAAATCCCTTTTGGATTCAGACTTTAGTGGTGATAACGTTTTTAAGTCGGGAGATTCCGGCCTAGACGATTCAGATTTACAACCAGACACAGTATCGCATTCAATTCCATTGTCGCTGGACGATTATGGAATATACCACGGCCAAGACGATACGACACTTGATACGGCTTTCGACAAGGCAGTATTGAACATTAAGGGGTTGAAGCCATCACATGTAAAGGAGAGGAGGCCGCTCGGAAGGCCGGTATCACGGAGTGCCTCCAAGTATTCTAATTCGTCTAATGCCAAACAAAAGGAGCCCATGAATTCCTTATACACAGCCACCGGCGAGAGCAATAAAATATTGAAGCATGAAGATAGTAAAGGCCAATTACAAAGTCTGGTGGAGTCTAAACCCGAGAGACCTACCGCACCAACTAGTTCTCCCCATAGCAACAGAGTTCCTTCGAAAGGCGACTGGCTTAATGTTGAAAAAACCACTGATTTTGCTAAGCCTAGAGCCCTTAATTCACAGCTTTCGTCCCTGTTCAAGAAGAAATTTAACGCATCAGAGAGTTCGAGAGATATCTTGGAATATTTTTCCTTTGTCTCTGGTAACAAAGTTCCTCGATTTGAAGCAACAGAACTAAATGTTTATATTCAAACATCAAAGATTTTCAAGAATAAACCTTTTAAGCTGAAGGTGCGCAAATCAGCTGATATTTTCGAAGTTATTGGATTTATTCTTTATCATTACGCTGTGGAACTTGAAGAGAAAGGTTTGAAAGATGATGGAATAGAGATGGAGGAATTGCAGAATCCTAATCAATTCTGTCTCAAGATTGTAGATGAAGATGGTGCGCCATTCGAAGATAATTTTGGAAAGCTGGATAGGAAAAAGTTGATCCAAACGTTGTCTGATAATGAAGTCGTTTTATGCAAAGTTTCTGATGAAGAAATGGCGGATAACGAAAAGGTAACCCCGATTCCATTTACCGCCGGCCACGAAGTCACGAATGGCACAGATGCCTCTGTCGGACAAGCTAGCCCCGGGGGAATTAACCAATTAAGTTACTACAGGCCCATAATTGGTCAGAACGACGATAACGAGACCTCTCGGGGTTCTAAAAATATTGAAATCACAGTTTACATTTATCCCAATACAAACAGAAAATTCAACTATACTAACATCAATGTTTCTGTTACGTCTTCGGTCAATGATATTTTGGTGAAATATTGCAAAATGAAACACATGGACCCTAACGAATACATTTTAAAGATACCAGACAAGAAAATGGCATTAAACCTTAATGACACTGTTTTAAGGTTGGATGGTCACAATCAGGTCGAACTTATTTCCAAAAGAGAAGCCAGGGACTTGAATTTAGAGAAGTTAAAGGTCGACACCAAGAAGCCTCATTTACCCACGATTCAAAGCGATGATCTTACTCCGCTAACCCTAGAACCTGCCATTGAGTATCTGAAACCAGGAAAGGCAGAAAAAGTGGAAAAGGATAATCAAACTACGAACCATAAGTCTTTAGGGAGAAAAAAGCTATCCGCTAAACATAAGCTGGGTATCGCCAATCAGGGTTCAACATCCAGTAGCAATAACAACAGCGTACCCATTGGAAACGGCTTTTTCAAGTCTAAAAACAACTCAAAGACATCCCTCCATGGTTCACACTCTTATTATGCACCCAATCGCCCCCTGGTTGCCACTAGCGGTGCTGCGGCTGGATTGACTGACAACGGATACCAGGATCTCTTTTCGGGTGCGTACCATAGATACAGAGTATGGAGAAGACAACAAATGAGCTTGATGAATAAACACGAAAGGACCTTGGCGTTAGATGGTGACTACATTTACATCGTGCCGCCAGAAAATTATTTGCACTGGCATGAAAATGTCAAAACAAAGTCATTGCACATCAGCCAAGTTGTTCTTTGCAAAAAATCTAAGAGAGTGCCGGAGTATTTTAAAGTGTTTTTCAGACGAGGGCAGGATGAGATTAAAAGATATTATTTTGAAGCCGTGTCCCCTGAGGAGTGCACTGAAATTGTTTCCAGAATCCAAAACCTTGTCAATGCCTACAAAATGAACCACAAATAAACCAAGAAAATATTCAATTAAGCGGTGACTTTTTATATCCGCTCGATTTTTAGCCATGTATATAACCAAAATCACGAGAACCGGAAATCCACGTATTAATCATATCCAGGGCAGCTTCTGGTTGATCGTAGGGAACCATGTGGCCTGCATCGTAAACTCTTAGAAAAGTTAATGGACCGTAGCTTTTCACTTCACCAAATTCTTCACCAGTTTCTTTACTTTTCCAAGATTGTAAGGGTAATTGTTGGTACTTTTCCCCGTACCTCCAGGACAATTGATCGGACCATGCGTGGTTGCCCAACCAGTTGCAAATAAAATCTTTGTCTCCTGCGTAAAGCAAAACAGGAATATTCATATCGAGCAATTCTGCAACAAACTGTTGAAAAGGTTTAGCTCCATCGCCAGTCAGCATGAAGCCGAGCCCAACTTGGTTGCTACAACCGGTATAATTGTGAACATCTGAACCAAGGGCCTGCTGCACTTCAGGCAAGTTCATGTAGTCATCCACGTATCTCATACCATAGTAGCACATTTCATTATCATCCTCACAGGGGCCTCTAATATCATAGAAGTTCAGGCCAGTCTTTTCATAGACGCCCAGTGTGACAGAGTCGCAGTATGAGGTCGCTGCAATGCAAGCGATGTTAGATTCCGTATTGTAACAAATACGGTTCAGTGCACGGCAACGACCTGCATCTTTGGTCATCTGTGCGCACTGCTTATCGGTGAGAACCGCGGGGTATCCACCTCGACCACACGCCATAGGCTCGTAGTAATCGTCCTGCACCAAAGAATCCGTGATTCCATTGCCGATGAGTACAGATGTCAAGTCAAACGTTCTGTCAGGATTTTCGACCATGATCTCATGAGCAATCTGGGGGATATAGTGACCAGCATACGACTCACCAGAGATGTGAAAATCGTGATATCTCAAGTGTGGGAACTTCGAGAAGAATAACTCGAGAAAAATGTAGACGTCTCTGCCAGCCGCTTTCGTCGTTGTGACCTTATCGTCACCGTAGGAGAACCCAACGCCCAGGGGCTGCTCCAAGAAGATTACGGACGCATTGTTGTTCCAAGAATAAGGATTGTGGATGGGCTTGATGTCAGGACCAATCGATGAAGGTCCCAACTCAAAGAACAGGCCGGTAAATGAGGAGCAACCAGGACCACCGTTTAGCCATAAAATAACAGGATCATTTTCCGGGTCGTTCCTACTCTCAAAGAACCAGTAGAACCAGTGCTTGCTATCCTCATAGTCTAAGTAACCAGACCATTGCTTAACAGTATCGACTCCCAGTTCTTCAGGGTTCACTTTCTTCACCCTCAGAGAATACCTAGAGTCAATGGCTGACAGAACAGTGGCCACAGAGTCATCTGAGGACCTGTGCACCTCTTGGTGAATGTTTCTGGGCTCTTGCACGTCGTCGTATTTGTTCAACCATAGGTCCTCAAACAACGAAAAGCCATAACAAGGTGCCGCTAAGATAGCAGCGATTTGGATGCACTTCATCTTGATTGCCTGGAATTAGTAAAGAATAGAAGATATGAGTTCGAATGTTGCCCCTTTTATATTTTGAAGTCCTTCTGCAGACTTCTCATCTCCTGACTAGCAGCCAAAACCAATGTTGCAAACTCTACTAAATAAAACAAAACTGGGTCGTACAAAGATTAGACTGAAGGTTTCGAGCTCCTGAAGTAACCTCTTGTATCTCTGTGGTTTTAAGCGAATAACGTTGTTCTCATTGGTTCGCAGCTTTTTTTCCACCAAAAAGGCGGGCTTTAACAACTTCAATGGTTATTTTTACCAGCTTTTCAATAAGTAACATTCGTAACTCCTACAAAAGTACAACAGAGAAACTTAGCAATGGGCCACGCTTATCACATTTTGGGCAGAGCTGTCCAGCCACACCAGATTGCCATTGCTACGATTGGCCTCGTCACCTTCCTAGCGGTGCCTAATCCATTTGCCAGTACGAAGCCAAAATCCGTAGATACCTCTGCTGGCTCTCCAGAGGAGGAGAAATTCATCAAGGAGTACCTGAAAAAAAACTATAAGGCGGAACAATGAGCAGTACTGTAGATAAGAGATGACCCGTATACATATTTTATATATTAATTTACAATTTAATCCTTGAACAGGACCTCGTTGGACAATGGATCTGCCGCAAGTACATTTTCCCTCATTTTAATCTTTCTTTGAACTGCAGATTCAGCCCTATCGGTCGCCTGCTGAGCCGCCTGCTGCTTGAGCTGCGCCCTGACGACGTTTGGTGAGACATACTGCTTGTTCTCGTAGATCTTGGGGCCCCCAAAGGAACCCTCAAGAACCAGGATCACTGTCATGACGAAACGGGGGCCGATCTCGACAAGAGAAACGTCTTCCTCTTCACCTTCGTATTCTTCGTTGTTCCTGGCAGAGTGTGAGATTTCGTAGGTCCTCACCCAGATCTTGTCGTCGACGATACTGAAAGACATAACGTGGTCGAAAAAAGGCTTGGATTTCCTTGCATTTGGTGGCACTCCAAAACTGTGCAGCAGTAGCTCTTTGATCAGTTGATAATGAGGCGAATGATCAAATCTCCGGTCGAAGGACAAGATGGGCCTAGAGCCTCTTAAGCAGTTTCCGGTGAAGTTCAACTCTTCCATAGTATGCAGATTCTGGATGTAGAATTTGACTGTGGGGCCATTGGGTGGCTTTGAGAGCCACAAGTACAGGTCCTGGTGCTTTCTAGCTTCGAAGAATAAAATATTATTACAATTGTAAAGCTCTGCGATCTCGTTCAACTGTTGCAGATCCTTCTTAGTGTCCAATTTGGGCTCTTTCCTCGAGTGGGGGAGAAGTGCATAAAGATCCTGGATCAGATGGCGGTGTCTGTAGTTGACGCCTCTCGACGTGATGAGCAACACCCGCTGCCTGTTCATATGTTTCTCAGGGTTCTTTTCCTTGGATTTGGATGCCGCAAGCGCCTTGTAGATGGAAGACATTTTGACGAAAAGGTTTGCGATGGGAACTTGATGGCCTTTTCACCAGTTGTGTCTGCAATTGTTGTGCATTATTAAAGCTCATCGCAGCTCATCGCCCAAAAATTTTTCAACTTATCGTCCAAAACGTTTGTAGAATAAACCAACAAACCATTGAAAAAAGGCCAATATTGGTGGATCCTTGGTCAATAGCGACCATCGACAGACATTACGAGGGGTTTAACGCTTCAATGGGCGACAAAATTGAAGAGGAAATTTTCCAGCTGATCCAAAGAGCAAATTTCAAGGCCTGTAATGCCAGAATTGGTGAATTGAAAAGACAATCTCCAAATTCATCGTATGTGCGAGTGTTGGAAATATATGCCAAATATAAGCAGTCTCCGTCCAAGTTTAACTACGATGCTTCCCTGGGAAAATTTTACGGGTTTCAAGGCACCGAGATTACCAGTGATTCGAGGGCTCTAAAACTTCTACATGAACTGTTTCTCGATATGGGTAAATACGATGAGGCGCTGCATGTTTATGAGAGGGCCATCTTCAAATACCCGAGCTTCGACGTGGCATACGAGTGGTTTAGGAAGTCCTTAGATGATGGTAATTTCAAGATGATGGCTAGGGCCTGTCAGCAGATGGCGAAATGGAAAGACAGTGCAGAGGAAGGACCTAGTTCAAGAGACTATTCGTTTTGGTATGCCCTTTGCACTGCAGGGCTGTTTAAATTCCAAAAAAGTAAAGTGTCAACTGCAGAGGAGAAGCTGCTACCTCAGTTGGCGTTGAGAACTTTGCAGAGCTTGAAACCATTCCAATCCACACAAGAGTTGATTGTGTACTGTCATGTGTGTGAGACAATGTTTGAGAGCAAATCTCCTGAGATAGTGAACGCCATTTGGCCCACTTTGAGTCAATCTGTCGACCTTTACTGCAAGAATTTTCTCGTAAGGCACATCGAGGATCCACAGCAGATGTTGGAAGCTTGCCAAACAATGTTGAGTAAAATGGATGATTTTGAATTGATCACCAAGCTGATTCGAGCTGCTAGCGACTTAAATCGCACGCGGAAGGACGTGGTTGCCCTGGTGGAGTCACTTGTTGGGGATTCGAGAAACGCCAGGTTGGCCCGTTTTGAGGTCGATTTAGCATTCAATGAGGGAGCAATCAGCTGCGATTCACTCGTGCACTACATGGTCAAATACCATAACAAACCGTGCTGTCCACTAGACCTTGCACGGTATTTGAAGCATCTAGATTGGGATACGGTGCAAAAGACCATGGCCAAATTCGACCATGATTTAATACACGATGCCAATGCCTTCCAAATGGGGTTTTTGGAAATAGACTCCTTGGCCGCCTACAATAAACACAAGAACACTTTGAACAACAAGTCCAAGACAGATTACTCGTCGTGTTCCGTCTTTATCATGGATTTGGTCAGCGGGCTGGTTATCCGTCAGGAGCCTTCACTGCAAAACGTCTTACTGACGCTGTCGATCTTGGAAAACTACCAAATCCAGGACCCTTTCAACTACGACACCAGCGTCTGGATCATTGCACTTTACATGTATTTGGGATGCGTTCCAGCCGCATATTCCCGCTACTTGGATCTTAAAGTCAAAAACTTACAAAATGATACTGTTGACTTCATTCTTTACTCGAGGTTTGCAACTCTGTTCCCTCAGAAAGAGCACGACTACATAAGAAGACTGAAAACCAACAACTACCGGCTGTACAGCGTCTCAGGCAGCAGAGTACCGCAGTTTATCCACATCGCATTGGAGAGACAATCTTACTCTAAGATTATGGGTATGTTCGAATTCAGATCCAGACTGGTTAAATCCAATATGAAATGGATGAACCTTGTAGAAGAATTGCAATTGTCTCGTCTTTGTAACGACAAGCGCCATAATCTATTGCAAAGTGTGAGCAAGAATCGCAGGACCATGGAATTGCTATGTGACCAGCAATTCACAGATAACAGAGATTGGGCTATCTTGGGCTCCAACGTCTCCAAGGACTCACTACCGAACGTGCTAAAATACCTGGACATCGACCAAGACCATATTGCCCTGAGGCTTATATCAGAGTACATCATCGAACTCATACCATCGGGGCAGCAGGATCCCGAAGTAGACGAATTTTTGCATACGGTGTTAAACGGTAGAACGTTGCAGGAAACTTTGGAAGCAAGCTTAGATCAAACGGAAGTCTGGTCGTTCCAGATATTTTACGACCTGTATAAAAACGCCGGTGCTGAGTTGTCCAAATTTCTTGCGCAGTTATCCTCAAGGCGAGACGAAGACGGCACTTCTTGGAGATTGACTCATACCTACTTGATCAAACTCTCCACCCTAAAGACCCTGGACAATTTCAAGAGAATTAAGGACAAGAATTTGAAACAAATCATCAAAAGCTCTATACGTGACCTAAGGGATTCATGTGATGATCTGTACCAGACATACGCAGCGCAAATGGTGCAAACTTGCCAAAGTTTGACCAAAGGCCCCAGCGGTGAGCTTCTAGATGCACTGGAGTTTGCGCCCCTGAGCCCAGCAAGTGTCGAGGGACCCCTGCTCACGGTGCAAAAAACTGTAAGAAATCTTTGACCGCTTGTTTGTAGCATACTCGCTCGTATGTCTTCCCTTCTAGGTAGAATATAAACATCATTATCAAAGGGATCGCCGAATCTCAAGGATGGCGAACCCAAAATAACTTCACGTCTCATAGCTTTTTAAAAGGGGACCAAGACTCTCAACTTCCATTTCCCATCTTTCACAAAGGCATGGATGACCTGTCGCAGTCTAGGGTCCTTGAGCCCATCGATTCTAATTCTCTTTCGCTTGTATCATCCTCTTCTGGTAATGGGAACAACACAACTGAAAGTGTGGGGAAAGCCTTGACAAGACCAGTAACGCCATCTTTCCTCAAGGCCGATGGTGGATCCTTACTGGGGTGGCAGTCGGATTGCAAAGAATTCGAATTCGACAGCAATAGCACACCATCCAAGAATAATGATTATCACGGGCATCGGCTCCTGCATGCAAGGAAGAGACATTCTCAATTGATGGGGGCAAAGCCCAGAATTCCTTCAAGACTACATCAAGCCGTTTCCAAGCTGGATTTATTGGACGAAGACAGCTTAACCAGCTTCCCCATACCGCCGCCAATTTGTGCGGATGCACCACCAAGGAAGAGGTCTAAGTTGAATCCTGTGCATGAAATGCGCATCCATAACAACAGCTGCAATCGGAGAATTAGCTACAGCGTACCTGAAGAGTATGCTTCGACTGAGGATGAAGATGAGGATGCTGGGCATCCCATAGTCATGGTCGAGGACTACATTCCTTATAACTGTGACGATGACAACAAACGGTTTGCCAAGAAGAGAGTCTCAGTTTCGGATCTTAAGACCAAGATGAACAAGGGCGATGACATGCATGTCCCCTTGAAGTTGAAACGACTTAACAGTTCCTTTGGTACGATTGCTTCATCGGTGACTCTAGTGCCTCATATTTTGAGTGAAAATATTGTTGAAGAATCCGTTCAAGACCAAAATCACATAGCAGATGATGTGAAGGACGTATTGGAAGATTTGATCAGGCCCAACCCGCAGGAAAGGCGCGACAGGTACCTGTGCAACATCGCCAAGGACACGAAATTGAGGAAATGCGTAATTTGCGAGACTCTGCTGTATGAGGTAAGCTCCCTCTTGGCCCATCGTACCGATTTTAAAGAGATCGTGTGCGGGAAATGTACAGAGAAATACGAGGAAGCTGCCAAGATCTTCGAAGAGTACGAGTTTGAAACCTCTTGTGAATCCTCCAAGAATTCTTCCATGAGCAGCATGGACAGCGCCGAACAACTAGTTGCGTCCGGCACGCTTCCCTCGTACAATGAACCGCTACTGCATGTTAATAGATCTAGAACCAAGGACAACTTTTCTCAAGAACTCATTTCGAGGTTACAATGGCAATTACAGAACAGTACGGAGACCACCAACGGCATCGAAATGAGGACACCGGCCGATTTTAGCATGATGACTTGGTTCATAGAGGCCAAGAGGAAGATTAGATGGAGATGGAGGGTGAGTGGTCTCCTCCCCCATTTCTTGGCCAAGAAATGCAAAAACGTCAAGTGAACACAATTCTTTCACTTTACTATCATTTATTATACTCTTAGCATATGGTTTTATACAATACCCAGGAACAATGTAGAAGCTTTTAGTCCAATGCCAGGTCTCTTTCAGCAATGGATGTTAGATACTCGTTGACGCTCTGCACAGCAAGCCAGTGGTCCTCGTGAGGCTTCAACCCACTGACGACGATAGTTCCCACGGGAAACTCGGTGGATTCCGCAAAAATGGGCACCGCACCGCCAAAGAAGGCGTAATCCTTCGAATCCACAAAGAATTTCTCTTCGGCAGTCTTTTCAGCATCTCTCAGTTTGAGACCCATGAAGTAGCTGGAGCAATAAAATCTCGTAGCGGTCTTCTTCTTTCTTTCGATCCAGAAGTCGTTGTCCAGAGCACTTCCATCGGAAGCGACTGCCCTAAACAAACCATGCCCATTGGGTTGAGAAACGTCAACTACAACGCCCTTTCCTGGGAAGGCCTCTCTAGCCAGTCTTCTCGCCACGCATCCCAATTCAAAGGCAACATCGTAGTCAAATTTTGGGAGGATGGAACTCCTCTCCTTTGAGAAATCATACTGCTCCACAAAGCCGCCACTGCAACTCTCTAATGTTGTCAATGATAATAACCAGGCCTCGTCCAACATTCTATATATACTTTTATTCTCCTTCTACAAAATATGGGGAAAAAGTTAATGCATCTGCTTTTCCTCGAGGTCCCTTAAATAGGGACTCTCCAATCGTTTATATCCAAAAATCGGAACTTAGACGTGTAAAGAAAATATTTACAAGCTACGGCTCAATTCAATCCAAGTTGACCCTTAGAATATGGTACGAAAATTGGTCTGTAAAAAGAATCATGGAACCAAGAAGGATGCCATGAGTAATTTTGGATGAGGCTGCTGAAGAAACAGGTGCACGATGGAAAACAGACATGAACAGCTGCCTTGCCTCCATTGTCATCGCTTGCAAGGCACCGGGGAAAGATGGGATGATTGGACTGTAATTGGAAAGATTTGCTCAAGCAGTTGACGCCCTCGAGATCCCTAGACGGGTGCGATGGCTGCCTACCACTACAAAACCCCTCTGAGATTCAACAACGGTCCCCGGATATAGGACTTAAAGTCAAAAGTCGAACTTCACTGCACTTAACGATGACACCGTGGCGAGAGAATTGCCCACTGCCCAGTGGAGAATGGAATTTACATTAGGATGGTTAGAACCGCGTATGCAATCGGCGATAGAGTGAATGCATGTAGGCCAAAGAAAATGCTCAATCCCTCCCCCCCTCCAATGGACGCAGCCATTTTGACCCCCGTAAAATCGTTTTCTTTGGCAGTGTGCCATCCCAGGCCAGCTATCATAAGGACTACAACGTCATGAGCTAAGCCCAACACATTACTCCCGCTTTTGCAATTGCGTTTGCTTGGGTTCTGTTTAAGGTATCAAAGCCGGAATCTTGCTAATTAAATCAGTCCCAAAAAATGAAAATAAAGAATGGGGAAGCTAGTGTGAACTAATATCCATATGACGCAGGTATTCGAACTAGTGTCAAGGTTAACTTCCAATCAACCGAATAACATTGACATTATTATTTCTTTTTAATAGATTTGATGATAAGCCAGCCTGCATGGTACACGTATGCAGAAGTAACACACATATGTAATATAGGCAGAAGTATTACTTTTGTTGGCATTCCCTGGGCATGCCTTCACTCAATTACGAGTCCCGAGGACCACCACGGGATCAGAGGGGCCCCAGCTGCATAGTCAAAATAGCTACATTTGTAAGTACGGTTATTTTGCTAGCATCAGGGGCCCAGTAATCAGGGGCAAGTAATTCCAGTAAATTCAATGCAGATATTTGTCACTTTTTTATTGTATGTATCGAGAGTAGTTATTTACCGATTGTGAAGATATTCTCCATATTGTGTATTACTTCTCGATATGCTTACGAGAGCGTCAGTAGTACGCTGCATAAAGCAGTAAGCTTGGATTGATCTTGGAAAACAATGAATATTTTTTTTTACGAGTTTCGAAGAATTAGAAGAATCATATTTGCAGTCTCAGATGCTATACAGGCGGCATGAAAGGAAGAGGTGAGCAATTAATCTCATCCGAGGTGCCCTTTTCGATGTCTCAGATTTCACCATTCATATTTTTTCATCTGCCAGTTTGTTCTCATTATGCGGATGCCAATACAACCCAAATAGGATGTCTTGCCTAAAATTAACCTTTAATCAACTACGTCCTCCTGGAGAAAATCTAGTCCGGCAAGAAAAAGTCATCATATCCCATGGACCAGCAAAGTCATTTCTCAAATGACGAAGAGGAATAGAATTGGTGGAGGATTCAGCTGGTAACCGGTTGGTTCTCCTAGAAAAAATAATTGAGAAGTGATAATTAGTCTCCGCCTTATCTTGAGAAGCTTGCCTATATGATGTACTGCATTAGCACTATTCAACCATTGAATTATATTCGACGCTTATTTCGTTTCATAGAACTTGGGTAAAATGAACCATTAATTCGCAGTTCTCAAAGAAAAAATGAACATAAAACCACTGAAAAAGATCTTTCTATATGATATCTGGAACAACTATAGCATCACAACCCTTTAGAACTGGATGCAACGCTTGAAACGACCCCTAACGAGACTTTAAAGCGTGCTTTCTGTCTTCACGTGTGACTAGTTGGATGAACTTTTCTTGCTCATCAACATGCTAGAAAATTAAAAATTTGACCAACTATCAAAGAGATGGCTACGGTTGAAAATTGTTGGTGTAGGGTATTGAAACCTTCAAATATACATTAGAGCAACCAATTGCCTTCTGTGAAGATGGATACATTAATGAATACCGGCAAGGCCAATCCTAGAGGTATCCCAGAGGCCCCATTTGTGGAAAACGTTCAAGACTTCGTCAAGGACCCCAGCGATTTTGATCTGTGCTTCAGTAAATTTCAGGAGAGATTATCGATGTACAAATATATGAAGGAGTCTAAGACGAGCAACATAAGACTTCTCAAGACACGCATTCCTGATATTGAAAACACGTTAAAGGTATGCCGTCAACTGCAGAATCGTGAGGAGCCCCTAGAAACTAATTATCAGCTGAACGATACTCTATTTACCAAAGCTGTCGTTGAGACTGGTCCGGATTTGAAAGTGGGCTTGTGGCTGGGAGCAGATGTAATGTTGGAGTACCCAGTGCAGGAAGCCATCGAACTCCTGGTGAGAAAACTTTCTGATGCGAGGGAGAACCTGAAGATTTCTACTGAGGATGGAGAGTTTCTAAGAGAAAATATCACCACAATGGAGGTCAATTGCGCCAGGCTGTACAACTGGGACGTCGAAAGAAGACAGGCACTCAAGAAAGCCGAACAAGGAACCAAAGACTTGAAAATATAACACCTGTGTAGTTTTATGTTCGAAAAGTGTCTAGAAATTGTACGCCTAAGGGCCTTGCGGGCTCATCATTCGTATTTTCGTCGTCCAATGGTAGAGCACCGTCGTTGGCAGGACTCTCATCTGTGTCATCCTCCCTTCTGTTCAAAACTTCTTCATTGGCGGCATCTGTAGAATATGGGTTCTCCTCAGAGTCAGCAGAATCATCTTCAGATAATATTAGGCGTTTCACTAGTGGTAGCCTCCAGCGTTCCATGCCCGGAAATAGGCCCTTGTCAAGGAAGACGCCGCAAATCCAACTTACGAACCCACAAACGATTCCTTCAAAACCTTGATTGATCAAAAGAATAGCAATGAGAGCCCCTACCAAAAACTGGTCATTCAGAACCCACTTGTACCGGCTTCTCTGGCTCTTTTGTGACCAGGGCTGAGCCAAAACCACTTCAAACTCGTAGACTTGAGGAGTGTATTCCTTGTAAAAATGAAACATCGCCAGCACAAGAGGCAGAGCTCCTGTCGTGAGACTATTCAGTATTTGCCATGGTAGTATTCTATTCACCAGGCAGTTCAGCCCAGCTAGACACACAGTAGTGTATATGAGAGCGAGGGACACTACGCTCATGTACTTGTAGGATCCCATGAGCCGCTCCAAATTCCTGAATTGATACCATATAAGCACGAGTAAAGCCATATCTGTTTCATTGACACAGCCTAGTTGGAATATTAGCAACCTGTAGTATTGGTGGTACAATGATATGAATGGATCGTACTTGACAATAAAAATGTACTTGCAATTGGCTACAGAGGCTACTAATGTCACCATGACTGTCCCCACCATACATAACTTGGTTACAGGGAACCGATACAATCCGGTGGGAGTTTCCATCGACATCTTGAATACTTATTTGAATCGTTATCTTTTACAGTTTGATTTCTGATATAACTTTTCAAGGACCCTTTCCCCTTCGGCTTATGCCCAAAAGTGCTGAAGCTTACACCGATCAATATATGTCACATTAGAGACACCAATAGACCTTCTGTAATGGATTTTGGCCATGCCGTAGGGCACTTGATAGGTCTTTTACGAGAGGGACTACCCCAAGATCGCAATGCTCTTCCCAACAACCTTGTATACTACATACCAAGGTTGCAAACAGTGGGAACTTTGCAAAATTTGGTCAGTTCAACCTTCGAAAGCCCTGTGTGGGTAGGAAAAGATCTATTTGAGCTCTTAGAAATGGCGCAGGCCATTTTCCATTGGAAGTTGGAAATTTCAGAACCCACAGTCTCGCTGGAAGAATTTTATGGCGTCTGGGATCAGTGCTTTGTTCTCTGTCAGGCATGGACTGCAGAGAAATTAACCTTGCTTGGCGGTATTTTGAGCACCAAGGATAAGTTCAATTTTCTTCAAAAGAGCAACTTTTTAGACGACAGCGGTAAGGTAAGTAAAATGTATGAGCGATGGAGGAAAGCTTATTTTATGCCCATTTGGTGCTCACTGGTTTGTAAACCACAACCTCTGACACGTTTAGATGAGATTGTGGCAATTTATTCAACAATAAGCGAACCTGAAGATATACAAATGACTCAATTGCCCTGGAATACCGTGACACTAGCGCTAACTCACCTCTCTACAAACTATATTGCATGTCCACCTGCCAAAAATTCCCCCCTGGCGAGACATCTGGGCAGATTCGTCAAGACTTTACAAATATCCATTGAAAAAAACGGAGACGAGGTGATCTCAAACATTCTATGTGCTTTATGCAGGGAGTGCTTCGACATCTGCGCTAGGGAGGTTGGAAGCGTTCAACCCAACAGGAGTTATCTCGATGAGTATCATCGCAATGTATTATTTGCTGTGATTATAGAACTCAAGGCCATCCTAGACGCTACGCAGAAGATTCCCGAAGACTGGTATTCGCAGATAATTATGTGCTTATTTTTTACCAACTTTATTGCGCAAGATATCGGTGTGTTAGGGTTCGAATCCTACGAATACGTTTACGAGGTGGCCATCACGGGCGTTACTATGTGCCGCAGCTCCCGACCCTACTTGCAAGTGCTGGACACGATGCTCGGTAACATTTGGAGAGGGATGTCTTATCCCAACAAGCCCAATGATGCGAAACTCCTCTTTATGCTAAACTTCATGGGAAGCACTCTTCCTAGTGTAACCAATTTGTCACCTCAGTTCATCAATACCATCGTCAATCCCCTGGAAGATGCATACATTGATTTTCCAGATCGTGAAATAAGAGAGTCAATGCACTTAGTAGTACTTTCGTTGTTCCAAAACACTGTATCTGGCGACGATTTGATCTTGTGGCAGGCAAAAAACTACCAAAAATTCATTGCATTGTCTACCGACCATTTTCTCCGGGGCAGACTGTCTGAGAAGCAACTTACCATTGTTTTCCAAACAATGTCTTCAAAGTTACCACTATTGCAAGCGATCAACAGGGGCTTATCCAAGACCGCACTCCACTACACTTATTTGAAAATTCTCAATTGCACGAACAGGGATCAACAAAGAGTGCTACTGCTATGTCTGATATACCAGATTCCCTACGTGGACAGAATGTTTTTGGTTGATTGGTTGAATACTTGTCAAGAATTGACATGCATAGGATTCGACGAAAGGCATAGGAAGGAAATTCTGGCTACCCTGTGGAATATCGTTTCTTGCATGAAGTCCGACACTGCGTTGAAATGGTGGTACGGCAACCTAGTTCCATCAAAAAGTCTCTTGTAATAGGTTAATAAGTACTATGTATGATTTTTCCAACGACCGATGAATGAAAAATTTCGATATTGCAGGACAACAACAAGAGGGAAAGCAAGAATAAGGCTCCATAAAAGCGTGAACACATGTCTTCCAAACAGCTTTTTGGTCTGCTGCCTTCGCAGCTTAAGATTTTCTTCGAGATGTACCCTCCTTCGATTCAATACGCTAAGGTGCCAACCTCTACACATGCCATCAACGCCAACCCGTTTCTGCCCAATAAACATCCAGTGACCGGTTCCTATCACGAACCCAAATACTCACTGAGACGAATGAGTGACCTCTACAAGCTTGCCTCACTTTATGGAGTGCAAGATTTGCTGCCACCGAGGAGCAAGATGTTCTACGAGGACAAGTATGCGAACAAGAAGGTGATGAAAGGTGTGTTGTTGCCCAAAGGTCACAAACATGAGTTGATTCATGAGGAGAAGATGGCAAAGATGGCCGAGGCGATTAAAAACGCCGACAAGTACATTATGGAGGTCAAGGGCTCCAAGTACAAGAGGAGGCTCGAGAGAAAACTGAAGACTGAGAGGACAACTTGGTTTTAATCTTATAGATACTTGTATATAGTGTAGGTCGATGAAGTATTGAAATCACACCTTTTTTGGAACTTCTACCTAAAAGTTCAAGTTCTAGACATCCAACTCAAGTAAGACATGCCACAGGAATTCCAAATAGAGTCTTACCTATCCTCCAAACAGCTCAACCACCAGTCGGTGTCGTTAGTGGTCCCACGTATTGCCCGTGACAGGATCCATAATGCCATGTACTACAAGGTCAACTTGAATACGGTGTCACTAAGAGGGGACACCATGGGGTGCCTTAGCAAAGTGATAGTCAGGGACCTGGGCACTTTGATGGACGGCTCAGTTAACCAAATATACGTATTGGGCGGTATTGAGTTCCAGTGCCTGCTGATGAAGCTTATTGAAATCCGACCCTCTTGGGATCAATTGCAGGTGATGATGGAGGAAGTACCTAGCTTCAATAACAAATACATCATCGGCTTGATACTCACCTACCTAAGAGTGCAATACTATTTCCTACCAGACGATGACTTGTTAGCCCAACAATTTCAAGCCTTGTTCAAAAGCTACTATAATGACTATAGGAAAGTAAAAAGCGTGTCCATGGACCAGGACTGCTGGTCCAAATCACAAACGGTTACGGTAGAAATGTTACACATAGACGAGCTAGTCGAGTGGCTGCTTGGCCAAGACGAAATATGGGGGATTCGGCTAGGTAAATGTCAATGGACACGGCTGGAGGAAAGTAGTTCAAGTGAGAGTGACAGCGATTAGACACCTCTTCTAATACGTTTGCTGGAGTTTTCACCAAAATCTCCCCTCCTCTTCTTGCTAGAGTCGTTGGCGAGCTTCCCTGCTCTCCTCAATTTGTTTAACTGTTTCTCATCGACTAAAAGTGAATCAATGTTCAGAGAGTCAGGCAGGATAATCTGTCTAATCGTGTTGCCTCTAATGTTGATGTACTGCAAGGACGTCGTGGCGGACTCGTTCGGTGTGGGCGTCCCATTTGAAAGGTGTATGCTGGCCAACGTGTTCGAATTTGACATCGAGCGTGGGAGAGAAAGCTTCACATCGGTCAAAGTGGCATTCATTTGGGGAGAAACAGTTTGTAGAGTCCCCCAAGCGGTAGTACCATTTTTTAGCTCCACAGTGACCTGCTCGTTGCGTAACTTCTTTAGGAAGTTGACGAGTTTCATGATTTTGTCTATAGCGGTTGTATGGTCCAACTTCAAAGTTGAATGCTGCTTCTAAGTTAACTAATCTTTGAGAAAAACTGTGAGGATAAAGCGCGCGTGGTGAATAAGCTGGATTTCTAACGATGCTTTCAGGAGCTTCAAGTCTCTGAGCAGCTCGAGTATGTTACGTATGTGTGCATAGTAAGTGTTACGATGGGATGAGAAAAAATCGGGAAGTGTGGATACGAGGCTACAAAAATGAACGCTGATGAAGTTCTCTCATAGTAGCCCAGTCTTTGAAATTTGCCAACTTATCTTAGACTGAACCTTCTTGACCCATTTGTATCAGTTTATCAACTGTCCTAGAGGGCGACAACAATTTTGCTGCGTTCTCGCATATTGCCATGTCTTATCAATTATGAACAATATATAAAGGAAACCCAGTTGAACATAATCTTGACCCATTGCTCCTTACCTCCGCAACAAACATGGATATAACTCGTCGTTATAATCAAGCTCTAACACAACGTCCGCTGCTCACTAAGATTCTTACCGGGGCCATACTCTCGTCGCTTGGGGAACTCGTCAGCCAAGTGAGCACCGGGATCGTGTCCACCAAAGGTCAAAGCGCCCTTAAGAGGTTGAATGCTGTGCTCAAGATCGTCGCCAGACAGCCCGGCAAAGTACTGCTCATGTTCTGCTACGGTGGATTGATCAATGCACCAATTAATCATTATTTGTATGGCTGGATAACACACGCTACCAACAGCAAGATTGTTAGCGTCAAATTGAGGAAATTGGCGCAACTACTGGCATCCCTAGTGATTGTTTCGCCCATCCAAGTGGGATTCTTGATCAGTACCTTGACTGTGGTCAACCAGAATCTCGGTTGGGCTCTGGCGAGATACCCCCCAATGATCAAACAGAATCTGAGGGCAAAGTATTTCAAAATCTTGTCTTCCAGCTTGGTTACCTCCACAATACTCGTCTCCATTGCTCAAAAGTACATTGCACCCGCAAAATGGTCTGTGTTCTTCAGCTTTGCTTATGCGGTGTTGGGCACTGGACAAAACATATATGTGAAAACGGCATCCGCAAAATGAATATCGTACATAGGAAAGTGTTTAAGATGTCTCTGATGGCTCCTTCTTCAACAGTTTAACTTGTTTTTTGGCTGATTTCTTGGATGATTTGGTCTTCTCAATGGGCTTTTCTTGTACTTTCTTTCTTCTTTGCAGTTCTTTTTTACCAGCAGCTTCAATGATGACCACATTGTTGTTGGGACGATTGGGGTCAACCTCGGACTTTTTAGCTTTTTTACTCCTTGGTTTCTTAGGCTTGGCGTCCTTGGCGCTCTTACTGTCATTCTTTTCATTCTTTTGCGCCGACGGCTTCTTCTTCTTTTTGCCCTTCTTAGGTTTATCGTCCCCAGCCAATGCCACTAGCGCCATGTCAGATCTCTTCTGGATTGCCTGATCCATCCCTTTTTGCTTGTCCAATTCTTTTTCCAGCGGTTTCAACAGGTTGATATCGACGTAAGAATACTCTGGCGAGTCTTCCATGAGCTTTATCGATTTGAGAAACGTTTTAAAAAAAAGATCATTTTCCAGTGTTCCCTGTAGGGCTTCACTATTACGAGTAGGTTTCTGGAGAACATCGTTGTAACTTTCACAGTAACTGGAGATCTTAAGCACAGCCTTGGCAGAGTTATCCTTGTCGTCCACAAAAGTTAAAGGTTCCACAAGCTGAGCAAACTTCTTGAGCATATCGATATTTTCAAAAATGAAGTAACACCTAGAGTACACAGGTTCTGCAAAAATCTTCGAAGTGTAATACCCTTCTACATAGTACCATTGTAAAAGATGCCATTGCGAAAATTCACCAACGACGGGCTTTAGGGTTTCCAGCAATTGGTCCTTGGTTAGTGTCGGTGGCAGTAGCCTAAGCACCAATTTCACTCCCGGTAGCGGCCTCTTAATTCCACGATCTCTGCGTCTATTCCGAGACTTTTGGCCCTGCTTGCGTAATGATTTGAGCTCTGATTCATCACCATCCGGTGCTCTCTTGTCGCCCTTCTTCCCATTGCCTCGGCTATTTCTTTGAAATGGCATCTTCAGGCTCTTGGAAACCTCATCTGTGGCCATAGTTCCTCGCCTTGCGCTCTTTGGACACTGAGCTCATCTGATTGAAGTTCAAAATATTTCGACTTGTTCACGAATTAACCTAGAAGACGGAAATTGAAATATGGATAAAGATAGGAAGACAAATGAACTATTCGTTAGTCCAGCTATTGCGGGACATAGCTGCTGGTAACTACGATGTTATTTCGATTGAATTGGAGGCCAATGGAATGGTGATAGCATCTCTACAAAACGAGTTAAACAAGGACCCAAAGAGCCGATATGACGATAAATCTTTAGAAAAGCTCGTAGAGACGCAGAAATTACACGGTGGCAGCTGGACCAGATTTAACATGCTGATTGTATCTTTTTTACAATACTGTCGAGACGTCGACCCTTGGTCGCTTTGCCATAGCTGCGATCTGATATTTAACTTTTACCAAAACCTGAACAATTGCCTATTGAACGACAGTTATCCCACCGACGCACTCGTGCCGGTGTTTAGAGCGCATACGGAGTATGTGATACCTCTGGCCATTCGATTGGATGACAATTATATGGCCATTGGCACGAAACGTCACCAATTACTATCTTTTGTGTCCTCCATTATATCACGTCTGTTTAATAGCATCAAACGTGTCGAGGGTTCTGATTCAACTCCAGCTAAGCATGGGATTCTACTCTACATTGTCAATAAACTGAACAATATCTACTTTAGGATAGAGTCCCCCCAATTGTGCTCCAATATATTCAATAACTTCCGACCCAAAAGCATGGCACGTTTTACAAAGTACCCGGTAAGGGAACAGATTGAGTACCGATACCTACTGGGACGTTTCTACTTGATCAACAATCGTATCACAAACGCCTTTGTACAGCTGAATGCTGCGTACCGACAGCTTGCGTTGATTCTCGACCGAGTCCACCCGGACTACATCCCGCAACTACGACGTAACTTGACCAGAATACTTATACACCTGGTGCCTGCGGGACTGATGATAGGTAAACTCCCCCGATTCCAACTAGTGAGAAGCCTCGATGCTGCAATTGCCGACGACTACGCCCAGTTGGCGCGTCACGTCCGAGGCGGATCCATCAAGGGCCTAAATACATGGCTACGCGGTCACGAATCAGAGCTACGAAAACACGACCTTTTACTCGTCCTTTTAGAGAAATTGCCCATGGTCACATATCGCTTTCTCATCCGAGCAGTGGTTCAGAGCTTCGTAAGAGCACAGGATTCCGGTAGACTACCTTACAACGTCGTGGAAACCGCAATGCAGCTGTCTATAGGGAACCCTCGGCAATCAGTATCAGTCTATGACACCGTACACGTCCCAGAAAATCTGGAAAACGTGCTTGTAACGCTCATCAACCTGGGCCTACTCCGGGGAAATTGCTTCCCGCTGTTGAAGACCTGTGTCGTTAAGAAATCCCACCACTTGCAAGATATAATGCCCCCAATCGAAGACAGAGTAGTTCAGTCGTTCCCGTTGAACCCCGATGATGCTTGGCTTGATAAATAGAGACCATCCTGATCTTCTAGGTGGGGAATATGTCTTCTTTATACTAGTATACCAGATACACGTATATAGCGATGAACTTTGCAGTGGTCATCTCGTTGATCGAAATGCATTAAGCGCGACTCTTAACCACTACGAGGACGATTAAAGTTTGTTCATACTCAGCATTGAATCTTAAGAACCGTCTGAAGCCAGATAAAGCTTACGAGTGTACTTTAAAACTGTCGCGTGCTTTCCCAAGCGGTCTTTGAAGTGGCACATCGGAGGTCATAGTCAAAATTAAACAGTGCACACTACGCCATGACGGATAGCAATCCAGACGAATGGCTGGAAAGGATCAAGAAATGCCAATCTCTCGGTGAGAATGAGATGAAGCAACTTTGCGAGATGGTTAAGGAGCTTCTCATGGAGGAGAGCAACATTCAGCCGGTGCAGACTCCCGTAACTGTATGCGGCGATATACATGGACAGTTCCATGATCTATTGGAGCTTTTTAGGACGGCCGGCGGATTCCCGGATTCAATAAATTACATCTTTCTAGGTGATTACGTGGATCGTGGCTATTACAGTCTGGAAACTTTCACGCTGCTCATGTGTTTAAAGGTAAAATATCCATCCAAGATAACCATGGTGAGAGGCAACCACGAGTCGAGACAGATTACCCAAGTCTATGGATTTTACGAGGAATGTTTGAACAAATACGGGTCCACCACGGTGTGGAAGTACTGCTGTCAAGTGTTTGATTTTTTGACACTTGCAGCCATAATCGGCGGTAGGATACTCTGCGTACACGGCGGTTTATCCCCTGAAATTAGGATGCTCGATCAAATCAGGGTCCTTTCGCGTGCACAAGAGGTGCCTCATGAAGGTGGGTTCTCGGATTTACTTTGGTCGGACCCTGATAATGTGGAGGATTGGCAAGTTTCTCCCCGTGGCGCCGGATGGTTGTTTGGCAGCAAAGTGGCCCGTGAGTTCAATCACGTCAATGGACTCAATTTGATTGCAAGAGCGCATCAACTGGTCATGGAGGGGTTCAAATACCATTTCCCAGAGAAGGACGTTGTCACCGTTTGGTCGGCCCCCAACTACTGCTACCGGTGCGGTAATGTGGCCAGTGTCATGAAAGTGGACGAGGATCTTGAGCCTACTTTCAAAATATTCTCGGCAGTGCCGGATGATTACATTCAAGAGACCGCTGCTAGCCATAACACCCAGCGTGGTGGGTACTTCTTGTAGAAATCTGTAATAATATGTTCGCATGACTGACGATACATAAGTATGTAATGGAAAAAGTGCAAGAACTTTTCAGCATGAGGGGGAGGAGGGGTGGGAATTGGTGGATTTGGTCCTGAACGTAAGGATTGCGCTACGCACTGCCATGAGAAAGCATACGGTTTGTACTACCAAGGAAAAAAAAAAAAAAAAAAAAAAAAACAGTATTGAAACGCTCTTATTATTATATGTAGGGCCGTTGAGAGACTCGTCAACGGATATTGGCTGAGATCTCATTCAATTTTTCCATCACAAAATTTCTGGTGTCATCACGGCCACGCCGATTTACCCAACGGTGAAGTGACTATTTTCCAGCCCTTGTATATTAATTGGCTCACATATTTATTAAAAAGAATGGCAGAGGCTCTCATCTGTTGGTATATATGTGCTGGTACAGCAAGTTATATCACGTGGAATCCACGAACTCGTGGCAGCTCATTGCTCCACGCCGTCATTCCTTTACGAGATCGCTATGCCCTGCTGCACATAGCAAGTAATAAGAAATTGGGGCCCAAATATCACGCTACTTGTTTTTTGTAATCGTTCCGTAAACGTACTTCTTTTTTTTCAATAATCAATCAACATAATAAATACACGATATTAACTTTAATGAATTTGAATCGTCGGTAGCGAAAACAGAAAATACTACAATTGTTTAAATAATTTACCGGAGAAATGTTTATACGACATAATTTTTATTCAACAGATTCATCTGGCTGTCCAGTTCAACTTTTGTAGCACTTTATCTTTGGCATATACAGCAAAAAATTATATAAAGCACCCACATGCAATTTTAGCAAAGCAACAAAGCCATAGCCTGCAAGATTCTGTTTACATTCCCCTTCAAAAACTAGTGAAGATCCCTTCGCAGTATCATTGCTCGTTTAACGCGACCAGAGCCTCGTAGTCGAAAGGAAGATAAGTTGCACCTGCCTCATCTTTTACAACCACTATCAGAACCTCCCGCCTACCGTAACGCTTGCGGACCCCATCGATTCTTCGCAACGCAATGCTTCCGATCTTAGCACTACTCGCTCTATTCTCTACCACTTTGGCCAACGTTATCTCCTTTGACAGGCAATTACTAGACCTGAACCAATTAGGAGACAAACCTATTCCAGGAGGTTCCCCAGTCTGCGTCTGCGATGTCACTGAGAAGCAGTTGCTAGAGATCAATTCCATTGCCCTCGCGCCCAACCCACCTCAACGTGGACAAAATTTGACTATCACGGCCTCTGGTGAGCTCTTCGAGGAGGTGGTCGAGGGCGCGTATATCGATGTGGAAGTGCGCCTGGGGTACATCAGGCTATTGACTCAAACCTTCGACCTGTGTGAAAACTTGGAGGAAAACGACGTGGACGACTTGAGATGTCCAATTCAACCTGGTATCTACAGTATTGCAAAGGAGGTGTCTATCCCGGCTGAGGTGCCCCCAGGAAAATACGTCTTCGTCGCAAGGGCCTACACATTGGACGATGATCTAATTTCCTGCGTCACTGGCGAGGTTTTATTCCCTGCTGGGCAGGTCAACTTATAACAGAAGAGCAAACGGTTGCGGTAGGATTGCCAGACTAGCTATTTAAGTATGACATGATTCTGGATCATTAAAACTCTATAGCGGCTCAAGAAGTTCTTGCGAGGAGGAAGCCGTGCTCTCCACAGCTTCTTTTAGATGCAGCTCACATATCCTTTTTTTTTTTTTCGTTTTTTATTTTTTAATGTCACCAAGCCTACTTAATAACTACTAATACTAACAATCAGGTCGAGTAGATACAGTAAAACAAGTCATGTTTGCCCCCAGTGTTGGTCGTATAGCATCCCAAGGTGTCTTTAATGCTTTGAAAAGTTCTCAACTTGGTCTGCTAGTGGTTCCCAGATTCTCAAGAGACTACTCTACCAACCCCAAGGATGACGTTCTTCAAAGAGTCAAAATGGAGCCCATCAAAAGAATTAACGAAAGCCTGGATAGCAAAAGGGCCCGTCTGGTATACCAGTCCAGGAAAAGAGGTATTCTTGAAACTGATCTGCTGCTTTCCGGCTTCGCAGCAAAGTACCTGAAGGACATGACCCCAGAGCAGCTAGGGGAGTATGACTCTTTGCTTGACGAGTTGGACTGGGATATTTACTACTGGGCCACTAAGAACTATGCAACCAGTCCCATCCCCGAAAAATGGAAGAGTTCTGACCTGGTCAAAAAGCTGCAGGAGTTTGCGGAAAACAAGGAAAGAAAAATTCTCCGCATGCCAGATTTGAAAGAGTACCATTAGGTAGCGGAAACTACGGGAGGTATGTAGGTTCATCTTTTCTTCATTATTCTTAACTGTGTATAGTTTGTCAAGGCAATTTTCAAAATTGAAAAAAAAAAAAAAACGAAAAACAAAACCCCCACTAAAAACAGCTCTATCAACCACTCCCAAGACGTAGAGCATTGCTAGTCGATAGTCCTCGTTGGCATTGCATCATGTCTGGTAAACCTCCCGTACACAGATTGCCCCCTTTACCTCGCCTCAAGGTGAAAAAACCCATAATAAGACAAGAGACTAACAGATGCATAGTGCTAATGTCCAATTTACTGCAATGCTGGTCATCCAACGGCCACATGAGCGCCGTATGTGAGAATTTGGCTAAGGAGCTGAAAGTGTGCAGTGCCGAAAAGGCCATGGGTAAGGGAAACAAGGTCGAAAAGAGTAACATCAACTACCACGCGGCAAGGCTCTACGACAGAATAGGCGGGAAACCTCACGATTGAAAATGATGCGTCTCTACTGCTACAATGACATTTGTATAATCTTATTCGTTTAAAAATCTAGAAAGTTTAACTTTTACTTCTTCCACACCTCTCCAAGGTGTCGTCTACAAGGTACCAACCTGGTAGGTATTCACGGTTCAGTAGATGCGAATCCTCATCGGAGATTCTCGACAAATGGACGCTCTTACCCCCATTGAAAGAGTGATCAATTTCCCACTGGAAATGCAGCCGGGGTGGTTTGGCGGTCTTCAGATGAGAATTGGGTAGAGTATGACATATGTCCCCCAGGGAGGTAAACCCAACGCTGTATATACCACATATAGGTTCTCCACTGTAGAGTAAGAAGGACCATACGTGGGCCAGTTTCCAGTGCAAAATAGGCTGTAACCTGAAGAAATTGGGCCACCCTGCATCCGTCATTTGGATGGGTTTCAAATTCTGCGCAAACGGATCCGTGTACCGAATTCCTACAACGATGGCCTTCGTATCTCGGTTATCTGCCAAATATTTTGCAAAAGCCTGAGCCATCGATACACCCTTGTTGGGCCCCCGCTCTGATTCGTACAGTGAAAGGCAATACCGTTGCTTAGTGTCCTCGACAAACTGTTCCAGTGTAGTAAATGTTTCAGCTTGGTCAATAAAGACAGCTTCCAGAGTTTCTAGTGGGAATGGCTTACCGGGCAGGTTCTGCAGGCAGTACTCATAAAGGCAAGCGAGATATACCAACAGCAGCACTTGGCAGTCCTTGCCCCCATTGTAGGAAATGGAAATTTCGCCGTTTAGTGGACTCCATCGATGAAATATATCTTTTAGCAGATACTTTTGGGTCAACTTGATTGCACTTTGGGTCTCGGTAATGATCTGCGTCCGAGGTTCCTCAATCTGCAAATATGACTGCGTAATCCTATAGCAACGTTCTGCAACCGATGCAAGGCTCGAGGAGGCCATGGCCGTTGATAGAAGAGCACAACGTAGAAATAAGCCGTCGAGTTCCGATGTTCATCACTAATGGACTTCTTATAGTGGATACGCATTACATCTTATATAAGATCGGAAGGCGGAAAGGCATTTAAGTATGCGGTGTACGGAAGTAGTATACAGTTTCGACAAACCTTCACAGCTTTTTAGAATATTATTTAATTATGCCAGGCTCTCCTTTAGACGCTTCAAATAGTTCTCCACATGGCGCACATGTGTGTCGTTTTCTCTGCACCATACGATCCCGACAGAAGACGGATTGACCTCGAGCTCCGGGCATTCCTCTTCTGGAATTCCGTCGCTGGCGTTTCTTAGGTCGTGGCACATCCGGTCGAGCATTTCGACAGTATCGAGATCCCCCATAATTCCGTTGATGCTCATCTCCGTCGTGAGCTGCTTCAATTGACGTATATCACGGTAATTGTCCCACGACAATTGCAAAAGTAGGTTGTAGAAGTCTACATTGCACACGTTAAGATACAAAGGGACATCCGAGCTTCTTTTGCATTCCTGGTATATGTAATATGCGAGTGTGTATTTCCTCTCGGACGGGAAATCAAGGTCTGGCGAAGTGAGCAGTTTGACGACGATGTAAGGCAGAGTCACTTGGTAGGGCGCTGGTAGTAGGTCCGGGTGCTCTCGGCAGTCTTGCTCGATCTGCTGGAGAATTTTTGGCGAAAGCAGCTGGTCGCCAATGTCAAGTTGCTGGTTCCTGTGGGTGAAGCCGTTAAGCAGTTCTTTAATGGTAATGAAAAAATCGTAGTCTGTCTCAATGGCTTGGGTTAAGGTATGCATGTAGGGTCTCATAGCGGTATCCAAGGCCGCTTTCAAACTTTCACGGGTCGTTAGCGTTTTCAAAGTCTCTTGATCAAAATTTAAATTCAAAGGTGGCTGCGACGACTTGTCGTTCGTTTCTTCAAAATTTGACACCAACGACACTGGGTAATTTCTGATATCGTCCCTAGTCAATTTCGCCGATTTGCTTTCATTAGAGCCGCTTGTATTTTTAAAGAAATCCAGTAATTTCTGATCCTCTGGTGTAAGCCCTTTGTTCTTGTTTTCAAACACGATCTGTAGGCCTCTACCATCCTTATCTTCGGAGTCTCTATCTGAGGGATGCTTTGCACTTCTCAAGATCTCCTTTGAATTCTTCTTTCTAGCCTCCTCTTTTCTCATGATGTTTTCAAAGACTTGGTCAAATAAGGACCTCTCTGGGATACTGGTCAAGTCCTGCTCATCTTTGAAATGTCCTACAGCCGGCGGTTTGTCACCCAGTAGTTTCTCTCCCTGCTGTTGCAAGCGTATACTATTTGTGGAAAAGCTTCTACAGACTCTGAGGCAGCCCCTGAAGCGTAGCATCGTAAGTTCTACGTTTTGACCGTGTTGTTATGCTCATCGAATTTCAATTTTTTGTTTAATATCGAAAATTAAAAGCCCAACTAAACAAGATAAAACTTCTATGAAAAAAAAAAAAAAAAAAAAAGACTAGAACGTTTCCTGCGTAACCCCATGCAATTAATTAAAACCCTTCCAATGCCTTGGTTGCCTTGTGGAGACGTTTCAAGCCTTCTTCGTAACGATCTGGGTCCAAGACCATATCCGCAGTTAGTCGCGACAGCGAATCCACCAGCCTCTCCAGAGCTCGTTTCTCTTCAATCTTCATGCCCAGATTCGCAAATTCCGCACCGATCAAAGTTCCCTTAGTTACATTGAGAAGCTGTGAAAGCGTATCAACATCAAACTGCCTCAGTTCTTGCTGCTTCTTTTTCTTACTGCTGCCTTTGCGGCTCTTGGACTTGTGCCTTGACAAACTCTTCTGAGGTGTAGCGCTTTCTATTACTCTTCCAGTCTCATCAATGTACTCGTACTGTTCATCTGAGTCGTATGTCTGATCTTGCATACTGCTAGACGCTAGAGTGGTGACTACTTCGGGCTCCCTTCCTTGCTCACGCTTAACGGTAGAATCTCTGTGTATCTCTGCAGATTGGGGAACTGTAGGGAGTGGCCTGGACAAGTATTCGTCCACTGGATCTGTAACATCCCCTTCATCTTCGCTAGTCAAATCGACCTCTTCTCTATGCGCTCCGATATCAAAACTGGAGGCAGAAAAATACGTGTCTGATTTGTTAGTCATAGAAGAGCCCCTCGTGTGGGAATCAGATTTCTTCAATTTATGATTGCCATGAGGATGACCTTCTTCTTGTTCATGCTCGTCATCGTTCTGAAGCAGAATCCTTGACATGGGTCTATTTCTACTTCTAGGTGGTATGGCAGGATTGTAATCAGTAGTCTCCGAACGAGCCGGAGGTATTCCTTCATCGTTCCTCTGAGTCGTAATCACCTCTGGTATAATGCTTGTAGCTATGGAATCAGCGTCGCTGTCCACCTGTGGAGTCGAAATCCTTAAAAATTTCTGCTCCACCACTGGGGGCTCTACTTTGTGCGAAGATGAACCACTCTCACTGGCCATGTTTCCAGACCCAATTGACGATGAAGGTACCACCGCTCGTTTATTATTGTTGATTGATAAAAGCTTTAACGAATCTTGTTTGGGACCTTCTGACTTTGCCATGGGATCTGGTTTGTCACTGCCAGATAATTCTCCTCTTGACTTTACATTACGAACACTCTTGAGCACTATATCTTCGTTGCTGCTGGTTCTTGTTGATTCCCTACTCGGATTCAGGGTCTCTTCTGAAGGGAAACTTGGTAAATTAGGAGTGGACTTCACTTTAGAGGCTCCGGACGGATTCTTGACTACATATGACACACCAACAGCTTCTTGAACTATACCAGAATAATTGGAAAGCATGCTAAATCTATATCCCTTGTCTGGAGAGTTTAGCGCAACAACCCCGGCAGGAGATCTGTGTAACTTTGTAGGTGATTCTTGGTTTGATTTGGCCCCTGGGCGAGGGCGAGGGGATTGTATCCGATTGGGAGTAGTTGTAGGCGAGAGGTCTCGAACGTGAAGAAGCTCATCATCGTCTTTATCTCCATGTAGTGAGTCAATCATCGCTGAGAGCTTTTTAGTATTTACAGACACCTGTGAGGGTGACTGGTAGTCTTGTAGAGACATCACCTATTGGCTATTGGGATGTCAGAAAGCTTAAAAGTCTTGTTGTCCTGTTGAAATTGTTCAAACTGTCCAATTTGTTCGGTTTGCTCAATTCTTGTCCTCAATACTTATCCTCAATACTTATTGTCTTGTACCTTGTCGGAGAAGTTTAAGATATTTCCGAACTAGTGTAAACGTAAATAAGATGGAACAATGCCAAGTAACTCTATCTAACAAGGCTATAAACTATAATAAGATCAAAGCTGTCAATCCGGCGAAGTATTCTGCATTTTCTCAAAAAATAAATTTTCCAGTTTCTTGTAGCCAGTATCCCTCAACTGTTGCCAATTGGCAGGGAATTCTACCCTGGCCTGAGGAGGAAATACCATTTGACAGGACTCTAGCCAATCTTCGAACAACATTTCTAAGGGATGGTAGAAATGAAAGGCACCAGTGTTGCCTGTTTGCATTAATCTGTTCTGGGACCACTGCAATTGTTCTCTTATGGAAGGTAAAATTTGACTCCAAATAGAATCGTAATGCGGGAAGTCCTGGGGATTCTGTTCGGAAAACAATTTATTGAAGCGTGTGAAAGCTCCTACAATAGCCTTGGCAGATATTTCAAAGGATTGGAAGTTAGCGTTACTTGATATGCCGCAGAATGCCAGTGTAGGTTCTGCGATGGAAAACGTGTGTAGGTAAAGTCCTGTAACTCTTGATATGTTTGATGGTAACGAGTCTAGATTTCCTTGGTCTGGTGTGGTAAATATTCTACAGGTTTCCAACAATTGAGGAGACACAAACGGGAAGCTGTAAAGGTATCCCGTGGCAAATATTACGTAATCCACTTCGTACTGCGTACCATCGACAAATCTAAGCTGGGGAGAAGAACCGTCAGTGATGAACTCCTGAATCACTGGTTTCAGTGAAACCCTAGAATTGTTGAGTAGCCATTCGTCAAACCATTTGAAAGGGTTCCGCTCATCTGGTATTGGTGTTTGGTTCGTAGAAATTATTATTTCAAACGGGACCAGATCTTGTAGGTGTTGGATGCGTTTCAACAGATCCATACAACTAAAACTTTTTCCCACAATCACAATATTATGATATTTAGTTTTCTGAGCTAACTCTGGTAACACTTCGTGGTACCAGGCGTCAATATCTCTCGAATGGACTAAGGTCCCTGGGAATTTCTTGTTAAACTCATGAATAGTTTGGGATGCCAGTTCGCCATCTCTGGGCTTGCTCATGTAGAATGGAATGTAAGGAATAAGAAAATGCCCATTGGCCAGTACGACGGCATCAAAAGTTTCTAGGTACCATTCATCGTAATCTTGGTTTGGATCAGACTGCTTTGCCGCTATCACGTATTTTGTGGGGCCAAGCTTGTCCAGGTATTCTATGCTGGTGTTCATTCTATACTTGGATTCCAGATGATTGTTTCCAATAAAGGAACTGAAATTATTTTTAATCATAGGTAAGTCCGCCAAAGGGTACACATCAGGATTGGATCCTTCCACCGAATTGTCTTCGAAATTCATAAATGCCTGGGGCACATTGCTGGTAAAATTATCGTAAAGTCCGGTTTTGCGGGCAAAACATATGCCATCTCTCATGGAACTCCTTCTGCTGATTTTCAAAGGTTTTTTGCTCGAGGTACCAGATAAGGTTTTCAACTGAATCGATCCATCAGCCTCAACAATGGGTGAATTTTGGTAAAATATTTTTCTAATATCTTTCGCATCACTGGAATTTTGAAAAGTGGCTAACTGGCCAAACACTGTGGGTTCTTCTAGTGAATTACCAGGAGTATCGCTCCAAACACCGCCTAGTTTCGATTTGGCCTCGAACCCCACGTAGAGGGATCCATCTCCACCATTCTGCTCTTTCAAAGCCTGGTGAATGGTACATAATCCGGCAGGACCACCACCAATAACGGCTACTTTTTGGATCATATTTCCTCTATCCCACTCGTCTTTCAAATCCCTATCGCTTCGAAACAGTGAAGTAACGGTCTTTCGCTTTTAGAAAACTTGTTATGCAATGTTGGGAAAACCGATATAGGTAGTCTCTAGTTAAACTTGCCGCTCAATTATATAGAGCGTCAGTTGTTGATATTTTCTGACGATAGTTCGCGTGAGAGTTCAAACATAAAAGAAGTCTTTTGAGAGAACAAGAACCGCATCAAAAAGCGAACACATGAGTAGCGATATATTCCCGCTGCTCGACATTCCAGAGTTGGCAATATGCTTGCAAAGCTGTGATTTCAGTTTGGCCACCGAGGAAAACATTGCTAGGCCCACGTCGATTTACGTCATTACGCTTTACAAGCAGATCATCGACAACTTCATGGGCATTTCAGCAGATTCTCTGATCAATTTCGGACGAGAAGGTGACGAAGACGAAGATGCAATGTACAATGATACCTTACAAGTGTTAGTTTTGAATAAGATCTGTTTCAAATTTTTCCAGAACATTGGTGTCTCTGATTTTAACATGTCTGATCTTTACAAACCAGACGTTCTTAGGACCCGAAGGCTTTTAAGTGCTGTTGTGAACTATGCAAGGTTTAGAGAGGAGCGTATGTTTGATTGTAATAGGTTTATAAGTCAAACTGAAGCTCTTTTAGGTCAACTTCGCTCGAAATTTGATGACTACAATTTATTGCAACAACAACTGAAAGATTACGAGAATGAGGCCACACAATTGGGAGGTCATGAGCTTGAGGCATTCGAAGAGAATAATAAAAATTTAGAGGCTGAATTGAAGAAACTGACTCATGTGCAAGAGACACTGTCGCTCGACTATAACAACTACAAAGAGCAGAAGCAAAAAATGCTCAAGGAATTAGAATCTTTTGGGTTTCAACTTGTAGAGCTGGAATCCTTGAAAGAAAAACTGACCAAATATTCAGAGGCTAATTTGGAGGAATTGCAAACTGGAATCGCTGAATTGAAAGAAATTTTGGACACCAAGCAGCTGGACTTGACAAAGTTGGAAACAACGCAACGAAATCTTCGGGTGTCAGTTCAGACATTCCAGCATGTCATTGAAGAAATTTATGAACTTCTTCGAATAATTTCGACCGAATTACAAGATTCTCACAGGAGGGAGTCTAGCCTCATAGAATTGAAGCAGCAGTTTATGATAAGGCGTGATAAAATGGAGACAATGCTTTCTTCTGGGCTGATGGTTAAGATGTCTGTCTTGCAAGAGCAATTAGACGCTCAGAGGGCCAAGCTAGTTGACTTAGAGAGAAAGGCTACATCGGAGAGCGACCAAAACGACAAAAAATTGAAAGAATTGCAGACAGAATATGCCGAGAACGTAGTACCGCAAGTGCAGCGGGCTGAACAAAATATACAAAAGGATTTTATCGTGGGGGAAGTCAAAGTACTTGAACAAAAAATGCAGAAGGTGCAAATTGACTTCCAAAACGAAGTTGATGCTATTGAGTTAGAATACTCTCTTTTGGCAGGCCACATCAATAAATACATGCAGGACATGCTTGAAAGGATATCTTGATCCTTATATAATTAATTCTATGCAAAGAAAAGCTGTACATAAAACATGCGGGAATCATCATTCCAAAAAGTGCACTTTCCATTGAATTCGTCGAGAGCATCCTGTGCTTCATAATTCTTGTTCATGACAGTCACTTTATTTAAGGGGATCTCCAACGCCACGTTCTCAAAGGGCTCATAAGCGATAACTATAAAATTCTTATCCTTGTTTTCCACCTCTGGGAGCTCCAGGCCAGACACGATTCTTGCAAAGGGTGGGAATAATTGACCCTCTTCAGAAATTGACTTATTGTATTGACTATAGTCAACCCGGATGGCTACGCCCAAATGCCCAGTGTCAGCATCTTTAACAGAGGCCACTTTGCAAACTGGTACAAGTCCATTACGCTGTAGATGGTCCCTCTTATTCTGCACCGCTTCCTGAAACTCCTTGTCGAGTTCCTCCCCCGGTTCCTGTGCATAATCTTTCCTATCGTTGGCGCTACCACGCCGCAGAACATTCAATCCATGTTTATTACCACTTAAATGGCGCTCCACACTGATCCAGGAAGTGTGGACAGTTTTGCACAGCTTGCAAACAAGTTTCCCCGACTGGTTCTTATATATATACGGATTTCTGTTCGATTCATTTTGATCCTTCTGAAAGGTGTAAGGAACCTCCTGTCCTTGCCTTAGCAGCTCACCAACTTGCTTACGCCTAGCGAGGTTGGCCTGCGAATCAGAGGCTATACCACCACCGCCTTTCTTGGAACCCGCCCTATTCTGATAGTCCATTTTGTTGCTTTGTTTTGTAAAGTAGAGAGTTCATAAATAAGGCTTACGAAAAATACTGCTATATATCTGATTCAAAAAAATAATATAATAGTGCTATTATAGTGCTAAATCGTACACACAGATGCTAGTCTTGTTGTGGCGTGACAGCGTAGATGCCTCTGTCGTTCTCTATACAATTAAATTTTTTGTTCTTCAAATGGTTCCATCTTTCATGAGGAATATCCCAAGAGCATTTCTGGGCAATCAGCGTAGCCACGTCGTCACAATAGCCTAGAAGATTAAGATCGAATTCTGCATGTTTGACAGGGTCTCTGTTGATGAGGATTTGAGGCACATGCGAGGGGACCATATTTACAATTTCAGACACAGGAGCCACTTTCAAACTTGTACCGATGCAGATTAAGAGGTCACATTTCAAGATATCCTCACGGATGGTCTTGTGAAACTTGGATGGTAAAGCCTCTCCAAAGAAAGTAATGTCCGGCTTCAAAACACCGTGAGACTTCAAGGGAGTATGTAGACTGACAGATACTTCCTCTGGGGCCGCTGACGTATCATTTGGGAAAAATTCCTTGCGCTTCATGTAACAATATGGGCAGAGGGGCAGTTCTAATCTTCTAATGTTTTCAAAAATCTTTTCACCGGGTAGTTTCCAATGGCATGTGGTACAAGAGGCGGTGGCAAAGGACCCGTGACACTGCACCACTTTATCTGGCTCGATACCTGCGTACGACTCCAAATTGTCTATATTTTGCGTATAATTCCTAAGAAGCTTGCCTTTGTCCTGTAACATCTTTATGAATCCATGCAGTGGTGAATAGATGTTTTCTGGGGGTAAAACCAAATGAGCAATGTTGTAAAAGACAGAGGGATCTTGCATAAAGATGTCATAGTTGAAGACGTCTTGTGGGTCATCTAGCCCCAAATGTCGAATTTTGGAATAAAAACCTTCTGAAGAACGGAAATCAGGGATTCCCAACGAGGTTGATACACCGGCACCTGTCAGCACCAAAATCCTCTGAGCAGTTTTCAACCTACTTACAAATGCATCCGGTGTGGTAAAATTCGATAACCTAAGTCTGGTGCAGAGCACTTTATTGATGGCCTTTTGCAAATCCTTGATTAAACGCACAGCGTGTCTTTTTTCCAGCGGGTCTTCAAAATCTGTATAAATCAAATCGTTCCTTGGTGGAGAATTGGGATCTGGTAACTCAGCATGTTTGTAGATTGCACTCATCATCTCTCTGTCCTTAATTTCGAATCCAAGCAACTTGATTAAAAAATAGATGTACAAAGAGTTCAACTCCTCTGGCAAATAACTATCCAGAAATTTACGGAGACCATAGTATTTCAAAAACATACGCGCATTGACCAAATCATCCCTTCCAATGTGGGGAAACACGTACTTATTCGTCTTGCTATCCTTGCCAATACTGATCTGCTGCTGCGGGGCCACCGGTGCCAAAACATCAATATCACGGGCATGAGAATCCACCGTTACATCATGTAACTCGTCTCCCCTGGAGGGAACTTCCAAAACGTCTCCATTACTACCATTCAAACGCGATTTGTCGTCGCCTTCGGGACTCTCTTCTCCGTCTTCCGAAAAACGTCTCTTATGGGAGGGGGGCTCTACTTTGGAATCAACCATCGTAGCCATCCTATATCCACCTAAATGGGCCTTACTGCTTGGATTCCCTTACTCTAAAACTTCCATTTGCTTCAGGAAGTTCGTGTCTCGGAGCTTTGAATCTGTCTGTAGGTCAAGTAAAAAAAAAAAAAAAAAATCCGTCGATCGTGATGATAATAGCGATAAGGTGGTATTAAGCGCTTCGGCACCTCTGATACAGAACCGTAGGTGGATGACATTAGTCGTATTCCGTATACCCGCCATACTCGAACCCACTGGGATGTCTGGAAGACCTTGGAAGCGCTGATGAGGGCCGTGTGATAGAAGCTGAGTGCGATCTGGCTGGAGGTGAGGCGCTATTCTGTGGAGTCTGCTCTGAGGAGTCCGCCGCCAGTGGCCCCACTCCTATCTTTGCTAGTTCCACTTCTGCACTTGTGTTTTCCAGATTCACGTCGTTGATGATGGTTCCCGTCCTCCTGCTCAACTCTTGCACTTTGAAGATGAGTTCCACTTCTTCTCTGTTGTTTGAATCCACTTTGTTCTGCAAGCAATTTATATACTCCACGGTTTGGGTGAGAATTTGACCCTTGTTCGGTTTGCCGTCCTTGGTTCCAGTGCTTTTCATCTTCATTGCTATAGAGCCAGCCTTTGGGGTGCTGCTACCAGGAGTGTCTGCCAAGCTGGCCTCCGAATCGTTGCCGTTTCGATAGTAATCTTGGAACAATTCAGTTGGGAGGATCGTAAGTAGCTGCTGGATCCTGTCGTTAATGTTATCTCGACGTCTGCGGTCCACTTTTGAGATGCTGCTGTTGGACTGAACCGACGAAGGAACAGAACCATTCATATTCAAAAGATGTAGCGGTCGTAATGGAGAGTGAGATAATCCTACTCCAATAAAGCGAATCACCACTAAACTGCAGGTTATCTTTATTCCTTAGTTCAGTTGGCGGATTTTTTTTTTTTCTTTCTAAAAAGTAGTGACTAGAAGACCAAGATTTATAAAAGTCGCGATGAGTGCCTAAAGCCTTCTATTTACAGTTGGTATTGTAAGACCTGAGTTTGCAGCTGTGGTCTGCGGTTTCCGATCTCGTCAGATATCAAGTTCTTGTAAGTGGCGCGATGGCTTGGTTCATGGTGGTAAAGGAACAAGAGAGATGATAGGTCTTGCTTGAAATTCTGACAGAAGAAGGCGGCCCAGTCGAAGTCTGCATTGTCCCTTTCAGCTACAGGGAAGTCCTTGATTGATTCACAACCCTTAAAAGCGACTTTTTTAGCGATAGTTTCAAATGGTGCAGTTTCTTTTGTGGCCAGTAAGAGTGCAATGGCCATGGCACCCGCGAAGCCTGAGTCCCCTCCGTGGTACTTGGAGTACTTGGAAAGTGCCCCCAGGCATAGTGCGAGCTTTCCCGTCCTATACTGATACTCGAATTCAAGCGGGTAGTCGCGCTGCTCCTCGGCGACTTGATTGGAGTAGTTCGCATAGAATTGGATCCAAAACTCTTGCAACAAGTTCTTGGCAGAAATCAGCTCTTGACCAAATACATCATGGTCCTCAGACTCAGGGTAAGCCAAGACGGATTTCTTTTCTTCCTCCTTTTGCTTATTCAAGTTGGAATTAATCTTTTTAGTTTTTTTGGGATGGTCCTTCATCAAGGCATTAAACGTCTCCTGCAAATCTAGCCTTGGATCCAAGCGCTCATCGTGGAGACTGAACAAAATTCGAGCCGCACCTCTCATGGCTCGGATGTGCATAGGGTTTTCATAAATTGTTTTGCCCCAGTTCAACATCTCCAAATAAGCTCTGGGAGTTCCTTTTCTCATGCAATAGGAATGGAAGTCCAACTGGTCGTCTTCAAACTGCCTATACATTTTAGCAATTGCCTGGAATCTTTTCAAGGAGAGTCCTTCGAATTTTTTAACATTCCATTCCAACTGTTTCAATTCACGTATTTGCGACTCCACTTCCAAGTCGCCGGTCCCATTTGCTCTGATTTCTTCTTTAGCGGCGTAAAATGCCTTTTGAGACTCCAAATAAAGTCTATTATAGGCTTCAGCTTGCTCCATGACGAACCAAGAGGCCTCCACTAAATGCAAGTCTTTGACACCGTTAACAGAATCGTCATTCTTGGTGAACAATGAAACGATCTCTACAGCTTTGTCAATATTGTTTGCCCTGAGGAAGTACTTGACGGCCTTTGTGTTGATAAATCTGTCCTGAAGATCAAGCTTTCTGCCTTCTTCCAAGACATCAGCAGCTTCATTGAATTTTGCTTGAGCTTTTAAAAGACGACCCTTCAAAATATACAATTCCACAAGAGTAGGAGTACTTTCTAGGGCTTTGTCGATAAATGATTGTGCCTGGGAAAAATTCTGAAGGAACAAATAATGTTGCGATAAATAGTAGCACGTCCAAACGTAGGCAATGGGATCCTTGAAAGGATCCAAACTGCCGTAAAATTCTAAAATAACTTTTTCTGATATAGGAACTATCAAGGATCTCCTTCTCTTGTACAATGGTTTCACATTACCAAAGGTCGCTGGCACACCACGTTTTAAAAGAGTGACCACATATTGGGCGAATTTCATCTCCAATTTATTCTGGTCGTCGATAAAAGTCAAAGGAATAAATTTGGGCGGATCACACCGGGGATAAAACTTTTCCAAATTCCCATAAAGAATCTCCTTCTTGGCAACGTCATTTTGCACACCAAGCGATTTTTCCAACAACCTATAGTATTCAAAATTATCCGGATTTCTCTGGAGCAACATTCTATAATGTTTGGAAGCATGTTTGAAGTCATCCAGTTTCATGTAAATGGCAGCCTTGCGTTCCAATATGGCATACTTGTCATAAACATTGACTTCTATATCATTCAAATGTTTCAGAACGTTCTGCAATTTGTCGTGATTATCACCTGCAGCTCTAAACATGATGTCGTTCTTGTACATCAAGCATTCGCTATGCTCGTACATCTCCGGTTCTCCCAATTTGCCTTCGACTAGTTTTTCGAATTGAGACAAAGTATTGACAGCCTGTTGGCGTTCCCCGTTGATGTCCTGGGCCACCGCTAAGGCGGTCCAATTGGAACGGTACCCCAAGAAGGCCTCCCAATAGGTCTTTCTCGAGGCCAATGCACCTTTGAAATCGCCAATTTGCGATTGCAGAGTCGCCAAATCCCTATAAATTTGTTGGTTCGTGGAACCATTATTCAAAGAATTCTGGAACCATTTCACAGCTTCCGGATAATTCTTGGTACTTCTCATGTAGATACCCAGTACATGGCAACAGATCGCAGACGCGCCAATCCCCTGGATCTTACCGAGAGCATTGCTTACATAATGTTCAGCCTCTTGCTTCTCGCCAAGAGACCACAAATTCAGGCCCTTCAGAGCTAGTGCATCTATGTTGTTAGAATCTTTCTTGAGAACACCCTCTAATATCTTCACAGACTTCTTGTACTGTCTAGATTCGTATAATTTTAGGGCTTCTAAGAACTGAGAATGCTCCTTGGCCTTGCCGGTGAGATTTTTCGATCCTAAAAATCTTCTAGGAGGCATGATGCGGATCGAAATGATTGTTTCAAGATTGCCAAAACTTTTCCTTCAATTGATCCTGCTGAGTCTATACTATTTACTTAGAAGCCGCTTTTTTGGTAATGGAAATCCAAAAATTTTCAACATCGTTGGAAAGTATTATGTAGATTCAATTAAATGAATATATTGAAGTACACACCGCACGGTTTTATGCGTTAGGGTGGCCCCTGGTGGCAAGTTCTGTGGCCTTTTCTTCATAGCCTGGGATTTTCACGTAGTCAATGCCATGTTCTTGAAGCAAACTACGGCTCGAGTTGTCCCTGACAAAAGTATCAGGCTCCAGTACGCCCACGAAAACAGTTTTGATCTTACCGCTAGAGTCTATAATTCTTTTTACACAAGGCTGATTGCCTGAGAGTCTGAATGAGCAAGGTTCCATGGTGGTGTACATTATAGTGTCCTCAGGCAGACATCTTTGGCCCGTCTTAGTAAAATACTTCTCGAGGGCACATTGCTCAGCATGAGTATTACCTGGTAATTCCCTAGAGTACCCTGTCGAAAGTAGATGTGTGCCTTGGACCAAGACAGCCCCCACGCTAAATGCTGCATCTGTGGGTTCACATAAGGCGGCTTGATCGAGTGCTAACTCCATGTACTTTCGATGAGGCTCCAATGCCCAATCTGGCAACACTGTGCAGTAGCTCCATTTCTTGCGACCTGTCTTAGTGTCTACTTCGGTAGACTCATATGAATATGCATGCAGCCACAAGTCCAAGTCATTGGGGCCAGGGTCGGTGAATAAGTCGGTTTCGCATTCCGAGCATTTCTCACCATTCAGCAACTCACCCTTAGAGTCTCTATGGAACCAGCTTTGGGCTGACTCAGTTCTGCCTATGATACTTAACTTGCGGATCACTTTTTCAAAATCAGCTTCACCATTCTTGCCCAACTGTGGGCCCCATACTTCTGCATTGGAGTAGATTGGATCGTTGGCAATTGGATGCCCTAAGTACTGTAGATGAACGCGGATCTGGTGGGTCCTTCCGGTGAGAGGTTTACATTTCACTATACTAGTCTGTCCATCGAAGCTGACTTTGTGGAAGACAGTCTTCGCATGTTTGGCACCTTCATCCTCCATAGTACACACAACATTCAGACCCAATTTTGGCTCCAGTGATTTCAAAGGGTTTTCCACCACAATTTCACCGGATGGGAAATCGCCCACGACCCTAGCCACATATTCTTTGCTCACTTCCCTTGCTTTCAGTTGATCCGCCATTTCGTCAGCTCCCTTAGGAGTCTTGGCCATGAACATCAATCCGCTGGTCAACCTGTCCAACCTATTACAGGGGTGGACCGTCTGGCCCAGCTTCTTTTCCAAAATTTTGGTGATAGTGTTGAAACGGTAACGCCCAGTTGGGTGCACTGGAATACCGCTGGGCTTATCGATCACTAAAAGATTTCTATCCTCGTAAACAACTTTAATCGGTCTCGAGGTGACCGGTGGTTCGTGCCGGTGAAGTTTGTGTCTTATCATGTCTCCATTGCGAATTATGCTTTTCAAATCCGCAGGATCGTCGTTTAAGTACACGGATCCACTAGCTATGGTCTTCTCGTAATAGCTCTTGTCCCTATCCCTGAACTCGTCCACGAATACTTCAAAAAGGTTTCTGTCTCTCCATCTCAGCTTGCAAAAAGTCTTGTAAGTGAAATAGTAAGGAGTAATTCTTCTCAGCGGACCATTAATGGTCACCTCATACTCTGGATCTTCCTGTTTATTCCTCTGCTTGTTCACGTCCGAAATTCTAAGTTTAAAACCGTTTTTATCACGCAGTTCACTAGTAGTCTGTAGTTTGTGAACTTTGTTTCTATTGTGCTTGTTGAGCTGATCTGCCTTGGCGGTTTCAATCTCTTTGAGGAGATGTTTATCAAACTCATGAGAGTTACTTGAACCCTTAGGACTGAAGCTGCTCATCTTTCGAATAACTTGACTACACAGCTTCGATCTTACAGCCATCAAATGAGCCAAGAAGCTCCGAGATAAGTACAAAATGCCGTTAACGTTAAAAAGGTTTTTTCACTTCAAACAAGCTCTTGTCCGCTTTCTTTCAAAATATACATACAGCTATGACAAAATGTTAATCGACAATCGTACATAGGCAGCCGTCAAAAGATTGTCATCTTTCACAGCCCTTTCAATATTAAAAATAATACAAGAATTGGTATGATCCAGTAGTGGACCTTCTTGGCGACCGCCCAACCACCATAACCCAGCACGATGTCCGTGATATCGCCAGCCAAATGACCTCGAGTAAGGGGAAGCCCCCTCAAGGAAGTGACCGCAGCAGTCACAGGCAATTGTGGAACTTGGATGATGAGCCGCACTGGTTTGTGGTCAGAGAATTGTAGTTCTGCCGTCCTATCCATGGAACCATACGAATCAATGGTATAGTTGTATCCAGAATAGTTCTTGAACAAAATTCTGTCGCACCAGGCAGGCATTCTCTTTGGGTCGAGCAGATCTGCCTTCCCTATTAGATACTTATATGTCGGGGGGAACCTAATACCCGCCTCTTCAAACTCTTGGAATATAATACCTTTTCTTTTACAAACGTTGAGTTCATCTCTATTCTGTAACATTTCCGGAAACACTTCTGGACTTGTATAGTCGGTGTGCAAGTCGTGTAGGCCCTCTAATCTGAAGTTTAAATCCCCCATGAAGAAAATGTGGCCCTGTTTGAAAGCCGACAGCCTGAATTGCTCTGTACAGGTGGCCATCGTAGCATGGTAGTCTTCAATGCGCTGTGCATTGTACGACTCGCCCTTATTGGAAGCCAAATGACAACAGATGAACGTAAATGTCTCTGGTGTGGCCCCAGTTCTCTCCAGCGTACAGCACATCGCTACAGCGCCCTTGAGACTGGACCAAAAATACCCACATCTATACTTGCAAATTGAAACTTGCGTCTGTGTAAGAGATTCATCTGCAAGCACGAGAAGCCCAATGGCACCACTGCTGGAAGAACCGACAAGTTTGTACTTTTTGCCAGATAATGAGTTTAAATATTCACAAATTTGACCAGCTAGGGACTTCAATAGGGGTAACATAATACTGGGGAATGAACCTTGCCAAATGGAGACGAATTCTTGGAATCCTAGTACATATACATCATGATCAACAGACTGGGGCAACAACTGTTGAACGATTCTAGAAACTAGTTCATGCTGGTCAAAAGGAAAAGCCTTGGCACAATTAAAAGTAGTCAGAGAAATTCTCCAAGTATTATGAGACATACGTTGAAGTCTTGAAGCCATAAATTAATTGACAAGTTTTAGGCATCTTTAAATACACTTCAACATATGCTCCCTTGATATTTTCAGGTCTTCGGGGAATCAATTTGTGAACGAGTAAAAAAATAATTGAATATGAAAAAACAAAATAAAATATATAAAACAAATAGTACAATTTACTGAATGAAATTTTTTTTCTATTGATATTAAGGGCCTTTTAAAAATGACAACATGTCGACGGAGTCATCGTGGGAGGCCATTCCCACGGAAAATTTCTTGTGTGTCCTACTCTGTGCATTTTCCGCAACCACGTCACTGAAATCCATATTGACAGTAGCTGAACCTCCGGCTCTATTGTAATTGCTGCTATCATCCCGATGGTTCTTTGGATGTCTTTCCCTTGAATGGGGGGAGTTGAAGTCTTGTGTCCTATCTGAGAGTGAGTAGTCCGGTTTGAAGAGACTTGAATCCTGTCTCATACCGTTAACTACCTTGGGGTTATTCTGTAGTGCTAATTGTAACCCTGGAAGGACGAAATCATCATATTTAGTCCTTAAAAGCAATTTGTGATTCAACTCGTCTAAATCTATGGCTTCCAACATGGGCAAAAAGTGAATCACTTTCCAAAACAACGACACTTTCCTATAGCTGGATACATCGGCCACTGAATCAGGTCTAACTACATTGTTTTGGTTGTTTTGGTTGTTTTGATTGTTATTATTGTTATTGTTGTTTGCTGAGTCGCTTAGTGTAGTGGAATCCGATGGGAATGAAAATTGTCTCTCTTTTTGTGATGAGATATGCTTCTGGCCACTAGAGGAGCGTGGTCCTGGATCAGCAAAGTAATACCGATTCCAATAGTCCTTATCGTCGCAGTTATCCTCAAAGTTACATTTATTGCTCATCAAGCCTTTGAAAAAACGGTAGATATACCAAACTGCACGTTTCCATTTTTGGGGTTGATGTCTCCAACAATCCTTCTTTTCAAAACTGCCACGGTAGTACCAGCCCTTTCTACCCCAATCGCTGTCACATAGTTCCATAGCCTCATTTTCACCTAACTCTCCCTTGAGCGCGTAACTATCCATAAGCTCTTTGGTGTGCACCTCGCGCCAAGAGTATCTCCAAGGTCGTTCCTTGAACAAAAAAATCAGCGTATCGGCGAAACAGTTTAATGGCTGCACAATGGTGGCAATGTATGCCAGCCAAATTACGGGACCATTATCAATTTCGTACTTGTATTGCGTGATATCAACAACAAGTGGGAAAATCCATATTGCGATGTATGAAAACGGATAGATGAATATCAGAGTAACGTTTTTTTGGATTTGCAACCGCCGTCTTTTCATCTCTGCATAAGTTTGTCTTTGAAAGTCCGCTTGCACATTATGCACCTCCTGCTTTTTGGCGTCCTGCCGCAAACTTGACCTCTGAGAATTGGTGCTTTTCCCAGTGAGAGGCCTGAAAAGAGTTTGAATTGATGAAACGCCAAGTCGGAAGCTTGTCGGTCTCAAGCCATTATGATTATCGACGTCTTCGTCCTGGAAATCCAAAGTATGGACTCTCGCTGCAGATTCCAAAGAAATGGAGTCGTTGCGTGGATTGGGCCTGGTAGACAACGCCTCATACAAGTCCCGTTGACCACCAAAAGCTTCTTCCTCATCGCAACATTCCACTATGCTTTGATTACTCAAATAATCGGAATCTGGCGCGCTCGCTGAAGGCGATGGATTTTCTTGATACATCAAACCAGCATGTATAGACTGGAGTGCAATTGTGTTCATCTCAGCTAAACTTGGCGTCGAAGGTTCTCCGATTACATTGCCGGTACAACCACTACTAGCAGGGTTATCAGTACTATGAACCTCCCCGTTTGGTGGACCTTCCATACTTTTAAGATGAGAGAGTCGCATACCATATTCCTGAGGAATTGACTCCCGGCCATCTTTCTCCTGCTCACCTTTATCCTTCCTCGATAATATGAAATTTCTAATACTACGAAAACAACCCATTATTATTCTCGGTCTCTTGAAAAAGAAGAGTCTGCCAGCAGACTCTAATACGGACATTCGGCGCCTTCCGTCATTTACCACCCTATTATGCTTGAACTCCCCGAGCTCTCTTTTAATTGTACGACTCTCCTTTAGAACAAACCAGTAAATTGTAGCATACATCGTCAGGATGAAGATGATTAAAAAATATCTTGGCCCCCAGCTCAACACCAATTTGTACCAGAGCGGATAAGGTGGTAGGTAACACCATGCGCTATAAGGTTTGTATCCACCAATCTTCGCAAAATAAGTATCGTTGTAGTTTTGATTGTACAGGATCACTGTAGTTTCATCCAAAACCTTCCCTTCATTGATAGTCGTAAAATTGATAAATGCCAGACTCGCCAGCAAGAGTGGCATCGAACCGGTCAACGGCCATAAGAGTGCTCTCGCCCTGTAAAGTCCGCCCTCCAGATTCCCTGTTCGTTTATTACGCCATTTGTGTGACGGTCTGAAGATTAACAGGGCAAAATGAACAGCAAAGAAGAAAATGGCCAAATCGGAACCTTCCACGGTATAGGCGGTACACCAACCTAAAATATTGAAAAAATTCGGATTGAAGTACACGCTATTTTTGATCAGAATAACCACCGGATAAATCATTAGCACAAGTGCCTTTATGAATCCACATACAATAAGGAAGAAAAGCAGATCATGCCTGAACACTTTCCTCCTTCTGTCAATGTTAATCAAGCAATATATGCCAATGATTCCAAAAACCAGCGATAGACAAGAGGAGGTAATCGCCACAGCCCTTAGTCGCATAAGCTGGTTCGAATTGAAGGTGGAAAACATCCCTGGAAGTCCCAAGACTTGGTTCACCGTAGTCGTGTTATGGTGCAGCAGTTGAGGAGGGACTGGTGAATCGGAAGGAGTATTTGTCGGTACGAGTGGTCTTCTGACCGATGACAGAACCGAGCTTACCATCTTTAATGTCGTTTCCACTGCTTCTTGTTTCTGAAAGTATATAATCTCACATTCAATTATCCTATTAAATGTGTAAAGCCTAAAAGACAACCTCTCTGCTTAGTTCTAGACGCAATGCAATCTTTCGACAGCCCTTTGAAGCCTCTCGATGGTCCCTGTAGCCACCGCTCTTGCCACACTGAGGCTTCCGTTTAATTCCTTGAGTAGAATGGGGTTGGATGCACCGAAAAAAGATTTCCGAAGGGGCCTTTAAAAGAAAGAAAAAAAAAAAAAAAAAAAAAAGGCTAGTTCAACTTAGCCAACTTCTACAGAAATGATTACGTAAAATCAATTCAAAGCTTTGATTTAGACTGCTCTTGTGCTAATGATTTTGTGGGATGCAGCGGCCGCACGGTCATGAATTCCTGGGGGTCCGCTTGATGCAATGACACCTTTTGTCAGAAGGGTCCTCCCATCACCAAAATACAAAGCTGAATTTTGCAAGGCATCTGTGTGGATTCCCCCGGCTTCATGAACTAGTACGTTTCCTGCGGCATGGTCCCAGATCTTTTCCTGATAGTCTAATTTGCGTGGCAAACGCAGGTAGAGATCGCCTAGTCCCATGGCCAGCAAGCAATACTTGACTTGAGAATCCAAATGTAGGGATTTGCTAATATGTAGAAACTGCTTGATCTGCGACTGCTCGTCGTGGGCCGAGTGTCCCTTCTCAACGCCCTCCAGGGAGACCATGTTCTGAGACGAATCTATCGTACGAACATGAATCTTGCGCCAGTCGTCTTCAGTGGCAGCAGGAGCGTAATAAGCTCCTTGTTCACGGACGGCTTGAAATAGATAACCAAAAGGTTCGGATCCGGGCAGGTCTTCACCTCCAAAGGCGCCCAACCTCAAGTTGGGACAACCAATGACGCCCACTTGAGTCACACCATCCACAATGAGTGCCAGACAGACGGCGAACTGCTCGCCTCTGAGAAATCCCTTCGTACCGTCTATTGGGTCCAAACACCAGAATCTTCCCTTGGAACCACCTTCGTAGTTGCCAAAGTCTATAGTATCCTTGACGGCCTGCACAGACTGCAGTGGGATCTCCTTGGCTTCTAAATGGTTCTTGCAACTATAACTTTGGTTGAAGATTTCATCATTTTCACGCACCTGCTTCAAAATTTCAGATACAAACTCATCACTGAGCCCTTCAGAGGATTCCTCGCCAACAACCTTATCTTCTGGGAAATTAGTCTTAATAGCATGGATGATAATGGCCTGAGCAGCATAGTCACCAACCGTCACTGGGGAGTTGTCACTCTTGGTAATTGTGGTGGAATCCCTATGAGACATGACTTGACCTTGAATTCTTTTGGTCAACAACGAAGCTCTGCGCACCGCCTGGGTGGCAACAAACAATTCCTTTTCAAACGCCATTTGGACTGGATTGCCGTTTAATTCAGTTATTTGGAATCCTTTCGGGTGAGTTACGAGTGGTATATAAAAGGATTGTATGTACAAGGGTCAAAAGTAGAGGAATATTTTACTGTGTGTCTTCATCACGTGGATTTACTAGCTCACATGGCTGATGGTTCCCGATCCCATCACTCGGTCGTTTAAGTAGAAACAGCAGTACTGACCCGGTGCTATAGCCCTTTGTGGACTGCTCAGCTTAAGCATCAGCTGCTGGCCGAAATCACAGGATTCCACTGGGACCGGTTTCTGTAACGAACGGTACTGGATGAAAAGGTTGCCCTTGGCAATGCCGTCACTTACGAGAAATTCAAAATCGCTGTCCATTAATGAAACGTTAGCCACATGGAGCTTGTCTTTGTAGAGCGCAGGATTGTCTTTTCCTCTCACTATGACAATCTCGTTGGAATCGTGCAACTTTTCACTCACGTACCATGCACCTACGTATTGAGGGTCCCCCTGTGGCATGGCAATGCCGATTTTTTGGCCTATAGTGTAGGACCAGAGACCAGCATGCTGACCCCATATAATCTTATGATCCCGTTCATCGACAGTGACAATGTTACCTGGTGAGTTGGGCAGGTAGTGTTCTAGAAAATGTTTAAATTTGCCATGTTGCGAATTATTTACGAAACATATGCCCTGGGAATCCGGTTTGGTGGCCGTGGCGAGTCCTGCCGAAGCTGCCAATCCTCTTACCTCTGGTTTTGTCAAATGGCCTATAGGGAAAATTAGTTGCGATAAGTAATCGGCACCGACTTGGGACAAATAGTAGCTTTGATCCTTCGAGACATGGAAACTTCTCAGCAAATGTGGCTGGTTATCTCTTATGGAGGACAATATCCTTGAGTAATGGCCAGTCACCAGCCAATAATTACGGGCACCGTATTTTTGATCTAAGATTTGTCGCAGTTTGCCAAACTTCACAAACTTGTTGCAGCCAATGTCTGGATTTGGTGTGAGACCTTTACTGTAACTCTCTAGCATGGGTTCAAACACATCCAACCAGTACTCTTTTTCGAAATTCACCCTGTCCACCGGTAGGTTCAAATGCTGGGCCACGCGGCACACATCTTTCCAATCCCTCTCGTAGCAGGGTTCCAGCTGTGGATCAGTTAAAGATTGTGACTTGCCCCAGCTCTGGATGTATATGCCTCGAGCGTTAGGAAAGTGGCCTGCAAAGAGCGCTGCTGCCAGTGACGAATCGACTCCAGATGACATGGCAATGATTACACGGTCATTTCGACCCGGAAGATGTTGAGGTTTGTACCCATCAACTGCCCTTTTTGCAATGGCTTGAATAAACTTGGATAACATCCTACTTTACGGACCTTTAGCCCCTTTCAGGGTTCATAAAGTCATGCTCATCTTTTGTTTGTATTGACTTTTTCAATGCGTGGTGAAAATTTTAAGCTCATCGTGATGACCTTAGATCCTTAACTACTACAAACAAAGTGAAAAGATTTCACAGCAGGGACGTCTTAAGCTCTTTTCGATCGATTTTGCGTGGATTTTCGGTATGGGCTCTAGCTTGAAAAGAAAGATACAAGATACTGCATCTGACAATGATAGTGATGACGGATTTGACATCGTTAACAATATTGCCCTGAGATCAAGTGAAAGTGAGGCGGAAGATAGTTCTGCTGAAGGCTCTGAACCAGAATATCAAGATGTCATTGACTACAGTGAAGATGAACAAGATAAACCGAAGCCTAAACCTTCCAAAAGTCCTAAAGACGACAAAAGTTTTCCAATACTAGAACTATCAGACGATGAATCGAAGGGTCAGAAGAAAGACGAAGATGAGGACGATATTAGCGAATACTTTTCTACCACTAATAACGCCAATAAGAAGCATAAGAAGGGCAGTTTTCCCAGTTTTGGATTTTCCAAATTTATCTTGAACAATATTAACAAGAAGGGGTTCCGCCAACCAACGCCTATCCAGCGTAAGACAATTCCACTTATTTTACAAAGTAGAGATATTGTTGGGATGGCCCGTACTGGTTCTGGTAAAACAGCAGCTTTTGTCTTACCCATGATTGAGAAACTAAAGATACATTCAAGCAAGATTGGTGCCCGCGCAGTGATTTTGTCACCTTCTAGGGAAATTGCCATCCAAACGCATAGAGTGTTTAAAGATTTTGCCAAAGGTACTGATTTACGGAGTATTTTACTGACCGGTGGTGATTCCATCGAAGACCAATTTGGCATGATGATGTCTAATCCAGACGTCATCGTTGCGACCCCTGGTAGATTTTTGCATTTGAAAGTGGAAATGAGTTTGGATCTAAAAAGTGTAGAGTATGTTGTCTTCGATGAGGCCGATAGGCTGTTTGAAATGGGTTTTGCAGAACAGCTCAATGAGCTATTGGCTGCGCTGCCCGAGAAGCGCCAAACTCTGCTATTCTCTGCTACTCTTCCCAGTTCGTTGGTGGATTTTGCCAAGGCAGGTCTAACCAACCCTGTTCTGGTACGCCTAGACGCCGAAAGTAAAATATCAGAAAATTTGGAAATGCTCTTCATCACCTCGAAGCACGATGAAAGGGAAACTAATTTGCTTTATTTGTTGCAAGACGTGATCAAGATTCCGTTGGCAACAGATGAAGAAAGGAAAAAGGTTGAAGACGATTGGGGAGCCCAATATGACAGCGAAAATGAAGAAGAAAGTGATAAGAAGAAAAAGACGAAAAAAAGCAAATTCAAAAGACCTAGATTACCACATGCCAACGAATTGCCTTCTGAAAGAGCCACTATTGTATTTGTTCCCACAAGGCATCATGTTGAATATATTTCGCAACTGCTGAAAGAATGCGGCTACTTGGTTTCCTTCATTTATGGTACATTGGATCAACATGCTCGTAGGCGTCAGCTTTTAAATTTCAGAGCTGGTCTAACTTCTATCTTGGTAGTGACCGATGTGGCAGCCAGAGGTGTGGATATTCCAATGTTAGCTAATGTGATCAATCTTACTATGCCTAGTTCATCCAAAATTTTTGTTCATCGTGTAGGAAGAACAGCCAGAGCAGGTAACAGAGGTTGGGCTTATTCAATTGTGTCCGAATCAGAACTGCCCTATTTGTTAGATTTAGAATTGTTTTTGGGCAAGAAGGTCTTACTTACACCAATGTTTGAGGCCACTTGTAAATTGTTGGAGGAAAAATGGGTGTCTGAAGGCCATAGCAAGTTGCTTTTTCAACCTCCTAAATTATCTTACACTGAAAGAGTGGTATTGGGGTCGTGCCCTAGGCTTGAATTGGAAAATATGGGTGATTTGTATAAAAATTTGATGCAGTCAAGTTTTGAGTTGCAATCGCTGCGTGGCGTTGCGGTAAAGTCAGAAATGATGTACCTAAGGACTCGTCAGCCTGCCTCAGTGGAGTCTATGAAAAGGGCGAAGCAGATGATCGCCTCGGGATGGGATGAACAAAACATAATATTTGGAAAGAATTCGGAAGCAGAAAAGAATAACTTTTTGGCCAAACTCCAGGACAGAATGAATAAAGAGACTGTTTTTGAGTTTGCTAGAAACTCTGATGATCAGATATCTATTCTGATGAAGAGGAGAAGAGCTCAGATTGAGCCTATACAACTCAAGGCAAAGAAACGCAAGGAGTTATTGGAAAAAGAAAAATTGGCCGGGCTAACCCATTCCCTTGAAGATGAAGTGTTGAAAGGCTATAAGGGGGAAGTGGGCTATTCTGTACCTGAAGCAGCCCTTCGGGTTTTTGAAGATGCGGATAAGGTTTTGGAGGGCCAGGAAAGGGCCAGCAAGCAGAAAAGCAAGTCTTTTAAAGACCCGAATTTCTTTATGAGCTACTATGCTCCCGCCCAAAGTGTTCAGGATAGCCAAATGAATATATCAGGTGGTTTCACTAAGGATGCAGCACAAGCTGCCTACGATCTAAACACAGACGATAAGATACAAGTTCACAAGCAAACCGCTACAACTACTAAATGGGATAAAAAGAAGGGAAAGTATGTCAATCCTCGAGGTGCAGACAACGCGAAGTACATCTTAAGCGAAAGTGGTCACAAGATTCCTGCATCCTTTAGATCTGGAAAGTTTGATGAGTGGTCCAAGGGAAGGAGGTTGAAAATGCCCAAAGTTGGCGCCAGAGAGTCTCTCACGTCATCTAATCTGCTGAAAGATCCCACAAGCACCAAAGCAGGTGAAAATCGCGGTCAATTCAAGCACAAGCAGGTCAAGGCTCCCAAAATGCCCGATAAGTATAGAAACGACTACGGTAAACAGAAGGCGAAAGTGGCTAAGGCCTTGGCAAATGGTCTTCCAGTCAAGGGCCATACCAATCTTCCTGGTATGAAAAGCGAGCTAAATTCTACGGACCAGATAAGGAAGCAAAGAGTAGCTAAGGATAATAGAAGAGCCAAGAATGGTCGCACGGGCAAGAACAGGCGCTAATTGCATTTTGTTGTATAATATTTCAAGATAGCCTAACGGAGTTTCCGATAGAATATAATGGCGTTCTTAAATTATATACTGTACTAATAAGCTAATCGGTCGAACAATGCAGTTTTTCTGTGGTTAGACTATGCCTCTTTTTCTTTAATTTTAAGCATAATATATCAAGACTTAAAAGATGAAAAAAGACGCCGATTAGTAGATTACATTTAGATGAGCTCACACTTCCAGGGAACGAAAAGTCGGTCTATGACGACTTTGGAAAGGCGCAGAGCGCTGTTAGAAGATTTAGAACTCATTGAGGATGCCATAAGTCGGAGATTTGTTAGGAACCCTGAGTTGTACTATAGCTGCGTTACCAAGCAAGCGCTGGTTGATACAAGTGTTGAGCTCCCGTCTGATTCGGCAATAGCATCTAACAGAATTTACAAAAGCAAGAAGGCTAAAAGAAGCCAAAAACAGCTAGTTGTCCAGCAGCATGAAATCAATTTTTTCATTTCACAAATGCTTGATAAGCAGAAGGATCTGAGTGCATTAGATGGAACCGTCGATACTACGGGATATGAGGATAGCGGACACAATTTCGAGTTGCTTAAGCAAACGCTCCATGATATTAACCAAAGATATGAGAGTGAGGGGGAAACAGCGCTTCCTGTGAATAGAAATATCGCCCATTATAGCATGTTTTCTGCTTCTAGAAAGAATAATACGATCCTTTCTGAAACCGCTAGAGATTTGCAAGTGAACGACATATTTACAAGAGAAGAGCAATATGGTGAGTTCGTGGATGTGGGGAAATTTCATCCTCAATGGCTGAGTGTCATCAAAAGCGCCGATTGTTCATTGTTGCAATTTTTTGGCGTATTGGAAAAGTTTCTAGATGATTCTGAGTATTTGCTGAGGCCACCCATGGATAGGAAAAATGCTAAATATTCCCAGTTCCTGTTAGAGATAAGCAATTACGTGGAGGATTTTTTCAACAAAGTTTACATTTTGGTCGACTCAAATATTTTCTCCCAAAATATTCAGAGAGATTTCCAAGAATACCTACGGACCCCGCTTGTACATACTGAGAACGGCTGTTACTGTGTGGCTTGTTGCAAATGGTTTAAAGTCATTACTGTATTCCAAGGCCATTTGCCTGGAAAGCATCATAAAAGGAATCAGGACAAACGCTTCTCGCATTTGTTTTCTGAATATAAGCTTCACAGATACCTGCAGTTGTTGCAGAAGGAATTTCAACGTACCAAGGATTTTGTGGAACGCAAACTCGCCTTTACCGCCGAGGAGAGGATGGAGGAAATGTCGCGAATTTCGCTTGAATATGAGGGCCCTGACTATGCCGTCGGCGAGCAGGAAGAGGGAAATGATAAACCGAATAATAGACCTCCCGAAAAGTCAACGGGTCGTTTGGAACTTCCCTTGGGATCAGATGGTTTGCCGATTCCCTTCTGGCTCTATAAACTACAAGGTCTTGATATCAGTTATACTTGTGAAATATGCGGCAATCAATCTTACAATGGACGGCGTGTTTTTGAGAGGCACTTTGCAGAGTCGACACATCTATTCCATTTGAAATGCCTGGGTATCGTACCGTCGGATGCCTTCAAGTCTATCTCCACTATTCGCGAGGCTCAAGATTTGTGGAAGCGCATTTCGGGCGCAGGCAGAACTGTTTCTCGTGATATCGAAGTTGAGGACGAGGATGGCAACGTAATGACTCAGCAAGTTTACGACGAGTTGAAAAAACAAGGGTTAGTTTGACGGTTGGTTCCTTTTTCCGGGTGCTGTCTTTGCATAGGCCTTGTAAAATCAGATTTAAACTCTTTTGCACTATTTATTTGAATCAGCGTTTTACTAGTTGACAAATAAATAAATAAGTAATCAACCAGTGAAAAGAATACTAGCACTTTAAAATCTGATGGACATTTGGCTTTTTTTCTGGATAATTATAGTGTGCGCAAGCGACACCGGCTTAAAAAGTGTATGCGATTTGACAGCTGAACTTTGCCAAAATACCAGTCCGCTCAATATTCTGTTACAGCTTTGACAACTTACCTCGAAGTGTTCTTTACAGATCCGTATAAAGCAATTGCAATAATTGATTAACATTTGTAAGTTGAATGATTTTGTTCCAATCATGACTTCGAAATAGCGTCAGCAATTTTGCAATAGGTTCGTCGTAAACGAAAAAAAAAAAGCCAATACCTCCTTCACAATCTAACTAGTGGATGCAAAATTATTACTGTTTTTGAAAGATTGTTATTTAACCGCTACGATAGTGCTAATTCTTCATATCCTCTAATGTCACGTGACATACTATTGTCCCTATTGACGACTGTCCGAAGTGTCTTCTTGAAAAGGGGCCCAACCTTTGATATTTGGACTAATTCGAAGGTAGAACCATCAAATAACTACCAAAAAGTGCATCTAGAGAATCACTCTGGGTCAGCCGTTTAACAGTTCCAGATGGATCCACATAATCCAATTGGTATGTTGATGTGTTTTTTTTCTCTTCAATTGGTTAAATATGTTGTGTCTCATGCTAACAAATAAAAATAGTTCTCGACCAAGGTACTGGTTTCGTCAAGATTGGGCGTGCTGGGGAGAATTTCCCCGATTATACGTTCCCTTCCATAGTCGGTAGGCCCATTCTGAGAGCTGAAGAGCGTGGCAATGTTCTAACGCCTTTAAAAGACATTATGATTGGAGAGGAGGCTAGTGATGTGCGTTCATATCTTCAAATTTCGTACCCTATGGAAAATGGTATTATTAGAAACTGGAATGATATGGAATTGCTTTGGGACTATGCATTTTACAATCAGATGAAATTGCCTACCACATCTAATGGCAAGATCCTTCTTACTGAGCCCCCGATGAACCCATTGAAAAACAGAGAATTGATGTGTGAAGTCATGTTTGAAAAATATGATTTTGGTGGAGTTTACGTGGCCATTCAAGCTGTTTTGGCGTTGTATGCCCAGGGTTTATCTTCAGGTGTCGTTGTGGATTCTGGTGATGGTGTCACTCACATTGTTCCGGTTTATGAGTCTGTGGTGTTGAACCATTTGACTAGGAGATTAGACGTGGCTGGTAGGGACGTCACTAGACATTTAATTGACTTACTTTCGCGCCGCGGGTACGCCTTCAATAGAACCGCCGATTTTGAGACAGTCCGTCAAATAAAGGAAAAATTGTCATATGTGTCTTACGATTTAGATCTGGATACAAAGTTGGCCAGAGAGACCACTGCATTGGTTGAGAGTTACGAATTGCCCGACGGTAGAGTCATCAAAGTAGGTCAGGAAAGATTTGAGGCACCAGAGTGTCTGTTCCAACCAGATTTGGTGGACGTGGAACAACCTGGTATCGGTGAACTATTATTCAACACAATACAGGCTGCAGATGTGGATATCAGGAGCAGTTTATATAGGGCCATCGTGCTTTCTGGTGGGTCTAGCATGTATCCTGGCCTACCTTCGAGGCTAGAGAAAGAGTTGAAGCAGCTATGGTTTACAAGGATTCTTCGTGGAGATGCAACGAGATTGGACAAGTTCAAAGTAAAGATCGAAGACCCGCCCAGAAGAAAACACATGGTATTCATTGGTGGAGCTGTCTTGGCAAGCATTATGGCTGACAAGGATCACATGTGGTTGACGAAACAGGAGTGGCAAGAGAGTGGTCCCGCTGCCATGGCCAAATTCGGCCCCAGATAGATCATTTAAACTCCAAAAAAAGATGTGTACGACTTGTATTGAAACACGAAAAGGTAATTTTTGAAAAAAAAATGCTTTCAATTAAAGATCTTGTCACAGAACCAGTTTTATTCCAAGTTCAAATTCTCAAAGCGGCTATAGTCTAATATCTGCTAATCTATTTAATACATCGTCGGAGAGTTCTTCCACTTTTTCCTGCGAGACTTCCTTTTGATCTGCTCCGTACCTGACAGCGTTTTTAATCAGATCGCGAATAAAGAAAGATGTAACCATCACTGGTTTCAAGAAGGGGCTTTCAAGAACTTCATCGACTGTCCATCGTTTTGCTGGATTTCTTAAGAGACAGGCTTTCATGGTGTCTAAAACGGAACGAGGTACTGTTTCATCGTTAGAGGTTTTTTCAGAAAAGGTAATTTTCACTTCGGGATTCATGATAGCCAAGAGTCTATTTTGACCTTGAAAACCCCCGTAAGGTGGTCGACCATAAATCATTTGGTAAATTATGCATCCACATGACCACACATCAGAAGGTTTCCCCACTTTCCACCTGTTTTGTTGTTGATATTTGCCATCACCTTGAGTATAATTCATTGCGACCAGCGCTTCAGGTGCCATGTAATTTGGGGTACCTATTTGGGTCTCACGGTAGATGTTCACGGTATGATCGGGCACCGCATTTGCTATGCCAAAATCTATGATCTTCAAGATTCCTTTAACAAGGACAAAATTGGCTGGTTTCAGGTCGGAATGAACTATTCCAGCATCATGTACTACTTTCACGCACCTGAGCATCTCCCTAGCGTGGTATCGCACAAATTCAATGTCCAGAGGTATCCCAGCTCTTTGGTTTAAAATCTGGGACAGATCGTGATCACCACATTCCATAACTAAATACAAAATACCGTGTTCCATCTCGTAATCCAATAACTTGACCACTCTTATCTGGTCCTTCAATTTGTTTAATAGTTCAATTTCACCTTTGAATCCGTCGACACTGGAATCGTCAAATTCATCGAAGACAACTCTTTTTAATGCATATATCTTGTTTCCACTGTCTTTCACTTTGTAAACTTTAGAAGATCCACCTCTCCCCAATAACTCTACCTTTTCGTATTCAACGTCATTCACAGTTGTAAGATTTCTCCTTGCCTGGGCAACCCCATTGCTATCAGTCTTCATTTTGGGCTCCACAATTTCAACCCGTTTTACCACTGGCGGCTTGGGTGGGTCTCTGTGGTGAAATTCCCCCTCTTGGGATGGCGGAACCGCTGACGGAACCGATGCTTCTGAGCAGCTTTTATCCATTGAGATTGAATGGTCATACCTCCGTAAAGGTTTGAACCGTTTGGCTTCTTGGAAATAACTTTGGTCGTTATTCCTGTTGACATCAATGTTAGCAAGAGCCTCTCTCTTTTTATGCGTTTGACTAAAGGTATTACTGTGTTGAAAATGGGCATACTCTTTGTTTTGCGATGACGACGAATTTGGTTTATCCAAAAATGCATTTCTTGGTGAAGTATATGATACCACTGGTGATGACAAAGCTTTGTGGAAAGTGCCTTTCGCTGCAGATACCAAAGATGTATCTGACAATTTACGCCTTGGTTGTACAACTGCAGATGACGAAATTTCTCTCTTCGACAAAAGTGGCGATTTTCTACCACCACTCAGGTTCTCCCTAGGAAAAACGTGCTTCAACCTGGCTGCTTGTAAATTTTCACCCTTCTGCTTTTCAAAGTATAACCTTGATATTCTCGGCAGTTCACTGGTAGGTAAATTATACTTTTTCAAATACTGTACAGGGTTTAAGTCACCGAACTCGATGTGTGACAAAGGTGTGCTTACCTCCGGTAATTGTTTTCGATTGCTATCATCCGCAAAAATCGATACTCCACTAGATCCTTCGTTGTAAGAAGAAGCCCTCTTTGCCGGACCCAAAACACCTGTTCTTGCACTGTTCAAAAATCTTCTACTCCGTCTCTCAGCATGTCTCGAAGTCAACTCTTCCCTCATCGATTGCTGCATGCTTTTAATTTTACGGAAACTGCTCTCAAAATCACCGTTGTTCCTCTCCTCCGTCTGTGTGGCATTTATCGTAGTCATACTTGGCTGCTGATTGCTCTTGTATTGGGCAAAAAGAGTCGATTGTGAAGGCTCCCCCGAATGTGCAGACACATACGTGTGACCAGCAGTATGATTATTGAAATAATTTTCAGTAGGCAAAGATTCGGATCTAGATTTGTCTTGAGCCAAAAGCCTTAGAGAATCACTCTCCTTTTCTGAAAGTAATGCTGAACCAAAGTTGCTCAATTTGGGCGGAACATTTATTTTTTCGTCGTCTGAATCATCTGTGAATGCCAAGTGTTGTCTACCTTTTTCTTTTTCAGCAGGGTATATACTCAAGCGTTTGGACATGCTCCTGTGAAGATATCCACTTCATAAATATGATCTGGGAAAACTGGGCTGAGGAAGAAAAAAACTAGAGGAGGTAGCCAGTGCACTTATAGTACAATTCCCAACAATACCGACAGTAAAGATGCGCAGGAGATGATCAGAACCACTATTTTTACAACTCCAATTAATGTTGATGAGAAGTATAAGAAAAGATTTAGAGTTTTGTTTACTCTAGTTTCCTAACACAAAATTCTAAAAAATCAAAATCTCACGTGACACAGGAGCATGTTTGAATAGTGAAGCGATGTTGCCGCCAGCTCGCACGGTAAATCGCCTCCAATTCATCTCAAGATTGAGCCCACGATGGCTCTATTTTTACTCTGCGCAGAGAATTCCTTGAAAGAATATAGAGCAGCGCATAGGGTCTTCTGCGATAGCATTTATCTGCAGGAATGTAACTGTAATCGAGTCCTACGATGTGGTAGAAGGGCAAGGCCACGTCGTCTATGCCGCAATAGCGACAGTTGCTACTCGGGTTGGTATGAGAAAGAATACACTCTGCATTAGGATCCTCAGAGGTTTGTGTATTCCACCCCAAGATATATTCCTGCCTGAACGAAAAAATGCCATTATATTCTGTCAGTCTTAGCAGTGATATTAGACCGACCTGAGATGCCACCACCATGCAGTGGAGTTCTTTAATGTGGCAAACGAGATTAATTCTGTCCAGGGCCATAAGGAGTTCGTGGCACGAACAAAGGGTAATCCTGCTGACGGGGAAAATCCTGTCCTTAGTAAAAGAGGTGACGATGAGCGGGTGGGCCTTGACCAAATAGATGTGGTGGGCCGTTGTAATGAAAAAGAAACTGTCATTAAGCTCTGAAAGATGGTAGCCACTTGGCGAACCGGCCGATCCCGGTTCGACCAGGTTCAAAAGGTGACGTACCTTCCTGGCATGATTGTGCAGCGCCCACTTGGGTTGTTCTTCGATATGTCCGGCGGCAAGTAACCCATCCACTGGGAACGCTCCTTGGGGCAGGTCTGACGCTATATCGGGTGTGAAGGATACACCTTGCAGGGGATCTTCCACGGGCTCGTTCAATGACTGAGCTAGCGTGAACCCGCATAGTGCTGAGAGAGACATTGGTTGAGACTTTGTGGATGGGTAAATTGCCACTCTCCTATCTCGATGCCTTTGTAACCTTAAACTGCGAATTTCTTTTAAGAGGTGAGGGTCGAATACTTCGTTCTTTTCCTCCTCCCCTTCATTCTCAGACCAGACTTTGTAGCTGGGGTAATTTGAAATTTCACCTTTGTGGGAGTGGGCGCTTCCAAATCCCAGGTTCTCATACTTCTTGAACGCGTCATCGCTGACATGCTCAGTCTGCAACGATGAGTTTTCAAACATGTAAAAATGTCTGTAATTATCTGCTGGCGCATCCATGAGAACTCTGTCTGCTAAATTAAGACCAGACTCCCTAGTGAGCCTGAAAAGGGGACCATATCCGGATATTATGCTTGATGCCCCATCTGACTTAAGATGAGACTTAGTAATAGTCCCCATCTTATCGAACGATGTGAACCTTAGGCTGAGTAGGGAGTTTGTGATCCCATTTTCACAACCCCATTCGAGTGGCACTACAGGTACTGGTATCTGTGTGGTGAGACCTCCTATGCCAAGTTCGCCTGAGCAATACACACTTGGCGGATGGCAGTCCAAAATTAGACTGTCTTGAATCACAGAATAGAGAATTGATCGTTTAAAACTGGTTTGATAATTTAAATTCAACAATTCGAAATCTGACACTTTCAAAAAATCGTTCTTGCTTAAAGGCGTTACAGTCCAGCAAAATGATGCGAAAAACTGTGAGTCCAAGGCTCGCGCGCGTATCTTTTCATCGATAGTGTCGAGTTTTAACTTTATTGTAGTTACGTTACCATAAATTGCGCAAAACGCCAGCGTGATATACCCATTTTTATCCTTAGACTTAGGATCAAAATTCAAATTTGGCACGTTGTGAAAGGATGATACCTCGTAAGTATCGACCGGTTGTAAAGACGTATGGTCTTGCCGAAATGCAAAAATAGTGACACCAGGCCCGTTATGGCCTGCAGCTAAATAAGTTAAGGAACCGTCGTCCAAGGCATCCACACTCCAGCAGCTGTCCGCAGTTTTTAGGATATGCAGGGGCAGCGGTCTCAAAAATGATTTCCTCTGTAATTTCTTATTTTTTGAAGCATGTTCTACAGTACTGAGAATAGTACCCATCTCATAAATTACAACCGCTCCCCCGTCTAAACAACAAATCAAAACGTCGTTACCAAAAAATCTTGTAGCTTTCATAAAGTTCACTTGGAAATTATTCTCCATAAAGAGCATCTCTATGTTCTCCTTATTAAGTTCTCTATCCGCTTGAAATTTAGCATAATTCTTGCAAGACTTCAGGGAAATACAGAACTTGATCTCCTTCCATTGGTTCTTTTCTAACAGCAGGCAATTCAAATCATGAATTTCCACCACATCCTTGTCTGCAATGAACAGCCATTTCCCATAAACACATGCCAAGTTATTTTTAAACCCCAAGCTCTGGTGAGCATAGGGCGTTAAAAACACATCTTCAGTCTTGGGTAAACCCTGGTCCACCAGTAACCTTTCTGCCGGAGGTAATAATTTTTCAGCTGGGTTTATGTATAAAATATCTGACCAAACGGGCTCAAATTTGTCGCATTCGTCTTTCACTTTGCTCACAAACCCGCTGCCATCTGTCTTCACAAGTGAATAGCGGTCCAATTCATGCAAAAGCTCCTCGATGATCTCAATAGCTTTAAAAGAAAATTCTCCTTGGTTCAGTTGTTGGTCATACAAGTAACGCCTTACTTTGAAGTCATTGCTCAACACGGCGGAGCCCTTGGCTGCTAAAACCCGGCTGTCAAAGCACAAATAAGGCCTGTGTTGCTTGGTTACAATTCGTCTCGATGCTAACCAGGTCGCGAAGATTTCATCCAAATCCGATGGCATCCTCAGCTCATTTACCCTAACCCCTGTACAATCGTATATGTACTCTTCAATGCCTGAACCATCTTAAACAGTGATGAACATTTCAATCACATGACTACTTCGTATGTATAATAAATACGATAAAACAACTAATCTTTGCCCCTGATTGTGTACTCAGTGTGGCCATCAGAACTATCTTGGACGTCATATTTGGACCAGAAATTCTCCGATTGGCCTCCATCTACGATGACAAATTGTTTGGGCAAGATGCCACCCACGGAACTCACCGTTATGGCCATCTTGCACGGGACATTATCTCTAATCATCTTCGTTTGCGTGAGGAAGAAGTCAAAGCTTTTCACATCGCCTATGTGGCCCTGCAAGACAGCAACAGAGACATCTGCTAAATGCTTCCTTGGCCGGTCCAACGCCTTCAGATACACGGGGTATATCACCATAAAGATAATTTCCCGTTTAAACCCACGAACTAGAGTCCTACACTTTTTGGTATCTAATTCAAAATCGTAACCTTCTTTGATCCAGTTTGACACGTCTTGTCCCAAAAAAAACGACCTGATACCTTGCTCGTCCTTCTTGATGGCCTCCATAACACGGCTCTGCACAAACGATGTCACTCTATCAGCTTCAGCTAAACTTGACCCACTAGGCCAAATACCGTCTTTTTTCATTTTTACGTCCACACCTTTAAAGAGTTCTTCAAATACTCCGGCGGCGGGGTTCTCAGCTGTATCGAAGAACCTGCTAATCGACTTGACGTACATGGCATTCAACGTTTGCGAGTTGAGACGCATATGACTTCTTTTTAGGCCATTTAATAACTGTTCAAACAATGTATTATTCTTCCACTTGCGGAACTGGAAGATACTGATACCAACGAGGAATAGAGGTAGAAAGAAAGTAAGTAGGAAGGGTAGAAGTAAGAAGAAAAAAGTCAGTGTACCCACGCCAGCAAAAAAAAGTACTAAAGGAGATATTCTAAACGCTCTGAAAGGGGGTTGGTAACCAAAGGGATATCGGCTGCGTTTGATGTTGCTGTGATGAAATTTTCTAATTGCAACTCTGGAGAGGAAACCACTGTGGCTACCCACATGTTGCAGCATTTCTATCCTTTGCAAATTGAACCTATGATGGTAGTCTCTCGTTAGTGTTAGCGGAATCGCCGGTCTCAAGAGCGAACGACATTGTTGTTGGAGCAAAGTACGGCGTAGCACCATATATGGCAACACGCCGCAGTTATTTAATCCCAGTCCAGGCCCCAACATCGCCAAAGCTTTCTTTTATCTTTCATGCTTCAAGACTTCAAAGGAAAGTACGCCCTTAAACTTTGTCGTTTATACAAGAGGTTTTATCGTTACACAGACACACAGACACGTGATAAAATAGTTATGCTCAGTACCTTACCTCGTAGCATCCAGACCGCGAGATGTACTTGATCCATTTCAGCACACGGTACTTTTCGTCTTTGTCCAATACCCTGAAGTAACGCACCACCAAGCCGGAGTTGCTGAACATAACGATCTCGAAATCGAGCGACATGGGCGGTCTGGGCCACTGTTGGAGCGTTAACTGGGTCGTGTCGCTTGTAGGTACGGTTACTGCGCTCAGCGTATTTTCGGTAAGTCCGCCGTACTTGCTAAATTTCCAAATCATGGCATTTTCCTCTGGCACAAATCTGCATTTGCCATTCGAAATGTTGATCTTGCAGTCTACAGTACCTACGGGTACTGGAATATGTAGTGCAACATCCTTGGCTGTTAGTTTGTTTGGGAACAATGACTTGAGCGTCACCCTGTATTCCACGGTGGTCCCGCAATTTGTGACTATGGGCGTGATTTTAAACGGCAAGTTTAAGTTATCGCGGACGCAATACTTCATCAATTCCATGTTCCCATCAGGTGGCACAAATTTGATCACCCTGTCTCTGTTGAATTTATCCAGAGAGACACATTGGTGGAATTTGCAATCCTCTAGCAGGACACTCCCAGCCGCAGCGCGGGGAATTGCCTTCTTGTTGGTAAATTGTTCCGTATCCTGCCAGAGGGACTCGCCAAATTCTACACTCAACGATTCGTTGAGTCCAAATTGACAGATTGGCGTCCCACTCAGTTGAGAGGTCATGTCGACTGTCCCATCGACGTAGGCCTTAAGAATGGACCCATCTCGGGAGACTAGGATACTTATCTTTTCGTTCACATACAGGAATACTTCGTTCTTCTTGTATTTGATACCATTAGGCCTCCAGGGAAAATTGGATGGATAATTGCTACCCAAATCTTGAGACATTGATCTATTATTTCGAGTCAAAAATTTGGGCATTGATAGATTCGGAGCACTTATGTTAGAACCGGGGAAGCTTCCTACAACCTTCGAGTCACCGGACGGACTCGCATTTTTAGGAGGTTTTACAGATAGTTTCGAGGTTACAGATCCCAGTTCCGTGTCCACGGGTATACCTCCTGCCCCCAAGACAACGTCCAAAATTTCATAGCACATCATAAAGTCTTCCTTTAGTTTTTCCTCCCTCGTTAGCCCATAAGCATCCAAAATAGAATTCAATTTGTAGAGAAACTCCCAAATTGCACCACTATTGGCGTTAGCCCTACTCACAGCTACCAGCCAGAGGCTGTCGCTGCCGCTAGACCTTATGTGATGGAAAGTAGTTGACCCTAGAGTCAAAATCGGCGACCGCACATCCAAATTATTGATGACTTGAATTCTGAAGATGTCACTAATTGACCTCTTCAGGGAATTGTTGAATAGCTTCGACACTATGAGCTCCCCTCGAGAAGAGTAAACGAATATTGCGTTAATCATCTTTCCACCAGCTTACCAATTGAATCTTCAGAGATAACCATTAATCAGAGTCGACTCCTCTAAAATACGATGCAACACGTATTGATAAGAGAAAACTACTTCCTGACCGCCTGTGATAAGACTTCTTTTTGAGACAGGAGTTGTAGTTCCTTTTCTTAAGCGTACTGAACTTTCAAAAAATTTGAAGTAATTCAAACCCATCGCTTTAAGGAAATCAGACCGAAAGTCTCCAAAATGGGTGAAATTGTGGTATTTGGTGGGGATTCCCACCCTGATTTAGTCAAGATGATCTGTGACAACTTGGCTATCCATAGTTCTAAAGTAGAGATGGGCAAATTTTCCAATGGTGAGACTAGTGTCAGTGTGGGTTATTCCGTTCGTGAAAAGGACGTTTATGTGATTCAAAGCGGATGTGGTCATGTTAACGATACTTTTATGGAACTTTTGATTCTAATCAGTGCGTGTAAGACTGCGAGTGCCTCCCGAGTCACAGCAGTGATGCCTTACTTTTGTTATTCCAGGCAACCAGATATCCCTTACACCAATGAGGGAGCTCCGTTGATTTCCAGAACTAGTGATTTTAATTCTAACGGGAATAGCAAGTCTTGGATATCTGGGTTGACCACTAGAAAACCGGGAGCCGAAAGTCCATTTGGTAACGCTGAAAGTCCCATACGACCTGGAAATGAGCCCGAGGGGCCGAAGCCTTTATGTGGAGAAATCAAGAAGTCTACCTCATTCTCTCGTATCCCAATTATCCCAGACGGTAAGGAAGCAGGTTCTACAAATACGGATGCTGGCGAATTGTTTAACGCTCAAAATGCAGGCTACAAACTTTGGGTGGCTCAAGCGGGCACTTTGATTGCGAATTTGTTAACCACTGCTGGTGCAGACCATGTCATCACTATGGATTTGCATGATCCACAATTCCAAGGGTTTTTCGACATACCGGTGGACAATTTGTATTGTAAACCACTAGCCCAAAAGCACATTCAGATGTGTATTCCCAACTACAAAGAAGCTGTCATTGTTTCTCCTGATGCAGGAGGTGCCAAGAGGGCTACGGCTCTTGCGGATGCCTTGAAATTGTCATTTGCCCTCATTCACAAGGAGAGAAGATCACAGCTTCTCAAAGGCCCCCCCAGTGCTACACTGACTTCTGGTGGAACTCTTCCCTCCAACACGAAACCACTTATCACTAACCTACGTTCTGCGGAAATGCACCATACCAACTCCAAATACGTACAAACCACTATGCTAGTGGGCGACGTGAGGAATAAAGTTTGCATTATCGTGGATGATTTGGTAGATACCTCTTACACCATCACACGTGCTGCAAAGCTTTTGAAAGACCAAGGTGCCTCTAAAGTTTACGCAATGGTTACTCACGGAATATTTTCCGGTGATGCGTTATCTAGAATTCGCCAGAGTGCCATCGACAAACTGATCGTCTCCAACACAGTCCCTCAACAGGAGACAGTAGAGTGTTTGGGCAAGGACAAAGTTGAAATTATTGATGTGTCAAGGGTTTTCGCGGAGGCCATTAGAAGGGTCCACAACGGTGAGTCTATATCCATGCTGTTTGAGCACGGTTGGTAAGGAAAGTTTGTTTTGTAGTGATAGGGATGGTATACTATGTATATGCTCAAAAATGCCTTCAAAAATAAAACGTGATAAATTACTCCATCTACATGTAACAAAGGCACAAAATAAATTATTATATCAGCTGCCACTAATTAATAGTGGTACCATCGTTCAATCGATCACACTGGCTGGCGATGCCGCCATTTTTTTAGGCTCTTGTTCGGCGCCTAGTAAATTTCGTGAATAGTTGTCGTCCTGCGATCCTTCGGCCAGTTCCTCCTTCTTTTCTTCACTAGTGTGCTGCGCTTTTGGGTGTGCATTGGAATCCTGGCCTAATTCTTTTCCTGCAAATGCTCCTGATTTGCCCTCGACGCCGACATGTTGATGGTGGCGATGGTGGTGGCTACGTTCATTGTCCACACGAGATTGATTTCTCTTCTGCCTAGCCTCCTCTTCACGTCTTTTCGTAAGCTCGATCAATTCAGTCTCTGTAATTAGATGGTGTTTGTGCGTTTCGGGTGGTTTGATCACATTTCCCTCAGGATCAATTTCACATACCTCAATACCTTGTAGCCACTTGTCCTGTAATACGGCATCCATGAGAATACGTTTCTTGGGGTCTAATTCCAACATAGATCCAATCAACTTTCGTGATGAGCTCGGTAAAAGTTTTAAGATTTTATAGCTGCCCCTGTTGGGATCCTTCTCCGATTCCGGCTGTTCACAGAACATTCGAAATGAGTTGTAGCTTTGGCGGGGTGCCTTCCAGGGAAACCTCCTCAGAACCATGCAATAGTACATTATCGCGATGGACCAAATATCCGCCGGTCTCGGATCATAGGATGATTCGACCAAAAGCTCTGGTGCCAAGTAGGGGTCTGAACCGACAATCCCACGAGCGGGTGTTATGTCTTGCTCAAAAGGGTATTTGAATACAACTGCACTGCCGAAATCAATCAACTTCAATATGCCGCTGTCATTCACCACACAGTTGTCCAATTTCAAATCACGATGTGCAAGTCCCATTTTGTGCAGATATGCAACTCCATTACAAATCTGTCTCAAATAGCACCCCACCTCATGTTTAGTCATCATATCGCTCATCACTAACGTGAAGAAATCAAACGGTGCGTATTCCATAACCACTAAAAACGTCTCACCCTCTTGCAACATGTCAAGGGTCTCAATGATGTTCTGTTGGTGCAGAGTGGACCCCACACAAAACTCAGCTGTCACTTTTTTGGAGAAGGACTTTTGCGAATGCCTGGAGGCACCCTCACGTACTCTAAACATCTTGACGGCAAATTTCTGGCCGTCAGTTTTTTCCACCACTGAAACGAAACCGGAGGCTCCTTCACCCAATTGCTTTCCTGGCATGCCGTATTTTTCAATCAACTCATGAGCGTTATCCGTCTCGTAAATGGCCTTGTTACGCGAATCTGACTGATCGGTCCTCACGTAGATACCATGAATTTCGTTGATGGCCAGCTGTTGCGGCGGCTGTTGCTGTCGAGGAGACGGATGGGGTGGCTTCCGCTTAGTTTGTGCTGGCTCTCCTTGGATCTTTTTGAAAAATCTCTTCAATTTCAGCGATTTTCGCTTCTGCAGTTCATGCGACGATCCGCCGCTTTGAATGGGGTTCAACTGGTCAACACTCGCAGAACTATCATGCTTGCTACGGCTAAGCTCTTGATGGCTTTCAATCTGCTTCTGCAAGATCTCCACAGGATGCAAGTGTGAAAACTCTCCAGATGAAATTGAAGTTTGATCTGTGTAGTTGCGAGGATTGTGCAAATGGCGACTGAACGGATTGCTCGTAGTAGCAATTGTACCTTCTTCGCCCAGGCGAACGGGTGTAGAGTCTCTGCTAGTGGGCTTACCATCACCTCTGGTTGACGATCTGCTATTGTTAGACCTGGGTGTACCCTGCAAGAAGTATGCGCCGTTCGAATCATGCAGCGGAGACACCGGCGTCCCAGACACACTCGCAGGCGAAGCCAGCGAGCTATTCGGCGAAGCTCCAGGGTGACCGGCTAAATGTTTAGAGGAATCGTTGACCAGTTTTCCGGAATTTCCGAACAGTTTTGCGAACCCTTTACCCAACTTTCTTCTAGCAAATAGCGACGAATTAGACGCAGGGGAGCTCAGGTCATTGCCGACCTCTGGAGAGTTTGTGCGGTTACTGTCAGACTCGTGTGGCATCGACTACACTTGATATATGAATCAATGTAGGAAACGAAGTTTCCTGATAGTTCGATGCTTCAGTTTTGCTAAATTAAAAGCAAATTTTCCAGGATTTAAGGAGGAAGAGAAAAAAAAATCTAATGTAAAAAGGCGGCTGACTGAAACCAGCTTCTGCAAATCTTAACGAAACCTCCTTGGTACCCTCAGGCCATCTGCGTGAGCTAGTATTGAACCTTTATTCATGTGGTTCTAAATTTGTTCTCCATCTTTCGAAATTCTTTCCCTTTTACCGGGGATCCCAATAGAACGGTTTTCTATTTTGTACGAACATGCAAAAATGCATAATAAAGTATACGGAATAAGTATTTATGTATTTATTTATCCTTATTGATTCTAACGATTCCTCTGAAATTTTTGCTTCCTTTCTTTCACCTTTCCATTTTTCTGATTGTTCTTGAGCAGTTTCGTCCTGGAGTACGCAGCATTGCTGGCATCGGAGGTGCTAGCATCAGAGGTGTTGGAATTAAAATTGGAGCTACTGTCGCCATCGGCGCTATTGGCATTGACATTGGTATCGCCATTCGTATCGGCTTTGGCATCGCCATCGGCGATTACAGTTGGTTCCAATTGATTACTGGACTCAATCTCCTCGCTGGCTCTTGGGGTCTGATCCCAGTTCTTTGCAGGCTCGATGATTGTTTTAGGCACACCTTTCACCGTGATAATAGACTCGACTATGCCATGCTTCGTGGATTTGTAGGAAGAGGATACTAATGCGTTCTCTGGCTTGTCATGAGTGTCGGGATTACCAGATTTTGCATTGGCGATATACTCCGGAGTTCCTAAGTTTGTGGTTACCTGAACCGGAGTTCCGGTCCTTTCGGTGTATTCCCTGGCCCTGTTCGCGGCGTCCACGTGACCTTCAATTGCTTCATTTCCTGTAGGTGATTGCGAAACCTTCGAATGCCGTTCATCACGTTGTAAGTCAGTACTACTCCCCTTTACACCTGACTTGGAGGGGTTTCTCATTGTGCCGTAGAAGGGGGAGGCTATCGTTTGGAAAGAATGGTTCGGTCTCTTGATAGTAACAAAGGGTTTGTTGACATCCAGAGGATTAGCCGCAAGATTTGAGGGCAAAACTAGGGGAGTCTGTATGTCGCTCCCAGGTGGTGGTGACGACAAATGCAAATTCTGATTGCCCTCCCTATGAGAAGCAGTGGGCGACAATGGTAAAGTATTCGTTGCCGAATCCCCATTGTTGAGCAATGCTTGAGACTCACCTTCATGTAATTCCGTGGAAGCACGCTTGTTAGAATTTGTGTAAAGACGGTGTAAATAGGAGGTGATGTGGCGTTTGCTCAACGGACCCGGTTGTTCACGTATAGTACGTTGATGGATGTCCACAAACACATCTGATTCATCCACGATCTCCTCCCCTATCAACTCCTCGATGACATCCTCCAAAGTCAGCACACCGATAGCTCCTGTCGCGGATCCCAAATCTTTACTCACCACGCACATGTGAGATTTACCCTCTTGAAAATAGTTCAAGATGTTCAAGCAAGACGTCTTGGGGTCCGTCTCTGGTAAAGTAGCCAAGGGGAAATGTGACACAGGCAATGCATCCTCTGGATCATAAGAAATTAACACCCTAACCAAAAGCATACCAATGAAGTTAGTCGGCTCGTTGGGTAAATAAATTGGTATACGCGAAAATCCAGAGTCAAATATCTCTCCCACTGTCTTTTCATCGAGTACGCGATCTGCGCTCATCGTGAAGACATTTTCAATAGGTGTCATAATCTCTTGGACCTGTTTTTCTTTTAAATCTAGTACTGCCGAAATGATGGTTACTTCGTCTTGAGTCAACCTTTCCACTCCCATGGTACGATGTAATGTGACCAATGTCTTGAGCCCAGATTTTTTGTACATGGTCCCATGGTCCTCCCCCAAGATGTAATCTAGAAGAACTGCCACGGGATAAGCGATGGGGAACATAACATACATAAGCACTCTCACAAACGGAGTAAAGAAGGCACCGATCTCTAGCCCATATTTCACACAAACACTCTGAGGAATGACCTCCCCAAAGATAACGATTAAGACGGTAGACGACGCAACTGCCTGCCATCCACCACCAAGGCACCGATCCAGCACAATCGGCAGTGTCTCATTGGTTATTACATTTGAAAGCAGCAATGTGACCAATAGCCAGTGCTTACCACGAGAGATTAACGACAGCACTTTATTTGCCAGCCTGCGTTCCTTGGGGGAGCCGGAAGTACTGATAACTTTAAGGTATACTTCATCTTGACCCATGAGACCAAGTGTAAGCCCTGCAAATACACCACCCAGAAATACTAGGCAAGCAGAAATGATCAGGTAAGTGGTTCTGTCCTTGTACTCTATTGGATGAGATTTTGAAGAGCGATCATGGGAGATTCCACGGTAGACCAAGGGTAGAGAATGTATTCGAGGGATAATAGATGCCAGTAAGACAACCGGAAGGGCTGCTGGGCGAGATCTGGGCATTGTCTAACAATTATTTAAAGCCACCTCTGGGATATTTTGCACAGGACGTAGTAGCCTTCTTCTCAAAGGGTCAGGAATGATTTGTGGAATTTTTCTTCGTGGGTGATGATTCATAAAAAATGGTCTAATATCGGCCCGTTGAAAAGACAAATAGAATGCGCTTCAATCCTTTATAGTCAACTGATTTTATTCAGTTTTGCCTATTTCTTTGAGGAAATTGTTTTTACAACTATCAGCAGTATTTTTTTGCCCATTAAAGTTATTTGGTACCCTTGAGCTGCCCTTATTGGAGTTCGTCTCGTCACCCTTTGCCAAGAAGCCTCAAGCAACATTCTGGTCACTAAAAGTTCTTTTTTTACTTATGCTGGCACAATGTTTCCTTTAATATAAAACTTGCAATATCCATATCTTCAAAATATGATATGTGCGCCTTTGTAGCTGAAATGAAGTCCACTTCGAGAAACCCAGAAGGCAACGAGTAATCAAGGCGCCCCTTGTAGTTGAGTTTAAGCAATTTCGATCTGAGAGTCAGATCCAATTTTTCTTTTCGACCACTCTGCATCTTCAATTTATCACTTTTATCCCTCCACAGGTTTTCACCAATTTCGAACATTCTGGAGGCAATGCCTTCCCCTGACCAGTGCGTTAAGTAGCATTGCTCGTACTGCGACATCCGAATATCTACTAGTGGCTCCAATCGATAGGCAATTGGATCGCACACATGGAAAAGGTTGTAAAAATCCTTACAGTCAGGTTGCTCCTTGTGTAAGCTTTCGCCGTCGACGAAACCATCGATCTTGGTCCTTTGGATTAGTTTGAAGACACCAATCGGAGACCCCACGCAAAAATAATTCTTGACTTCGAAATCCAGTTTATACTTATGCTGTTGGCACAAAATATCCCAAAGAATTAGACTCCCTAAAGAGTGGCCGATGAAGTGCACTTGACCATCAAACCCTTGCGTATGCTGTTGGAATCGATGGTACATCTCGTTTAACTGCCGCGTAACTTCAGATCTGATCTTTTCTCTGTAGTAAGGCTCGCTATAAAGCAAAATGTCCAATGCTACGTCACCCAATAGTTTTCTTAATCCAAGCACGCCGTTGACCGTAATGTTTGCCAAAGTCGGTAGATTTGGATTTTCAAGATTATCCTCTGTAGCGTCCGTTTTGAATCCAATTTCGTGCCTCCAAGTGATGGGCAACACTTGCACGTTGCAGTTCACTTTCCAATCCTCTAGCCCATTTTCCCGGTTCAATTTTTTCAAGGAGGGCGAATCATCGTATACTTTTTTCATGTTAGTACGTAGCTGGTTGATTGTGTGTGCAAAATTCACGTACTCATATTTCTTCCCCAGAGTTTGGCCTATACCATGCACGCATAGCACTAGATGTTTCACATTGCGGGCATTCGAAGGACGATTATTGTAGTCAGATTCAAGCTCTTTGGTCAAAAGCTCGTTTTCCTTTTGATTTTCAAAGTCATTACTCTCAACGCTATTCTTTCCCAGTAGATTTGGTAATTCCCAAGTGATCAAATCCGAAAGCTTGCCTAGTTGACTAGCCTTAGGTTTTTCGTTGGTTGTATTGTCTTCACCGCCATTTTTGGAATCTCCTCGTATCACTTTGGTACCTTTCAAAGAAAGCGACGGTGCAACATTGGCCCTAATGAGACTCAATTGTAAATCACCCCCATCCATGTCCGGCAAAATGTATGCGGTACGCTTGTCGACAAATATTACCATGTTTCCCGCCTCGTAGTCCCTCAGTAGCTCAAAGACATCTCTCTGCGGTCCCTTAATGCCAAAATCCATCTTTTCGTAGTGGTTCTCTAGTTCTTGGGTCAAATCAGCTGTCAAAGGTCTATCGAGGGAATCAAACCATAGCCCGCGTCGTACTTCATAAGTGGGTGCTTTCCAATAAATGGGGCGTAACTCCATCTTGTGCAGATTGACCTCGAATAGTAAGTCCTCGTTCACAGGAACCGTCAAGGCCTCATCTTCATTGGTGACCCATTGCTGATAAGCTACCTCCAATCTTTGGCAATCGTCTTGGCCAAACTTAACAAATCTCTCAGGTAGATTCTTGGGTTTGTAGTCCGGGGTGTAAGGTTTACTCTTGGGCACATCAGATGCGTAAAACCAAGGCTGATAAACGGTAGCCTTGGAGGCGAGCGGACGTCTTTGCAGCAGGAACCACCCGTACCGGATCTTGGAACGCAGCATTAGAATCGGTCCTGCATGGATCGACTCCTTGATATGGGATTGATCTTTTTGTCTCGACTTTTCTTCATTAAGAGCATTCTGAAAATGTTGCTCAGAACCAAGAGCAAGATTTCACCGCATAATAAAATATTATATGATAAGTACATAGAGCGCTAGCGTAGTCTAGTCGAATCTATCGGCATGAGCACGTAACTTCGATTTGGCACGTAAGTTGTAATGTGAGGACCGCTTTTCGTGCTCAGGTATAGCACTAAAAGCAAGCACATCCGGCCTGGCTTTCTTTTCCGCAGGTCTCATACGATCCTTGTAAAGTCTGAGCGCCTCATTTTGATCCTGTTTACGCTTCTTGTTGTTCTTTTTTAACGTATCTCTTGAAGGGGAGAGTGGTGATGATGCCTGGTGAGGCGTTGGTGACTTGGATTCCTGCTCGCTTTCACTGGGTTCAGTGCTTGAGTTGAATGATGACTCCTTAAGCACATTCTCTAGGTCCTGTGGGGCGGTGTTCACCATATCTACCAGATCCTGGAAATCCTCCTTAGCGTACGCTTCCTTCAAGTGCCTTGTGGAGTCGGGCATCGCTTGCCGCTGTTCATGCTGTAGTTGTTGTCGTTGCTGTTGCTGTTGTCGTAGCTGCTGCTGTTGTGGTTGGTTCGGTAGACCATGCTTTGGGGTTCCATCTCTTCTATTTATAGACGGTATGGCTAACTCTGAGGGTAAATATTCCTTTTGAAGGTCCCTTCCTAACTTCTTAAATTTTTCCAACACTTCGGGGCTTTGCTTCTCTGTAGGAAGGAGGACCTGGTTGTTTAACACTGCCAAGGGCTGACTCGAGTAAGTTTTGTTATGCTTCAGCCTGGCGTGGTTAACTATACCCTGTGCGGACGTAAACCCACTGCGTCCACAGTGCGAACAAGTAATTACAATTAGCACACCGTCGTAACGTCTGAAGATGGCTTCGTTCTGCTCGTTTTTCCCCACGACACCACTGTTGCTCGTCAAACACGTACTGCTGTAATTTCTCCTGTGGTGCATGTTCATTTGATTAGGTCTGAAGGTTTGTCCTTCGTCGCCGCCGCCAGGCGGTATCAATTTGGATCCGGCCATTCTGATATTCATTACAGACGGGTTGGCGGGACGCAAATGTGATGTTTCCGACAGATTGCCATGACTTTTACTCCTTGTGTGATAGTGGTGTACAGGAGTATTGCTACTAGCGGAGAGCGGTACGTTATTGGAACTACCTGAGGGTGGTAGTACAGACCCCGAGGAATAATCTCCATAATAACCAGACGAGTTAACTTCTAGTATTTGCCCCTTCTTAAGCTCAAGCTGCCTTTCATGGTATGCCTCAATCTTATCTAATAGCTTCTCGTCATCGTGCAATGTCCTCAGCAGGTTCATCTGTGCGTCGGCCCTGCAAATCTCCTTCTGAATCCCTTGGACTTCCTTGTTGCCAATCAGAGTGTGTATATGCAGCTTGTCGAGTATTTCAGCCTTGGCCATCTCGTACTTGAGCTTTTCAATCTCTTCAGATTCTCCAGAGGATTTGCTTATCCCTGCGCCGTGAGGTCCCTCCACACTGCCATCAGTGATACCTCCAGCATGTACGCCATGATTGACCCCCTTTCCAGCACCCTCCTCCTCGTCTGCAAATGTCAACTCATGAGGTGATTTCGGTGTTGCCACCTGGTAATACGGGGGTGGATGCGTATTTGTCTTAGAGGACATCCCTTGGGAATCCATGAATAGTACTTGAGCAGGAACATCACTATTAGAGCTTGGATGCTCAGTTATGCCCATATCCCTCTTACTAGCTTGGAATTCGGCTCTTCGATTCATCGTTGAGTGAAGAAACTACAGTTCATTTGCATGGTTAGTAATTTTCTCCAGAACGATCCCCATTTAATTTTTTTTTAAAGCCTGACCAGCTACGAATCGAATGGCCAATTATTTGCTTTAATCTTTTGTAGTTACCATGACAATTTGGCCGAGTGGTTAAGGCGAAAGATTAGAAATCTTTTGGGCTGTGCCCGCGCAGGTTCAAATCCTGCAGTTGTCGGAAAACAATTTTTTTAGGTTATTCGTTCATGAGAAAATATTTGGCATACATTTAAAATCTTTTTGCGTATGCTTATAGACCGCAGTCTATTAAACAGGAGAAGATGTATTGCAATTAAGTAGTATTTTGTTGGGTAGTTAATCTGCGAGTAAAATGTTGTTCTAGCCCCAACCAACGATGAGCTACCGTAAAAAATAAAAATAATCAAAATTTGACAAGCCATCTGTCACTGGAGACACTCATTCGTATAACCTTCATCACCGCCACCTTCTTCACAAGCATGTACGTTCATCCTCGTAATTACTTCCGATTATAAAAGATGGAATAACTATTTGGATTCCGTATAAACAGCTGGTTTGACCGAGATCTACTCATCCGCAAAGCTATAGGTGACATTTTCTAACAACTTTGGGAGTACTTTTTCCTCCATGGTAACATTAAACTAACGATTTCGCCAAAGTGAAGAGAGAGAAAAATGGACAACGACCGAGATTCACTTCGAAATTGTATTATCAACCTTTCTGCAAACCAATCCTCTAGCAGCTCAATTTTTTCCTCTTCACGAATCTGTGCAAATTAAGTTTCGGCAAGCGCTTTTCAGCCCTTATCTATTGTAGTCATCTTCCGGCTCTCCTTGTGTATATCATTGCAGTTGAAAGTGTCAAACTTTTTCCAGTAAATGGGGATCCATTTATATGATTTTCACTCCAAATGTTTCCGCACGGCGTTATGATTCCGTGCAGAGAAAGCACTGCTATTATCCAAAAAATTAAAAGATGCTGAGTTGGCTCGAGAGGAGTGGTGTGGCTGCTGGAACTGAGTAGCTTTTGGTTTAATATAATGAGGACAACCGTAAAAAATAATATTTAAAGGAGGCCGGCGTTCCTTTGAAGTCACCGATAGGCGAATGAATGTCAGCCGCCGACCAGATATATTCTCTCTCAAGTCACAATTTCTTCTCCTGCCCTAAAGCTTTGTTAGATCTATACGTTTCCTAATTTGAAACGTTTTTTGCGCTCGATTTAACATCTGTTCTGGCTTCGCAAGCCCAGAAATCCTCTTCACAAGTCAATAGATTTGATCCAATCAAATGCAACCTCGTGTATTTTTTGAATTGATATCTTAAAATGGCATACATATGGATACTTAGCGCGGATAGTACTTGAATAATGAATAGAATTGTCGTCTGTGCAGGACTTCTGAAACAACGATATGACCAAGGAGGGGCAAAATTGCTCAGATGTCTACTTCTTGATTTAACTGCTAATTTTCATATTATTTTACTGCGGTTGCTTAGGACAAACGAGTTCTTTGGGTTCCTTCAGCTGGCAGTCTTTTGTGATCCGATGTGTATGAATGACTTCTTTCATAAGTGATCAAAACGAATGGGTACCGACACATTTCGCGAAAGGAGAGCATTGAGTTGTAAGTAATTCCGGAAAAGCTGCCAGGACGATCCAATTCATGTGAATCCCATTTCAAGAGGATCCTTCTAAAAAACCCCCATTGACATGCTTTCACATGGTTAGATGAAATATTTTCTAGTTCTTCATTTTTGCAGACCCTAGAACATTGAATTCTGCAAGTTTGAACAACGTTCAACCTTCTGCATAAACTCACCAAGAGAAAATTGACAATAGTTTGCGAACTAGTTTTACCATTGTGTTAACCTTGGAAAGGAATGTTCGGCTGATCAGGTTACTTCTCGCCCCTCGACTTGTAGCGATTCTTTAATTGGAAGCATCCTCCACATTAACAATTATACTACGAAGTTCAACGTTTTACACTGTCTCCACGCCATCTATCATCTCTCTACATCATTTCCTGCAAATTGTTCATTTCTTCCCCAATATATTTGTTTCAAACTAATGATAAGTGGTACTGACTCCTTATATCTCCTAATAATTGCCCTCGTACTCGTAGTCACCAAACTTGCAGCTCATGGATAAAAATTATGGGCACAAACGGCGTCTGTCAAAATCCCTCAGTCTCTCTGCAGTCATAGAAATATTAGGTCCTCATAGTCTTGGCACGAAGTGGTAGTTTCCACTAGTTTGATCACTGTTATTGTTACTATTTAACCATGGGTACAAATAATAGTAACGGAGTGCGCCCCAGTATGCGAATATGAAATACGGCACAACACCTTTTGGTGTGTGTTAATATTTCTTCATCCATTAACTCTGAAACCTCATAAGAAAATAAATTCAGTTACTTTGCAAATAATATATCTTACCTAATGAAGACTTTTCATGTTTTTCCTGGGTAAAAAGGCAACTTCAAATTGTCTCGTTATTTTGTTTATGGTGCTCTACTAATGAATGCATTTGTGTACCCAGTTGAATACACATATATTATTTCTATGTTCAGATGTGAACGCAGAAAAGTTATACTTAATATTATGTCGATCTAGGCTGTAGCTCTGATTAGTTTTGAAATTCCGAATTTGATTTATTCTACTATAACGAATAGACAAAGTAATGGAACATTTGTGATGAGGATGATAAACTTCTTTTAGTATCTCATGGAAAACTTTTAAATATAGAAAAAAATGGAGGGCAAAATCAACAGTGAATGGTTCAGTGATGAGCATCTTGGCCAAGGTTCCCACGGAACCGATATGTAACCGTACAACCGTATAATCGGGCAGTAAATACAAATCTCGATTATGTCCTCAAGCAAAGAAGGTTTGGGCATTGATAGTTGCGCAATAAAAGTAATATCTAATGCAATCGGCACTTTTACTATTAAGTATCACCGTTGACATGATTAAACAATCAAGAACTTAGTTAAAAAATAATTTCGTGGTAAAAATAAACTCCTCGATCGAAATATCTAGTTTCAATCCTCAGCATAAATATATGCTCTTGATTGAGCGGTAGATTTAGCTTGAACTTGAGTCACGGGTTAAAAGGACTAGAATGACGGAATCACGAAGTCTTTTGATTTAATTAACATCTACGCCCTCGAAAAAAAACTAAACCTGCCATTCCGGCAACCAAATATAAAAATTACAAAAGGCAATTTAATCTCATTAGCTCTTCCAGCGATTCATATTTTCTCCGAACTCTCATTACTACCTTGATATGTAGCTTCGCCTCCGCTGGACTTATAGCTTGAATTTTGGCTGGTTTGCGGTATCATCTGAAACAACGGTGGCCCATACCCATACGCTCTGAAATACGGATCAGCTAACATAGGACTTCCCATTGTAGTACCCATAGGAGGGACCATGTTAGGAAGGCTCATTACTTGTCCCATCGGCGGTCTCACGGAAGGCCCCGCCGGAGAACCCATGGAAGGCCCCGTTTGCTGCGGACAACCCATTTGAGCAACTGGTTGATAAGGATACTGTGGTACAAATCCCATGGGCAAGTAGTTAACGTAGGGATAGATTTGATTTTCATAATATTTGTTTTGCAAGTGTGGGTCATCCATGGGGGAGTTGTAAAACATCTGGGGCTCGAACGCGTAGTGGGCTACATGGCTTGCCTTGGGAGTCAAAACTGGTGTAGAAGTAGACTCTGGTGGCTGGTCAAAATCTTCCAGCTGTAAGGAATCCCCTTCTTCATCGATCTTCGTTAGCCGCTGAGGCGGGGAGGGCACGCGTGGTAACAGCTCTTCCCTCTCTAAAAATCTCAGTTGTACATGGTCATTATCAAATACCGTGCCACAGGATTCAGTCAATCTTGGTTGCTTTTCTTTCTTCCTTCTCTTTGTTGAAGTTGGACTTTCGGATGAGACCCTCTTCAACAACTGAGGCGGTTTCTCCAAGGGTTCCCCAAGAGGGGCCCTCACATTAGTAGATCTAGCATGCAATGGCTTGATGCCCTCATTTTCCTTAACCAGCTTGAACCGTTTCCTTTGCATCTCCTGTCCCGATCTCTTCACAAGTGGTTTGTGCTTGTTAAAAGCGTTGATAGGCGTCACCTCTTATATAGATCCGTATATGCCAATACAGAATGACTAAATGAAAAACAAGATCGAACCATCAACTAAGGACCGAATCTAAGAATGTCCCTTTCGAGAACGTGCTTGTCGAACTGAATCAGATAAACAGTCCTCTGCTCAAACTCACCTTGCCGCATGGAGTGTGCCGATACGCGACAAGGGAACTCTGCACTGTTCAAGAAACCTTGAATGATCCCACAGGTAAAGTAGTCACAAGACCTACCAGCTGGTATGAACTGTGTAAGCATGGGTAGATTATCTACAATCATGTACTCGTTATCTCTTTCAGAGGATTTGACCAAATCATCACTGACACGACCAAATAAATACGACCACATCGTGCCATGGATGAATTGCAGAATATCTAATATTTTCAAATCCCTAGGTCTCATGTTGTTTATGATAGCCGCTAGTGATTCAACTCCATTTTCGTGGTGATAGTATGTGTGGTCAGAGACTGATGAGGAAGCGCCTGTGCCTGTGCCGATACCGCCTGTAGTGCCAGATTCATTATTGGGAGTGTTAGCAGAATTTGACAGAAACGTCGAACTCTTGGAATAATTGGGTGGAACAGAGTTCCTCAAATTCAGCAGTTCTACCAGCCGCGTCCCTATACCATATCCGTATCCATTGAGCTTTGTTTCAAACTCCTGGGCAGTCCCACTAGCCTTATGGATCACGGCAACCATCTCTTGAAAAAGAAAGGCCATCGCAGATAGTGAGACTTCCTGCTTACGAAACACTAGCGATTCCGAAAATATTCTTGAAGGTACTGGTGCTGAGCTTGCCTCGTTCGGTAGTGACTGTTTAGGGCCAATGGTGTATTCATAGCCGTCGCTAGGCGTATACACACGGTCATCAGATGTACTCGGAAGGATGATCCTTTGCGACATGGCTAATCTTTAATTTCTTACCTTTTCCTCTTTCATTATTTAGTGATTGATATATTAGGTTCATCGATTTTTTCCACTTCGACGTCGAGAAAAGCAGAGGAGTAACAGCTTACCAATTGCAAAACGGTGTAACGACGAATCTGCAACCTTAGCAAGGCCTCCATCATGCCCATTACTATTAGAAGAGCCACCGCTGACGATATCATTTGTATGCAGAATGCCAACCTGCATAATTTGCCCGAAAACTACATGTTGAAATATTACATGTACCACATCTTATCCTGGCCAGAGGCCTCCTTTGTTGCCACCACAGTGGATATAGAAGAGCACAATATGGACCAGTTGAGTTTGGAAGATGGAAAAGGCCAAGAAGTGAAGCTGGATCCAAATTATCTCGCTCCAGGTGAAAAATTGGTCGGCTACGTGCTTGCCAAGATGAACGATGATCCAGACCAACAGGATCAACCATCTAATGGCCATATAACTTCGCTGAGTGTGATGAGAACCTACAGAAGGATGGGAATTGCTGAGAAACTGATGAGACAGGCGCTGTTCGCTCTCAAAGAAGTGTACGACGCCCAATTCGTTTCGTTGCACGTCAGACAGTCCAACAGAGCAGCATTGCATCTATATGCAGACACCCTAGAGTTTGAAGTGCTCAGCGTGGAGCACTCCTATTACCAGGACGGCGAGGATGCATATGCCATGAAAAAGGTGTTGAAGCTTGACGAATTGCATCCCAAGAATTTTGCCCATCGTAAGACCATTGAAAGCGCCAAGGATGATTTCGAAAGGGATCTATTAAGTGTTTAAATTCGTCGCATCGTGCAAGAGATCGTTCCTACAAAGTCAGACAAAGTTGTATAGGTAGCGTGAGTTTTTCCACACCGCCGCAGACAGCAAAAGCGCTGCCCGCGACTCGAGCCAAATGCACTCAGAGTCATCATGTAATAAGGAAAGAACTTCCTTGTGGTATTGAATAGAAGTGATAGAAAAAGAATGGAAAGAGGTGAAAAGATTTGATGCTTTTTATATGGCAGAAATGTCTGTCATTATATACGTGTTCAGCGACAACGACAACGACAAAAAAAACAAATAGTAATTATGGCATTCAAGTCTGGCAATATAAAAAAATCAATGACTGCCAATATGGTCTTAATAACAAGAGCTACTTGATGGAATTTTCAAATTTTATATTCAAAATAAGGAGGGGAAACTTGGACTTTTCATGTTTTTACTAATAACAGGTACACTTTAAGCAAGGAAGACAGGGTATTGTAAGCCTGGATGGATTTGTGGACTCAACTTATCGTTATAGTTTCTCATTTTAAAGGCCTGTCCAAAATTACAAAAAAAGGTATCGAGGTACATAAGTAAGAGTAGAACAACAGAAACTTTTATGGTTCACATATTAGGAAATTATACCGGAATAATATTGAGATCGAAAAAAATTGCGACCTTTGGCCGGAAAAAAAACAACATCGAGAGGCCTTATGCTTACACCAGGGAAAAATTTAACGATTTAATGAAAGGGCGATATTCATCTTTTCCCCTCTCTTTTTGGCGTAGCTTCTCAAAATATCAAAACTATTGACTTGGGGTTCATATTGTCAAACTATTATCTCCAAACTTGTCACCTAAAATCTATAACCATGTGCTGCCTATTCTTCCTTCCGGTATACAACTTTGTCTACTTTTACCTCGCCGTCCACGTAGATGTAGATGTATAATGTACACGTGGAACCTTGAATATCCAAAAGACAGAAGCTGGGAGTGTTGGAACCATCAATTTCAAGCTCCGGAAGTTCCAAATCGTCTTCAACTAATTCTTCCTCCTTTGGGCCCTCCTCCTTGGAATTTTCTAAGTTTTCCTCCTTTTCAGTTTCACTCTCCTGGGCTTCCTGCTTACTTTCTTGCTTGGCCTCCTCCTCGGCACTTTGTTCAAACTCCTTTTCAATTCTCTGACCTACCTCCTGCTCGGTCTTCGGCTCCTCCGTACTCTGTTCAGCCTTCTGTTCAGAATCGCATTCAACCTCGTCTTGGACAGTTTTAGGATCATTCTGTTTTGTTTTATTCAGCTGTTCATCCTCACTGCTGAAGGGCCAATCTGTGTTAAATGCGCCAGTACAGCTACCAGGATTCACAAAGAATTTGCCTTCTAGCGTAAATGCCTCCACATTATGTGTTCCTCCCCACAGCATTAGGTCTACATCCAATTGACGTGCTAACGCCAGAAGTGACAAGGGATCATTTTTGGGAACCACAGTATACCCGCTGCAGCAGCCAATCTTGAAATCTCCTTGCTTGACCACAGTATTGATCGGTATACTCTCCCTTGTGCGATTCGGCTTGCCGGCTGGCAGCAGTCCATTATCGTACTCGCCACGTACAATCACCACATTGGAGGAGACTTCGTTGACAAATTTTAAAAACTCGTAGGATTTAGTGCAATTCCCCAGCAGTATGACTTGAGATATCTTGTTAGGTACACTTAGCAGTTTCTTTAATTTAAGAGGTAGATCCTACTTGGGTTAGTAAAGTTCAATGTGGTTGGAATTAAAACCCACGATGAAAAACATACAATTGCACGATCAGGAATATGCGCATCACTCAAAGCCAACACCAGCATCGCCCTTGAATATCTTATGCTCTTGTTTTCCTTGAAGCTAACTCGAATGTCGACTTTTCGCTTCTTTGGCGAACATATATATGTGCAGGAAAATGCGAAGCGCAGAAAGCAGACGGGTCTACCTCCAACTCTATAAAAAAATCATTCTATGTACTCTTTACCGTCCATGAACTCTCTTAAGCACTCTGGAATTCGGATGTTTTTGTCTGTTGGGTTGTATAGGTTTTCAACCAGTGCCAAGAGGACCCGCGGAACAGCCATGGCGGTAGCATTGAGCGTATGGACGTATTCAAGCTTGCCCGTAGCTTCACTCTTAAATTTGGTGTTCATGCGCCTGCTTTGGAAGTCTAGACAGTTAGACGCACTCGTCACTTCGCCGAAGGACCCTCTGCCGGGCATCCAGGCTTCGATGTCGTACTTCTTGTAAGCTGGCGCCCCCAAATCGTTAGCAGGCATGTTTACCACTTTGGCAGAGAGACCCAATGAACTGACGATCTCAATCTGCAGCTCCTTTATCTGCTCAAGCACCTTGTCGCTATGCTCTGGTTTGCTCCAACAGAACATTTCCACCTTGGTGAATTCGTGCACTCTAAACAATCCTTTAGTATCCTTGCCCCTAGCACCAGCCTCTGCCCGATAGCTTCGACTAAGTCCCACCATCTTGTGAGGCCCCCTGCTTAGATCCATCACTCTATTGACCCCGAGACCAGCCAACGTGATCTCTGCTGTCGCTGTAAGCCCCAGTTGCGTGTTTTCGAGGTGATATATCTGCTGCTCGTTATTCATGTCCCTAGGCCTGAACCCACAGGCATCGATGATCTCATTTCGAGCTATGCTAGGTGGTATGCAAAATTGGAATCCTGCCTCTTGAGCCTTGCGGAGGGCAAACGAACACAGGGCACGTTCCAACTTGGCCCCCGCGTTCAGCAGATAGTACCACGAGTTGCCCGTGACGTTGGAGGCAGTTTGGAAGTCCACCATCTGCTTGGAGACCATTACATCCACATGGTCGCGAGCCTCATCCGGCTCGTAGGAATTGGCAGGATTGATCCAATGAACAATTTCTGGTTCCGCAAGCGGTACGCTGGGATGCATCAGATTGGGCAGGCATTGCAGCGTCTCTTGAACGCCTCGTCTCGTGGCTTCCAATTGCGTATTCAATCTCTGGTATTCTGACTTGCACTGCTTCAATTCCGGCCCCAACCGGGTAGATGCACTCCTGTCAGCCTTCAGGGCAGCCTCCAATGATTTGCGTCTCGTCTGCAACTGTGCAATCTGTTTGTCCAACTGATTGGCATCTTCATAGCCCTGCGGGATACACTGTAACTGTTTCAACAGCTCAGAACCGCCTACCAGATCTCTCGCCCGAATAGAGGCCTCATATAGACCCTCATCGCGGATCACTGCCTTAACGTCAAACTGCGGCCTCTTGAGAAACCGACGTGGATTCGTACTGTGCAACCACCTCTTCAACATTACAGTCTCACTAAATATTTTTCGTAACAGGGCAGAAATACTACTACTGTGATTATTCCTTTTATTTTATATAATGTTCAAAAACAAAGGAACGAAACAAAAACCATGAGCTAAAAATTACATAAAAAGCACTGTTGAATTCCCTGTCTCCTTATTTAGAAACTCAACTTCGAGAAGAACCATTGGTTCTTGCCAGCCTGGTGTCTCTCCTCGAATGCCTTCTTGATCACCTTCTTAGCCTCTTCACGTTGGGATGGCTCCTCAAAGGTCTCAGTAGACACAGCGGACTTGAAGGATTCCACGTCCAAAGTGTATCTGGTGGGCAACAAGTGGTTGTAGTTGATGACCTTGATAAATGGCTTGACCTTGGTTCTCTTGGCCACTTTCTTGGGGCCCATGTTTCTGGTCACTTTCAATGGGTATCTCTCGACACCAGCAACCAAAGCGTGGCCAAATGGATGGGACTTGGTGCCCTCATCGTGAGGCTTGACAATCACAACCTTCTTACCGGCGTAACGACCGCGAACGACGACAGCTGCATCTTGTTAGTATTCTATTCCAATTCTAATGTATTTCCTCTTAGTTATACGTACCAACTTTACCAGCTTTCAAGAACTTAGCCATTTTGCTTTACCTCTCTTCTGTGATCCTTGCATGTAATTGAAATTTGGTTGGGCATATACTATAATGTCATTTGACAAATTGATAACTCCCGGAGCCTCTGCGTGGGTTGCGCGGGCAGGATGCTGGAAGGAGCGATGGTAGATGTTGGGCAGAAGCTGGGCAGAAGCTGGGCAGAAGCTGGGCAGAAGCTAGCGGGGAGTGGCGAGAGCCAGGGGATCGGTTGAGGATAGCTAGGCAGAAGCTCAGGAAGAGTTGGGACGGAGGAGGGGACCGGCCCAGACGGTCACGCCGCAGGGACTGATGCCGTTTGAAAATTTCAGAATACGCGCCCACCGGAGGAGACGCAGAAAAAAAAGTTTCATATCGTATAGCCTATGTATGGGTTCGACAGTCACTCGAAATTGGCTGGACACACTTGACCAAAGATCGCAACGTAAAGGTAAAAAGAAAGTGACTCGCCTATCGAGGAGTATATGCTGTGGCTGGTTTACTGAAAAGCTCTATTGCCCACCCCAAGCAACTTTGGGAAAACCTTGGGTAATGGTCATTTATATTCAAGAAAAACTATTACCGACTGCATAACTAAACAGCACAAATTCCATCAATACAAGCCACGATTGTCCCTCGAACAGGAGGGCACTATGGGTTCCTCCTTTTATTACGAATATGTCCCGTCTTGACGTTACCTCGCACTTGTATAGTGTAAAATCTCACATCGTATCGTGGTACATGACAGGAATTGAGATGTAATTTCCATATGCCGCCAAGCACACGGTGAACTCGCTGAATTTTGGGCCCACTTTATTGCATGCAAATTGGGGAACTTCGAAATCATTTTGATATGCAAGATCTAATGGCTAGCTCATTTAAAATCGAAAAATTTACATATTCCAACTCCCATTTGCGCATTTGGAAGCACCTCTAGATACGTCTGCCTTTAACAACTGATAGCTTGAGAAGAACAACAACTACAACCTCCCCCACGTTACACCTTGCTTTTTTCGTTGGTTGTGTTTTTTTAATCTCTTATGCCATACCATATACTCTTGGGCTCTTTTTGACCCTTCGCGCATAGCGGCGGCCAACGTGTCTCAGATCTGAAATATTCACCAAAGGTTATTCTGGCACATGGGAACATCGGACGTTACCACCATTTTTTAGACAGCTTATTCGAGCACTGGAAGGCTCACTCACATTACCACAATAATTTCCCCAAACGCTATGGCCGTGGACATACCCTCTGAAACTTCAGCAGACGCCTTAGATGAGATAGTCGTCGAACTAAAGCGGCTCGGCGACAATTACAGGAGCTTGGACGACCATGTAGAGTCATTGAATAAGCACACCGTGAGGGCGCACGTTGACGTGGAGATGCTACTAAACAGGAGCACTAACAACAATAAACATCTGCAGACCATGTCTCAACTGGGTCAGAGCGTGGATAGAGTATTAGAACTGGTACAGGGGTTACCACAGCTACGGGAAGCCTCTCAGCTGCGCAGCGTTCCAGAGAGCGAAGCCCAGGACCGCTTAACGAGACTAGATCAAGAGATTCTGGAGAAAGAACGACGGGCAGCTGCTCTGGATGGCGATTATGAGCAGATGAAACAACGCATACGGGAGAGGCATAGCGAGTTTATGCAATTACAACGGGACTACCAGGAATTTCAAGCCGCTATGCAGCAACAACTGAGGTCGGCGATGGGGGGAGTCATGGTGTCCAGCGCTGCACTGTTGAACGATGCAGATACGCCAAGTGCCTCCAGTAAGATGCAACGCATCACATCAATGCTCAGGGAGAAGTACAACCTCGAAGATGGCTCCAGAAGGGTGGTTTCTACGGACAGTGTGTTAAACAGCCGACAGTCCCGTGAACGTCCGAAGAAGCGGTATATATTCGATTCCAAATCGCCCAATGGCTCACCAGTGACGCCGGAGCATACGGCATGTACAAGCGACGAGGACTGATCTACCAAAGTTGCGATGATTGTTTTTTTTTTTTTTTTGTATGTAGCTAGTAAACATGTCGGCCTGCGCAGGCGTTCACCAAGATGAGAAGAAGTTCTTCCACTTTAACGACCCTAGATGAGATGCGAACAACAACACGAGAGAAACTTGCGAGGCTGCTGAGATGGACGACATTGGGAATCGCGCTCAAGTAAGACCCTATTACGATCCCACGACTTTTAACGCTGGCTATTCCAGTGTTTTCCGAGTCGATGAAGGGGTCGTGGACGGTCATGGCCATACCCTAGCATCGAAATTGAACATAGCGAAATCGATTGGCAGAAGTACGTCTGGTGGAGTACTTTCGGAATTTTCAAAGGGACGCAAGCTACTCAGAACTGATGCCGATTCTGAGAGCATTGATGATATGGAATGGAGCGATTTCCTTAACTTAGGGGTCTGGAATAAAATACTGAGACAACTATTGGACCAGTTTGCGAGACGTTACTTAAGGCATTTGATCCAACAACCATTCGAAGTGGCCAGGTGCCTTTTGCAAGTTGGGGACTTCAGCAATTTGCCAGGTAAGGAGCGGTTGCCAGTGCCCGTGGAGATGAGAGATGAGGAGGATCCGGATGACGAGGTTGACTTCTTTCCTCGAACCACAGAAGATCTCCAACGTTCAGTACAGGCATCGTCCCAAGAATCACTAGGACATCCAGAAAAGGCTAGCGTGAATGGGGTGGAGATTAGACCTGAATCCATTCATACCATGGACATTGCCACTGCGGTAATGGACAATGAAGGCATTAGAGGTTTGTGGAAGGCTAACAACACAACTTTCATATACAATTTCTTGTCATTGTCGCTGGATGCCTGGTTCACCGGGCTCATCTCTCCCTTTCTGGGGGTTCCAGACCCATTCTTTATGGATCTCATACATTCTCCAGACTTGAAAGCCTCAGTGCTACTAACACTGTCTGCTAGCGCTTTGACCAAGATGTTCCTGTTACCCCTAGACATCATACGTACGCGGTTGATTGTCACCTCAATGCAACGCACCAGAAGTGAGAGGTCCCTGCGTGGTTTGACCCACCGTTGGTCTTGGCGCAAGGACGGACTCAAGATCCCGGGTGACATGTGGATTTTAACATTACTGCAGTCGGCAACGGGCGTCCTCTTCAACAACCTGTTCGACGTCTTGATTTACCACCAACTGAACGTTGAAAAGCATTCGCAGATTGGTTGGTACAATACTTTGAAATTGGCATCCCAGACCATAGAATTGTTTGTGAAATTACCCTTGGAAACTTTGCTGCGTCGCTGCCAGGTCAGTTACTTACTCAAGAGCAGTCGTGATCCTGTCAAACCGGAAGACCTAGTGATACAAGCCATAAGATACGATGGGGTATGGAGCTCTCTAAGTAACAAGTCTACCACCAGCGGGCTCTGGAACGGCTGGCGCATTGGTCTCATGAGTCTAGTCGGTGGGTACGGTTTCAATATCCTGAATATCGACTCTGTGGATAGGGCACAGGAGAAATTTTAACGTACATAGCATGATTATTTAGGCTCGGTAACACCACCAGATTCGCTCTGCTCGATAAGATACTCGCCTAGGGCTTTCAATGGGTCCTCTGGCTTGCGAACAGCTATCATCTTCATGCCGTTCAAGAGCGCCGGTGTCACCTTCTCATTGAGATATTTACGAGTGGGGCAACCACCAACGGTCTCAGACAAGTTTATTAGCTTACTGAGATCTTCCTGGCTACGCGGCGTAGCTGTCTCTTGTTCGGTCATGGTGGTCGGGGGGCCACAATAATGGCAATCGAAGGGAATTTGGCTTCAAACTTCAGTTTTTGACTCTAACAAACACTTCGAAGAACTTCAGAAGGTAAGCCTGGAAAGAGCAAAATGGACCAGGACCCCTTTGAGCAGGTTGTGAAGGACACTAGAGAACAGATCGAGAGATTATCTCTGTTTCTGCAAAACAATTCGGGCTCTGATGCCGACGATGATGTGCAAGAAGTTGTGCAAGACGTGGAGGAAACTATAGTAGATTTAGAACGTTCTTTGGAGGTTATGGAAAGGACCGGGCAGGATACGGCAGCTCGTAGGACTGAAGTAGATACTTTGAAAGCTTCCTATAAAAAGTTGAAACAGCACAATTATCCAAGCAACGTTGTTTGGCAAGAGGAGGAGGAGCAGGAGTCATTGCAACAGCCACCGCAGACCAATTACGACAATCCCTTCCAGGAGCAGATGCTTAGGGAACAAGATGTGCACTTGGACAGTATACACCACACCATGACCAATTTGCATCTACAGGCGCAAACTATGGGGGAAGAATTGCAAGATCAGGGCGACTTGCTGGGAGATATAGACACAAATATGGACACTTTGGGGGGCAAGCTGACGAGGGGACGTAGACAGTTGGAATGGATCTACGAGCGCAACAAGGAAAGATACAACGACTGTTGCATTATGTTATTAGCTGCAGCTTTGATCGTGCTGCTGGTGTTGGCCTTTGTAGCTTAGGTTATGCCAGAGCATGTAGTTCATCAGAATGAAGGCGTGCAACCTGGAATCGCATGCTAATATCTTCGACAAAAACCTAAAAGCATTAGGCCCCCTTTCTAAATACATAAACCCGGGGACATTCTGGGAGGGTTGGAATTTCCCAACATGGTCTATCGAAGTGCGATCTCGGAACGAAATGGGAACCTTAACGTAGCTATTCATGTTAGTAACATTCACAAAAGGCAGAACAAATTTTGTCAGGGGCGTTCTCACCAACGTGTGTGAGGTAGAGAGGAGATATGAGCGGAAAAGATAGTCCAGCTCGCATTTCCCTACTTGGTCAACCGTATCGTTCTTTATCTTCACCATATCTGGCAGCATTACTCTTATAGCACTTGAGCGTTTTCGCGCCCGTCAGGGCACGTTAATGATTCCTCTAGCCACTGATGATTCAGCGAACGAAGGATGCGCTCCACTTTTTAAGATTCCCGATTCCAGCAATGAGCTTAACTTGTTTTGTCATTACAGTTGCAGCTAGCGTACTATATCTAGCCAGCTCGGGTCTGTCAGGTGGCGCAACGTTGGGCCTTCTATGTCATCCCAGATCAGGATATTTATGATGGAATGTGGTTGCTTTCTCTTGAGCAGCGTCCGCTTCGTTACATTCCAAAAACACATCAAGCCTAAACTGGTGCCTCTCAAACCATATGCGACCCTGCTGAGTGCTTCGTAGATGACGTGAAGCAGCGTGATTAGAAAACACCATCAAAGACTGGTGCAGAAGGATCTGTAAACCAATGCCGCGGTTTCGAAGGGCAACATTTATGCACAAACGGGGGGGGGGGGGGTCGCACACTTTCCTATCATTTATCAAACAGCCATAGTGATTCTCAGTTAGGGCAGGATATCTTTGCTGCTTCGAGTTTAGAATACGCGGTACCAACTATCGGTTCTGTTTTCTTGACTCAAGGCCCACTGAGCTCGAAAGGGAGGAACCTACGGTTTCCTCTCAATTTCAAGAGAACCTTACTACTGGATTGGCGTGGATTTTAAAAAGTTTTGAAGACTCAACTTGAATCGAGCAGGGAAGGATGTGACCTCGAAGCCCTCCAAAAAGGTCACCTCCCGCAGCTGCTGAGGGCGTGTCACGGGTAAAGTAGCTTCTAAAAACCGCAAACCGATAAGCCAGCTATGTTCTACAACCCTTTAAGCTCTAGTTTCACAGCAGGCACAGAAGGCACGGCAGGCACGGCAGGCACGGCAGACGCACCAGACTGCAACCCATTATCTGCCATATACAGAGGTTGAATTGTTTTGCCTCTTAAAATTGCTATCTTTGATTCCGAGCTGCAACTACTCTCAACCCTAGTCTATCCCCTTACATTTGCTCGTACAGTAACACGTCTCCCAAAATTCCAAACCTGAGATGCCCGATAGAGTCTGCCCGCCAAAAACAGCCCACGAACTTTCAAGTCCATATGCATGTCGCCAAGACGTCCAAGAAAGTTATTTGAACCTATCACCACTGACAACCTGCGTGGCCGTGTTGACTTTTTAATGTGGGGCAGTGGTTGCCACTCGCAACGCATCGAATGCCGTTCCAGTCTGCTCAATGCAAAAGGGCAAAAATACGTAGTCATTTGACAACCTTACCAATCTCGTATATGGCCACTAACTAAACGACTCGTTTAAGTGTTCATGTCACCAGACTCGCCAGCGAGCCCGATCTTCTTGGCCAGCAATTTCTTTGTTAAGTTAGCACAGAGAAGTAGACAGGGTGTTTACGTAGACCCACAGATGCCAGCACATTATTATTCTTTCGCCTAAACCTTCGGTGCTCTGGTCTTTCAACCTCTATTGCAATTTTCAATTTTAATTTTTCAAATGTGTATTGATTTTTTTCCCATTTATTTGACTCGTTGTGATAGGCTGCCAAGTGGTTTTTAATTTGCTGAACGATCCACGAACCAGAGTCTGGCCTGACTCACAGCTGGGCGTGCTTAGCTTTTTGCTGCCATTCCTCTTAGAAAAAGATTCAGAAAAAACTGCTTTTGCTACACAGGTAGAAAAGATCAGCTTAGTATCCAGCTGTCTTGTAGAAATTCAGTGGGAACTGTCGAAATAATCTGCCACACCGGATAAAATAATATCTCCGTGACACTAGAAATTTCTTTTCGCTGACGCTCGAAATATCGTCGTAACTTGGCCCAAAAAAACCTTAAAAAAAAATGCAAATTTTCTGCAGCTCTTAGCCGCAACCCTCGCTCGTTCATATCGCTCATAGCCTCTCACCGTCGCTTGCCGTTGCTTGCAGCTGACTCTTGCTTACGCTGACACTCGTCGGAAATCGTCTGCCCCTTATTCACAAAGTCAAATTCTCGCATGGACAGAAAAAACTTCTGATGGTCTATAAAAAAAAAAAAATTTCACCACCAAGGGAGAAATAAACAACGGGGAAGGACTTACGAACGACAAGAGGCTTCCAATCCATCCCCAGGCCTGGTTGACGATTTGCCATGCCGAATGATTTCATAGATAAGTTGACTTTCCTGTCACATCCGTCTGGCAGGGCCGAAGGAAAACACCACATCGTGATTGTTGGTGCTGGCATCATTGGTGTTTGTACAGCCTACTACCTCACGAGGCATCCCGATTTCGATGCCTCAACGCATCATATAACGGTTTTGGAGTCCAAGAGAGTGGCTGGTGGCGCTTCTGGTAAAGCCGGTGGGCTTTTGGCGTCATGGGCGTTCCCACAGCAGATTGTGCCGTTGAGTTTCCAGCTGCATCAGGAGCTCAGTGACGAGTACAAAGGTGACGAGAATTGGGATTACAGACGGCTGACGACCGTTTCACTGGAGGCAGATGTGCGTAGCGTGGCCAAGAAGAGCAAAGGCGCTGCTCAAAAGAGGCGGAGAAGGAAAGTACGGGACGATTTCCACTGTTCCAATGTGCCAGATGGTGCGACGACCGGCAGGACGAGGTCGAAATCGAGAATCGGATCCGAGGATGAGTGCAACGAGAGTGATAACGACGAATTGGAAGTGGAAGATGAAGAAGAGGATTTTCTCACGCCCGGAGAGGAGGAGCCAGAAGGTGATGGCCCCGCTGTTTCACTTCCTTCAGACCTCAATTGGATTAAGAAAGGCCTTGTAAGGGACTGGTCCTCGCTGGGCGGCACGGATTCTACGGCACAGGTGCATCCTTTCAAATTTACACACTTCTTGCTGTCAAAGGCGATGGAAACCGGCGCGGTGGACCTGGTACTGGGTAAAGTGTGCCGTCTGCACTGCTCAGACTCTGGGATTTGCACCGGCGTAACCTACAAGCCGATGACCGATGACGACTCTTCTTCTACCACCGAGGTAGAGATCAGCGACACACAGCAAGTGGTTTTGACGATGGGTCCCTGGACTTGCAAACTTCTCCCCGATTGCCCCATCTCCGGTCTGAGAGCCCACTCCATCACCATTAAACCCAGCACAGGCACAGTGTCTCCCTATGCTATCTTCACCGAGTTGAAAATTGGCAAGAACCAGTATTTTTCCCCAGAAATGTATGCACGTAAGGACGAAGTGTACGTGTGCGGTGAGGGTGACACCCTAGTAGAGCTTCCTGAGACTTCCGACGCCGTGGAAGTAGTACGCGAGAAATGTGACGAGCTTTATAGGTACGTGGCTAAGTTGTCGACCAGCTTGTCCGAAGGTCACGTCCTCAAGCGCCAGGCATGCTATCTCCCCGTGCTCAACGTCCCGACCAGCAGCGGGCCCCTCGTCGGCGAGACCAACGTTGACGGCCTCTACGTCGCCAGTGGTCACTCATGCTGGGGAATCAACAACGCGCCCGCCACGGGCAAAGTCATGGCAGAACTACTGCTAGAGGGGGAAGCGCATAGTGCTGATATTTCATCTCTCGATCCAAGCCTGTATTTTGACGCAAGTGTCCTTGATTAACGAAAACAGTGTGAATCTTGTTTTATTTTATAATATTAATATCTGCTTATGTACTTTTTTTTTTCTTTCTATCTGGCTTCTACCTCTTCTGTAGACTCTTGAAAGCTGCAGAGGCTCCGATGCTAGCATCACCGCTGCTGCCGTTGCGATTTAGGGCATTCAACACTTGTTTACGACTGCTGCTCACAACCATATTACTGGGGATCGGGTACTTCTTGGGCGTTGAAGAACCTCCACCAGAGAGCGTTCTCCTTTTGGCGTAAATAGGCGTTACCGGGATCGTGGGTGACGACGCCGTGCGTGGTGAAGTCATCTCCACGTTGTTTAATCGATCAACTAGCCCTTGATCCTCTACCAATTGACGGGCTCTAAAGATGCAATCGACCCAATTTTCATCAGGGTTTACGATGGCAGTCTGCGATGGCTTTTGCTGTTGCGTGTTATGGCGAGGTAAAGATATGAACCACAGCTTGCAATGATACTTTTCCAAAATGAGAAACCCACGGGCCTGTCTTTCGTAGAATTCGAAATCGTACATGGACAAACTCGTATCTCCAATATTGGCAATAAGGTGGACTCCTTGTCTTTGCTTGTATTGCAGTGTACCATTTTTGTAAAGTGTGAGCAGGCTAGGTGTCCACGTAGCAGGCCGTAATTCCGACTTGTGATCTCCAACCAGCTTTGTTATTAGCTCGTTGTCAACCCTCTTATAGCTTTGCAATGCCATGTCGGGACCTGAACTATTGAACGGGATCTCGAAGATGTTAACAGCGTCCTGCTTAAGGATTGCTGGATCCGTGACTTTGGCAGCGCCGTTCGACGTGGAAATAACCGCCGTGCTACCATTCATCATCACAGTGGGACGTTGACCGGTATCCAAGGAGAGCCGTGGTGGTGCTGTGCGGGGTGCTGGCGATTGAGGTTTCCCTCCGGTTGTTTGTACGACCTGAGGCGGTACTGGCATTGGCGATGCAATGGCTGGTGTTTGCGCGGAGGGAACTGGGAACGACATTGTGGAGCCGGCAAGAAGAGCAGCTCTCAGGGCGTCTGGCAGTTTGGCAACGGGCGCCAGGCCGGGCTGTTGGACAGGTGCCGGAATCTGTGTCGAGGCCGGGATTTGGGTAGCCGCAACGAGTTCTGATTGAGGAGGCCTTCTTACAGGTGAAGGAGCTTTGGGCATGGGAACTGCGGTCATTGGTTTCGTTTTCTTCACTGGTTTCGTTTTCCCCACTGATAGCGGTGTTCTCGTAGCAAAGTTGGGCATAATTTGTGGTTTCGTGACAGATTGCGGCTGTTGCAGGGGCATCGGGGTTCCCATCAATGGAGTCGGTACTACGGTAGCGGCCTTGTTAATTGAACCCTGTGGTGTCATTACAGGCGAGGGTATGCGTTTATTCGACACTGGCGGCTGTTTGAGAACTACAGGAGTTTTAGTCAACATCCCAGGTACCCTAGGGAGGGGCATGAGATTTGTCTGCAAGTCAGTCTGCTCTTGAGCCTGCGACAAGGCTGTCTTAATCATTGAATTGCTTCGTACCGACGGCCTGCTACCATTGCTATTATTGTAAACTGGTTTGAATTCCTTGCGATTGTTGTTGCCATCGACGACGTTGACATTACCCACTTGAGTCAGATCCTCGCTTGCAATGCCCAGCCGTTTCCTCCATTCCACGATGCTACTTGTGGTGTTGGCCACTTTGGCCGGTTTCCGTCTGTTCGGTTTGTTAGTTGTGGCCGGCACATTCCGGGCCTGTGTATCAGTGAGCTGTAGTTGCTGCTGCCTCTGAGGTTGGGCCTGCCAGATTCCCCTCCACAGCAGCTCTCTGTTACGCCAATCCATCGATTCAAACCACTTGTCCTGTTTGATGGCGGCCAGCGGGGGGCGTTCTGCTGGATCAAGGGTCAATATACGACGAACCAGCGCAACTACGCCTCCTGTGGTGCTGTTGGCCCAAGGATACTCAAGAGAAACGATTTTTTCAAAAGTTTGCAGCTCATTCTCACCGCGGAACGGCGGTGAACCTTGCAAAAACTGGTAGAGCATGCACCCAAGGGCCCACACGTCCGAGGCAAATTGGCACTGGTTGTGAAGCAGTAGTTCGGGTGAGACGTATTCCGCTGTACCCACGAAAGAGGCTCCCCTGTCACCGTTATCCTTGGTGGCACTCGTTGCAGTGCCAAAATCGGTCACCATGAGTCTGCCGTCGCGATGCAACAAGACATTTTCCGGTTTCAGATCACGGTGGATGACTCCCTGCGAATGGATGAATTCCGTCGTGTCGATCAATTGCGCGATGAAATGACGAGCCCAAGGCTCGGCAAACCGACCCACGCGGTGCAGCAACGACAACAATTCCCCCCCGGCGGCGAAATCCAGCACAAAGTACAGATTCTCCTCGTCGTGGAATGTGTAATGCAGCTTCACGATACCTGGATGATGTGCCCTTGCCAAAAGGTTCAAAGTGTTTTTCTCAATCGTCACGTACTTGACCTTGTTTTCGTTGATGATGTGCCTTTTGGAGCAGACTTTGACGGCGTAGATGCGCGATGGATCTCCCTTATCGTGGGCCTTGTAGACTCGAGAGTAAGATCCGTTCCCCAATTCTTGCTTGAAGACAAAATCATGTGGAGAGCGTTTGCGGGACGACATGTGTCATTCCAAATTTCAGGATCACGTTACGGGGCGGTGGTGGTGCCGATAGTGGCGTCAATGCTAGTGCTGAGTCCAGGCTTTCTGTGTTCCTGTTGTTTTTTTTTCCGAGTAATGTGGAATCAGAAGGGAGCTCCCCGCGATGATTAGAATGGAGCAGCCCTTTTATTTATGAGGGTAATTGACTAGCAGAAAGTCCCTGTGGGTGACTCGACAGCTGCAGTTTTGGGCACCAGGCTAACCAGCGATGCGATTCGAGTCCAGTACGTTCTTTTCACGACCGTTCTTGTCTGACGGTGCGGCTGCAGTTCTTCTTTTGAAGTTCTGGTACAAGGCGTCTTAGACTTCTGGTGAGATTTGACGCCCAGAATAAAGTTTCCTGCTCGTTTCAAGCGATAATATGCGAAACCGTATTGGTGAAATGGGGATATATCGTATTGACGGGCGTCGAAGGCTTCCAAGTCGTCAGATCTGGTGCAGGGTGTGTCCGAGCTGGCGCAAGGGCCACGCACTCGTGTTCCTCTGCAGACACAAAAAAATCCAGGGGAGGCGTGGAGGCGTGGTGGGCTCAAGAGTTTGCTCTGCGTGTCGAGAGTGCTACGTCCGGGGGTAGGCGTGAAGGAAAGTCATCTGAAGCCATCCGCCGTGTCCAGGCCTCTTTGTTCTACTGGGAGGGCGCGCAGATATCTTTGCCAGAGCTGCAAGAATAGATGATTTATAACCGATGGTCGTACCGAATTTAAGGGCGTACCCATGGTTACCACGATTAATGGCGATCCAATTGAGTGGCCGAAACCGATATGCGGCACCCGCCACTCCCCGCGCATCCAGCGCTGCGGTGGACTGCAGAAACGATTAGCGATTCGCTCCCACTATACGTCCCTTCCGGAGCAAGGAAAGGCCTTGACCAATTTTTTTTTTTTTTTTTAATTACTGGCGCCACAAAGTTGTGACGCCCTGACGATCGCCGCGGGGCGAAATCATCGCGACCAGAACTGCTAAATGCGAATTGAAGCTCATGCCTCCTTATGACCTTATTATCCATCCACATCGTCCCTGTTTCCCAATATTTCACAGTGACCATTCGAAGCTGCTCCCCATCGCAAAGACCAATCGAATCCCTTAGAACTCGCAGCCTTGCACCTACACTGTAATTGACGCAATTTTACGAGACGAGTTCTGTCCTCACACATTCGTATGGATTCAGGGCGGATCCCCCATGCATGTCACGTATCGGCTGAAGTGGCTCTTGGACGCTCCCAAGAATGGATTTCCCCCGACAATGGCTTCACGTCGCTGGACAAGGCTTGCTCTTGCGATTCCGACCATGCACCGAGCAACCAGAATCGCGGTGCAAGGGCGATGGTCTTGTTCTTTGAACGATATAAAAGGGTCAAAGTTCGCCAAAGTTGGCCTTTAAACTACACTCAGGTTTACAGACTTAATTGTACACACCATGTTTGCGAGATCTGCTACTGCTACGCTACGTCAAACCCCCACCTTGGTTGGCCGCAGAACCAAGGTCACCTTGCCCAAGCTGGACTGGGATTTCGCTGCGTTGGAGCCATACGTCTCCGGTAAGATCAACGAGCTGCACTACACCAAGCACCACCAGACCTATGTGAACGGGTTCAACACTGCAGTAGACCAATTGGCAGAGTTGTCTGCGTGTCTGGAGAAGGACCCATCGCCAGCGCTGGCCCGCAAGATCTACGGCGTGCACCAGAACCTCAGGTTCCACGGTGGTGGGTACACCAACCACTGCCTGTTCTGGAAGAACTTGGCGCCTGCTTCGCAGGGTGGTGGTGAACCTCCAACCGGTGCCCTGGGTGCGCAGATTAAAGAGCAGTTTGGTGGGCTTGAAAAATTGCAGAAGTGGACCAATGCTACATTAGCCGGTGTGCAGGGCTCTGGCTGGGCGTTCATCGTCAAGAACATGGACAACGGTGGCGAGATTGAAGTTGTGCAGACTTACAACCAGGATACCGTGACCGGCAACCTGGTCCCACTGGTGGCCATCGACGCCTGGGAGCACGCCTACTACTTGCAGTACCAGAACAGGAAGGCCGAGTACTTCAACGCGATCTGGAATGTGATCAACTGGAAGGAAGCTAGCAAGAGATTCGATGCTGCTACTTGAGCAGGTATTTATGAGCATATATTCTATATCGACTACTATTATTCTTTTAACGTTAGAAAAAAGTTGGAATTGCCATCTCATCGCTCGCACCTTCAGGAGAGAAAGGGAGGCATGTCGCAACTCCACGAGCTTTTGACGTTCTGCGAGCGTCCCATCGCCGCCGAGGAGTACCTGCCACCCATCAAGAAGCTGCTGGGTGCCGGTGTTCCCGCTACGTATACTTTGGAGCAAGTGGCAGCTTTTGAGCAAGGTAAAGAGGATGATCCTGATGCTTCAAACACCACGCCGCTACACACCATGGCGAGGTCCTTGCCCCAGGACCTCGCGGTAGAGGAGGAGAGAGTGGTCCTGGATGTGATGAACCTTTTGTTCGAGTACGGTGCCGGTTGGAATTTCCTCGACTATGAGCAAAAGACAGTGGGCGATCTGCTACTGGAGAATGGACAGGGAAGAAACGGTGCATTGTACCGTCGTCTCGTTGATGCGGGCGTAAGTGCTGAGTTAGTGCTGAGAAAAGTCAATGGCGGCGAATTGGAATTCATCGAGCCGGAAGAGGTGTCGCAAGGACCACCGCAAGAACCATCGCAAGAGGCCCCTCGCGAGGCAGATACCGCCGTCGATCAAGAGGCTTACCTGGCGTCTAAACTGGAATACACCAGTGACTCGCTGATCACCAACGAAAATAGAGACGGTGTCATGATGGACTGGGAAACCGCAATCATGCAGAGGGCAGCCGAATCCGTTTGCCCCATCGAAAGCGCCATCGTGCTCAACATTGGCTTCGGAATGGGTATTATCGACACTTCAATTCAATCTCACCACCCGCAGATGCATTACATCTGCGAGGCTCACCCTGATGTGCTGCAAAAAATGAAGCAGGAAGGTTGGTACGACCGTGAGGGAGTCGTGGTGCTCGAGGGCAGGTGGCAAGATCGTTTGAACGAGCTCCTGGACCAGGGAAACGTGTTCTTCGATGGGATCTACTACGACACTTTTAGCGAACATTATGATGACATGCTAGAGCTCTACGACGTCGTTGTGGGGCTGCTGAAGCCGGCTGGTGTGTTCTCCTTCTTCAATGGGCTCGGTGCCGATAGACCGCTATGCTACGATGTTTACAAAAACATTGTAGAACTGGACGTGTCTAATTACGGCCTACGCTGCGAGTACGACGTTCTGCCTGTCGGAGAACGTAATTGGGAAGAAGTCAAGAGGTCTTATTTCAACTGCGATTACTACTACCACCCTCGCATCTGCTTTGTCTAGGCCCTTGTGTATACTGAGTTAAAAAGGAAAGAGGTCAACTAATAAGAAGTATGAATTCCGAGAATTACTCACACTGAGAAACTCCGGCATCGACAAAGGAAAGCTTAGGGTGAAAATTACCAAAATTATTGGGACACGATGGTCGATATGTCATTTCATTGTATTGCAAGAGATGATTAAGGCCTATTTTATTTCATTCAATCGCCTGTTGGTGAAAAAAAATTAACTCCTTGCATTCGTCACTGCAACAGCTCGAAAATTTTTTAAGGTTCTGAAAGTTACAAATTCGTCCATGATATTTGTAGAGTTTTCTAGGGTTGTTCCTGAGTTCATCACCGCCCCTAAGTATTCTTGTCTAGAACGTATTGAATTCTCTAAAAAATGCGAAGCGGGTTAGAAACGATAGAAGCCGAATAAGCATAACCAGTTCTCTGCACATATTTCCTCTGTGGTTTCCAATGCAATTATGTGATTACGCAATCCCATATTAAAAAAGTCGCCTAGCAACCTGTAAGATAAATCATCCTTGGTTTGCAATTCACCGAAGCAATTAAATCAAAGGGTCCTGAAAGGGCCAGATGATACAAATTGCTTACTGGCTTGAATGGGTGTCAAAGCTTTTGACGTTTAATATTTCGACACCTTGGAACAACTTTAGCTTTATTTTCACCACCAAATGGATAATATATTTTGAACCTGTACCATACAAATTAAAAGGAACAGCCAATCATCTAATGCCGATAACTTCCTCAAATAAGAGAGCTCTCTCACCGCTTTGAAAGGTCACCTTGGGTACCTCACACTTGTGCAGAGACGAGTAATAAGTAATTTTTTTAGGGTAAAGACGCTCCCTTCTAGAATCCAAAGCTTGAACAGTTTGTAATGCAATTTTTTCTGATAAGCTCAAAGGATCCAGAACCTGTAATCCTTTTTTTTTTCCACTTCATCTACTCCCGTGTAATACTTGAATTTTGTTTTCGTTATTGATATAAAACAAGCACTTCCAAATACGACAATTTAATTCTCCCGTCCTTTCATATCCGATACATGCACTTCTTCGTGGGATTATCTTTAAGAAAGCAACAATTTTTTCCCGTTCTTAGTTTAATATCTTTTTTCCCTAACCTGCAAATCAGAAGAAGAGCAATGGTGGTCGAGAAGGAAACTACAGAGAAGTTGCCCCAGTCTCCATCTCTTGACTGGCCATCTGAATTGTTCAATAAGGTTTTCGAAAACCTCCAGGAGATTTCAAATGTCACTTCTCTGTTAGACATCATTCAAGTAATGAATGCGCTGAACGGAACATTTCATTTTCCTGCACTCTCAAATTTCAAGGATACGATGATGATGATTGACTTTACCGGGGCTCGGAGTAAGGAAGAGCTCTTACGAATATCCAGGTGCGCGGGATCCTTGATCTCTGATTCAAATTTTGTTTTACCCTACGAAAAGTGCACAATTTTTGAAGCGTTTGAAAGGTCAGCGCATAAAAGAACTTTAGCTATCATAGATAATGATATCAGCGTTGACGTGTTCGAAGGCAACTTGAAAAAGTGCACCGATGTCATATTTTGCTGTGATTCTTTCTCCTCATTGGAGTGCGGGAAAATAGGGGAAATTATATCTGCCATTGCGAACGAAGCTAACAGAACAGGTACGCCACCAAAGCATCTGCTGTTAGATTTTTCCAAAGACACATTAATTTGCCCAGGAAATAAAATACTGGGCTTCTTGGACCGGCCGTTTTTGGAACAGCTATGCGAGTATGAATCCATCTTGAATATATCCGTTCCTAACGTCACTCATTTGGAAATGAATTATACTATGCATCAGAGGTTCATTGGCAGCTTCTTGACAGCGGGCAAAGATAGGCCCCGGCGCTCCTTGCCAGCGGGCAAAAATCAGTTCCAGCGCTTCTTCGGCTTTCAATTTAATTTCCCCAGTTTGGTTAGCATCGCATTCGTGAATCCAAGAATACCTGAAAGGCGTCTCAACTTAGTAAACCTATCATATGATAGGATCTCACAATTACGAAAGACGGGGATCAGTCTAAGAGATACATTTAAGATTTATTCCTTCGCCCAATGGGATTTTCCCCAGCTGAAAAAATTCCCAGGACAATATTTTTATGTCACTGATAGTTTATCATTGGAGGGGTCTAGTTGTCCTAATGATCCAATGATTAGAGAATCCCTGGTTCTCCTTGCTGATACTGTTAAAGATGAATTGGATACTTCTGCATTATATCCGATAGATTTATTTCCGAAGTATGTCAAAAAAACTAGGATCGTGAATTGGATTACAGGTGGAATTAGCTACAATGAGCTTAGCGGGGAAGATCAACAATGTAAAATGGAGCCTTTGTTTAAAGTCAACTTGAATTCGTTAGAAGTATTGGAACTAAAACCATTAAGTCTAAGGGCAAACCTAACGGTCACAATTGGAGGACTGTACTTGCCTAATCTGAAAATACTCTCATTGATAGGGTCCAAGGCAGTTTCAGAATTTCGGGAACAAAATTCTTATTTGATGATTTTTTTTGGACCAAGAGTGGTGGAGCAACAAGATCAAGCAACGTCCGAGTCTTCCAATATCACTAATTTGGAAAAAATCGATCAACAAATCTTTAGAACGGTTTACTTTACAAGATCCAATGAATTAACCAATTGTGAAAAAGTGAACACTTCAAAGTTCAATACCGAAGAGGGAAATCACTTGCTCAAGGTGAAAAATTTGCAAAGCATAATGCCCAAAATCGATCTGACACAAAGCTTTTGCAACTCTTTCGGTGAAGATGAAGTTATTATTTTCTAGCTTATTTCATTTGGTATAGACAACAATGAAAGGAAAATACTTTCAAAGAGGCGGGGCCTTACACCATTCTATGATGTTTCGTTGGTCTATCGTAAAACCTCAGGTGAATTCTTCGAAGATTATATCTGTACAATGGATGGATGATATATCTTCAAGGAAAGGTCAACTCTCGACTCCAGCAAAATTCTAGTAAATTAATTCGGAATATTCGGCTGAATTTATGTCTGCATATCATAGAACTAGCTCAAGCGCATGCCGTGAAAGGCTTTGGAACTGTCAAATAAGTAATCCACTGCTCTTGCTTGCTCAATCTAGCTCAGCTGACTGGTTTCACAACGGAATCGCAGTTTCAAATAGGAGTCTAATCTAAATTCCCCAAACCTAAAGGATCATTTACCACTAAAAACGTCAGAAAATTAGTGTTAATCTAAATGATTCCACACAATAAGTTCAGATCGTCGTTCATTGAGCAAGTTTTTGTGAACTATCCTATCCGATCCTGCCACCCCTTGCAACAAACCACTTCATTTTAATAAAGGATTACGACGCACGACTATCCTAATGCACATCGAAACATCTCAAATGCCATGTGGCCAACCGTGTTCGACAACCTTTGCGTCCCTTTTTTTTTTCTTCTTGTGAAAGTTCGACTAAGTTGATGTTTTTTTCTTCACATTAACATTTGTTGAGAAAACTTGAAACTTCTGAGCAAACTTCAAATCGAAGACTAACAGGATTAGCTCGCCTGAAATCATCCTGTGGCCTTTGAGCGTCTTCGAAGCAGGCACGACAACTTGGCCTTGTGCAAGCATTTCGCATAAATGAGTTTAAATCCTGAGTTTGTAAGAACCATGGTGGCCCGTACTGGCAGGGAAAACCAAGTTTATTCAGCCGTAACGGGGGCGAGAATTGTTGCAGGGTGTGTCTGTTTGTCTAAGAACAAGCGTCAGGTCCTGATGATTTCCTCTGCTGCTAGGAAAGACCGTTGGATCTTCCCAAAAGGTGGTGTGGAGAAGGATGAACCCGACTACAAGAGTACTGCCAGGCGCGAGACATGGGAAGAAGGCGGTTGTGTAGGTGACATTGTTCGTGAACTGGGTACCATTGAAGACATGAGGCCCCCAAAGAAATGGAACAAAGATGTTAAAAAGCTTGCCGAATTTGAGGGTGAAGTGATCCAACATCCGCCCAGATCAGAGTTTCACTTCTTTGAGATGATTGTCACAGAGCTTGTAGAGACTTATCCTGAGAGTGATAAGCGTGACAGGCAGTGGCTCAGCTACAATGAGGCAAAGCAACAATTACTTTCGGCTAAAAGACCAGAACTGCTAGAGGCACTCGATAGGTCAAGCATAATCAAGGACATATAAAAAATGTGCTTTCACCTTATATACATTTTCTCTCTCTCTCTTCATCATCTGTCTCGACGTAGTCAGAGACCACCGGGACCACCGAGTATGCCAGCCATCATGTCCTGGAGGAAATTGGATTGTTTCTTGGCCACGATCCCAAAATATTCTTGGCCCAAAAATTCCAGTTCGTTGGCATACTTTTGACTTGATCCGGAGTAATGTTCTCTCAAATTGAGGAAGAGGTCCTTGTTCTTCGTCTGGCAAGTCAATAGTAGCAATTGTAAAAAGTTCAAATTGGCATATTGGTCAAAGAAAAAAAGCTTAAACCCATTCTTGTCCATGATCTGCACTTGGGGTGAGAACTTTTCCATGAACAATTGCAAAAACTTGTCCCTTGCTTCATATGCCCACGCTATATTCGAGATGAACAGATAGTTGAAGATTAATCTGCTCAAAAAATCGCTTACACTCGTCGCATCACCCTCTTGCGTAAACCAGTCCCATATCAAGCTGATATATTTATTCAGGGACTCGTGCGTTCCCAGCATCAAGTATCTTTCAGCTTCGTAGGGGTATCCACCTTCGATAAACTTGGTACTAATGACATTGTGCAAAAAGGGGTCTCCGAATTTGAACTCGCTAAATTTGATAGACCAATTGTTCATACCTGTAATCACATCTTTCAAGTTGGGTTCCTGAGGGTCCACGGCAACCAACAACTGCACCAATCTAGACACTGAGGCATCGTTCACTGGTATTTCAGCCATATCATACACTTCCAGAAGATAAAAAATCAGATCAGTCCCTGAGCCACCTTGTTTAGCCTTCAAAAATGCCAGCGAACCTTGAGAAATCAGGTTGATAGCCTCTTGGTAAGATTTGGCTCTCACGTAGCGGTTTGCAATCGTTCTTAAAGTCTGGTGAGCTTCGTAGAAGTCACCAGCCTCAATCTTGCTCTGAAAACGTTGTAAAGTCTTTCTTAGCTTTGCATCAGTGGCGCTCATAGTTAAATGTGCTCGGTGAAAGTCTTATAATCTTTCACTTTGGGGTTGGTATTGGTGGCTGTCGATTTTTGCAATGCGCACAAACAAGAACCTGCTTTTCAATAGAAAATATTGAACTTTCAAAGACAAGAACCACCAACTACGGCACAAGAATAGGGCGAAATGGAGGCGATTGATGAAGCTTTGGGGACACAAGGCTCTGCTATTCAGTTGATTGACGAGAGGAAGCAGTTTCATGCGGATACGTTGGCATATTTCAACAAGTGCGTTGGTGATCGCGATGTTGGGCTGGGCTACCATGTTATCTCTGTATTTGGTTCCCAATCCAGTGGTAAGTCGACATTGCTTAATTATCTGTTCAATACAAATTTTGACACCATGGATGCCCAAGTGAAAAGGCAGCAGACCACCAAGGGTATCTGGCTGGCGCACACAAGGAATGTTAGTACTACTTCTGAAAATGATGGAGATATTCCAGACCTGTTTGTGCTAGATGTGGAAGGCTCAGACGGTGCCGAGAGGGGTGAGGATCAGGATTTTGAGCGTAAGGCAGCTCTTTTCGCCATATCTGTATCTGAAGTCTTGATCGTGAACATGTGGGAACAACAGATCGGATTGTATCAAGGGAACAACATGGCCTTACTGAAAACCGTATTTGAAGTAAATTTATCGCTGTTTGGCAGAAACCAAAATGGTCACAAAGTGTTATTGCTATTTGTCATTAGAGACCATGTTGGCATTACTCCATTGTCTAGTTTGAAGGATTCCCTGGTAACGGAATTGGAAAAAGTATGGTCAGAATTAAACAAGCCTACTGAATGTGAAAATTCTTCACTTTATGACTTTTTTGACCTAGAATTCGTGGGATTGGCTCACAAGCTTTTGCAAGTCGATGAGTTCCATGCAGGCGTGAAAAGACTAGGAGACTCTTTTACTCTCAAGGATGCAGAACCCCACTTTTTTAAACCACAGTATCATCATAATTTACCTCTAGATGGGTGGATCATGTATTCTGAGAATTGTTGGGAGCAGGTGGAGAATAACAGAGATTTAGACCTGCCTACGCAACAGATTCTCGTGGCGCGATTCAAGACCGACGAAATCGCTCAAGAGGCTTACGCTATTTTCAATTCGCAGTACAATGGCAAAGTTGATCAGCTAATTGAAGATAGGGAAAATTTGGGCCAGGCTTTGAGAGCACTAAGGGAAGAATGCCTAGCATATTACGATGAACGCGCTTATCGGTATGCCGAAGCAGTTTATTTAGAGACCAGAAGTGAATTGACTTGCAAGATGGGAACAGAGTTTACCAAGACTGTGAGACAGTCTTTAGATAAATTGTCGGATATTTTGTTGCAAAATTTACAAACAGAAGTCTTGGATAAGAAAAAAAGCATCTTGCCCTTCTCCGAGAGGATCGAGACTTCAACCAATTCCATTAGAGAAGAATATCTGATTGCAGTGGCATATTTCCAACAGTTGGAGTTGCTACGTTCTGTGGGTGAGATTGTTCAAAATTTCGAGGAGGCAATTGATGCAAAGACATTACAATTAAAAGAAGATGAAATTATGAACATAACTGCCCGCGCCAATAAGACTATCAAATTGAAGCTCAAAGAGCAGACGGTGCACTTTTTGTCGAACCCTGAAGGAGACACATGGGATAAGATCTTAGAAATTTTCGACAAAACAATTCGGTTATCGTTGTCCAAATACGAGGTTTCTGGCGGTCATTACGATTTTCAGGTTGGTCTCGCTGAAGAACAAAATGAGGCTATTCATAAAAAGATATGTTGTAAGGCATGGCATGTGCTCAACGTGACTGTTCATGACTATCTGAAACCTGATACTATCGTGAGCATCTTGAGGGACAGATTTGAGGCCAAGTTCAGGTACGATGAGAACGACTCTCCCCGTTTGTGGAAAAACGAAGAAGAAATTGATCGTGCGTTCAGTGTCGCCAAGGACCACGCGCTTGAAGTTTTGAATGTATTGTCATTCGCCGCGACCTCTGACCATGTGGAGATTGTTCCTGAGTTTGGTGACGATAACAATGAAGAGGACGACTTCTACGAAGACGAATTGGGCATTCAACACTCTCGCCATTTCGCACATATTCTGAACGAATTACAGAAGGAGAAAGTGTTGCAGCAGTTTAAAAGACAAATCAATTTAACGGTGCTAGACTCTAAAAGGTCGATCATCAAGACCACCACATTAATTCCCTTATGGATTTACGCTTTGATTGTCGTGCTCGGCTGGAACGAATTTATGATGGTTCTGCGCAATCCGTTATTCGTCACACTAGCGTTAATGATGGGTGTTGGCTTCTTTTTCATCCACAAGTTCGGTCTTTGGGGGCCAGTCATGAACATGGCCCACAATGCTGTGGATGAAGTTAGAATCACTGCAAAGGAGAAATTGAGAGCTTTAGTCGTTGAAGAGGATGAGAAACGACAATTTGTGGCCAAAGAATCCTTTGAAATGACTGAAATCTCTCAACCGGAAGATGAGAAAACTGAAAAATCACAGTAAGGAGGAAAGAAAAGATTTTTTAAGTAATATTACTTCCTGCATACATAATCATTTACTTATGTTCGTCACTGTTATTTATTGGTTTGCGCTCATACAAATTGATTTGTTGAGCTCATGGAGGAAAAAATTGATTTATTACTGAAGCAAGACGGTTTTGATGAGTGGGCTGTCAGTACTATTGATGATGAGAAGGTCTTTGTGAACTCTCAGGGCTCCGATGAGTCTCAATTAGCATTCTTCTTTTTTCCTCTCCGTAACGATCCATTCCTAGTGGTCATTTCTGATGTGGAAGAGCAGTGTAAGAAGCAAGGGTTCTTGGATCAGTCAATAACACAGATTAAAAAAGATATTCTTTCAAAGCTTTCAACGGTGTTCAACTTCCACAGAGATGTAGAAGACATATGCTTTTCAGTGTCGGTGTCTTCTTTAAAAGTCACTTTGAGGGCCCCATTGGTTCGATTGAGCGCAGTGTTATCAACTAAAATGTACCAGAACGTTTTGAAATATGTTTTACGAAAGGCGTGCTTGCTCCAAGGAATTGCTGATGATTTATTGTCCCTCATAGAATGTAAGGATAAGGCCATTGAATACCTTCAAGAAAACGTTCAGGAGCTTGGCGGCGATAAAGCCATATCAAGGTGGGCACCTCAGGGGTCTTATAATTCGAGGTCTCTGGAAGAATACGTGCCTCCTTTAGAGCTTCAATCATGCCTAGAAGATTCAAACGACCCTATGAGGGTAGCTGAGTCCCTCACAATGTTAAGACCACATTTTCGAAACTACACAAGGTCTCCTTCAAGATCCCCTCGAAAGAGACAAAGAGGAAATCGGTTGAGCACGACGAATCTCGCGCCTTTGCTCAAACAAGATCAAGCCCAGTCGACGGTATTAAAACCAGGCAATCCCAGTCCCAGACGCGCCACTAGCGATTCGCCAAGTAAAAGGCAAAAATTCGGGAAAGTTAAAATTACAAAAAATCGATGATGCTAGCTAATCTGCATGATAAAGTCCATCCATCGACGATTCAGTGAATCTAACCTTTTAAAATCCTGCTCACTACGTTTTTCAAAAAGGTGATTCAAAACTTCAGTCCAAAATTTGAGAAAAGTGGCCACTTCGCTAGCTGTCGTGGGGACTTCCATTAAATAAGATGGTAAATTTTTCCAATAGTTTTTCTTGACTTTAAATTGCTGGAAACACTGTCCAAATACGGATACCCAAAATTGAACAATACACCAGCAAACTTCCTTAAGAGTCGTTAATTTTTCTCTATCGTATTCGACAAGGTAGATTTCTTCCCCATATTCCTGCCTCATCTTGTGATCCACTGCTTCAACTACAGCGTCGTTTACTTCGTTATAGATCATGCTCATTAATTCGTGGAACTGCGATGCAGATTGCGGGCTCGCCCATGCGTTTTGTTGTTGCGCAACATCGGCTCCAAACATTGCAAAGTTCTCCTCATAAGCTTTTGTAGCAATCAGTTGGGCGGACATTCCCTTTCGAAATGACACGGTAAGCACTTGCTCCGTCAATGCCTTTAAACACAGATTTTTATCATTGGACATTAAAACAACAAAACATTCCAATTTTTCTTTGAAATAAAGACAACAGTCCAAGATTGCGTCATCCTTTATACATGTAGCGTCAAGCGTCTGTCGCAGTTTCTGCCCCATCAATCCAGAATCCAGATTGGCCAAGTTCCTATAGATCCAGTCGTTGGCGCATCTCGCTAAATGGGCCACCTGTCTGTTTCCGCCATGTTCATCTCGCACAGATACTTTATTAGACGACATTTTGAGTCCATCTAACTCCTGGATGACGGTGCTGGGAATTATGATTTGATGGTGAAATTGAGGTGCTGACAATCTTAATGCTTCCAGGGTGCTTAAATGAGAAATGACAAAGTTTGTATCCACCACGAACGCTGTTTTCAGCCTCGTCGGTACCATCATGGGCAAACTAGAATCGATTTGTTCCCTAGAACGAAACAATGCAGCATCAGTCTCTTCAGAATGGGAAGTCCGACGATCTGAAAGGTAATTGGAAACCAGCTCCACACTTTCGTCATCCATATCGAGCATCGGGAGATCCTCATCATTCTCGCTTCCATTCACGTGTGGTATCGAAGGTGTACAAAGCTTTTCAATGTCTGCTACCGTGTATTTGGAGTGTTTAGGCATTGGTTGCTCTTTGTTCGATAGTGTTTGGGAGCATGACGGTTGCAATTTATCATCGCCGGATGCATGTATTGATGTCAGTCCCATCAACAGAATATAAAGTGAAAGATTACAATGTATAAATCTATTATTTCAACTATGTTAAACAGTGTATTTCATGGATAGATTTGAAATGTTTAGAGCATCGTACTTACTATGTATCACTATATACGATTTTATATTGTAATAGGGAAAAACATATTTCTGTCTCAAGTATTCCAGATTTTTATTTAACCTTTAGTAAAATGCTTCAACTAATCGAATTAATTTTCTATTATACTATACCATGGTACATAAGTCCAAGAAAATAACGTAACCAGTTATTTTTATGCCTTTATTTTTCTATACCTAGAAAGCCCCGGTTTCACTGTTCTTTTTAAATTTGCCGGCGCCAATGTGTGCAGGGAGAGTGATGCATCGAAATTGTAAGAATATATGAAACAAAGCTCATTTCTGTGGAGAAATTGAAACGTAAATTAAATAATAGTTGGAAAGAAGAAGAAATAAAAGCCACAAAGATTGCTGTGTTTAAAAATCAGCTAAGCTATATTTGAAAAACTAGGTGTTCCTTGGAAGGTTATTTTGTAAAGAATGACAGTCAAGGACTTACAAGACAAGTGATTGCACAAACCGTACGATATTTTTTTTTTCATATTCTGAACCCAACTTTACAAAGTTGTATTAAATGTGTCAGATTATATTGTAATTTGGAAACTAATAACAACAAATCAGATCTTAGGAACGTCATGGTAAGTGACTTACCTTTACCGGACAACGGGGCGGGGGGTTCCACTGTCCGAGTAATTTAATCTCCGTCGCCGAATGATTTACCAATAAATTGTCGATCGACGCAAAATAAAAAACTCGATTTTTCAAAAATGGTGAACAGATTGAGGGGCAGCATCCCAACACTGCACGGTTTGCGCTTGAACGACAGTCACAGAAAAAGATGGAAGGGTGTGTAAAGGTAAATGGACTGTAAGATTATACTAACTATGATATATAGCTTTAAGACAATTGAAATGGCAATTAGAAAGGGCAATGCAACCAAACATATACGCACAGTTTTTTTCACAATCAATTAATCTCAGGCGTCATTGAGCACTTGAAATTCTCGGCAGTTGCCTCCTACAGCTCATGGCGTAGACTCCACTTCTGAAACCATCAAAATTAAGTGACTTCTATCATTCAATTTGCTTCTTGAAATGGAACCATAAAGACTGTATCACGCGAGCTCAACCGCTTACCAGCGCTTTCAACTGAGATCCATGTCATTATATTGTGAAAACATTCACATCATGCTCTCTGATCAATTGAACAAACCCTTCAAATTGCCCTCCAATCATTCCAACAGTCCACACACGTAATTTATTTTTGTTTTTGTTATATTATAATTGAATGAATTAAGAGAGAAAAAAAGATATCGAACGAATCTTATTTTCTATCTTAACGCAAACGACGAGCCTCACGCTCAGACTCCATCAGAACCAAGATGTCGTTCTCTCTAACTGGGCCCTTCACGTTTCTGACAATAGTACGGGAAGTGTCATCTAGAAACTCGACACGAACCTGACTGACACCACCACGGGAACCGGTACGACCTAGAACCTTGATGACCTTAGCTAGAGTAACTGGGGTTTTCGTATCCATCTTTGCCTGACTGTGCTGTGGAACTGGGAGGAGGAGTTAGGAATAAAATAAAGACAAAAGAGCAAAAGACTTCTATGAAATGAGTTTTGTACTCTGAGCAGATGAAATTTTTTTCAAAGCGGAACTGCTTGGGACGGGCGACGACGATGAGAAAGTGAAAAAAAAAATTGGGAAAAAAAAAGTTTGCGTGGTCTCTTTGAACGAGTTTGGTAGGGTAAACTTTTTATGGATTAATTGGGAGCTCGAACCTTAATTGTTTAGTGCTTGCCACCAAACTCTCTACTTCTTATGGCTTCGACAAGTTTTTCTTCAGGCAGGTTTAACATGTCTTTAATTTCACCGACGAAGCGGAGCATATCTTCTGTGTCATTGTGGAAGCTCTTTTGTAGTTCATGGAACAAACTTTGGTATTTCTCAGAGAGTTCTCTGACTATCTTGTTGTTCAATTCTTTGTTGATGATTGTCATCTTTCTTAGTAGTTCGTTAGAGAAAAGGCTAATTGAGCTGAAAATTTGCTCTTGTAGCTTATGTGTGAATGCGTTGTTAGTATCCAAGCCAAAGGGAGCTGAGTTGAACATAGGGTCGACGACGGTCGTTGAGTCGAGGCTAATGTTGCTCTTTTCGATGGCAGATTTGTCTTGGACTTGGGAGGCGGTGCTAGTAAGGGCTTCGGCTGCAATCGTTGATACCGCAGGAGACTCTAAGGGCTTGGATTTCTTGGAGGGCGGATTTTCAGATGGTTCCATGTCCCTTTTCCTTTTCTTACTCGTGTTGACCGGGGCACATTTAGGATCTGCATGTCCTTCGCCGTTTGAAGCAGTCTCAACCTTCGTTGTTTCGCGATTTGGAGTTTCACGCAAGGGCGACTTCGAAATTGGTTTAGCCGCCAACTGTTGTTGTTGTTTATTCTTTTTCCTTTGATTTCTAGTCTGTACCTTGGATATATCTTGTGAAGGAACATTGACAACTGGTTTAAAATTCCTGAGTTCCCGTTGTCTTTTGATTCTTTTATGTAGGGGTGGTTTGCCGAAGATTGTATCCAGGACGCTGATGTCTTTTCTTCCTATTGATTTTGTACTCTTGGGCGCGGAGGTTTTTTCCACATGTTCGTGAGGTCGAAATACCTCTGTGATTTTGTCATCCTTCTTGTGCTTAGATTTTTCCTCATGTTTGCTTTCAAATTTCGTGATGATCAAAGAAGGTGATCTCTCAACAATCGGACGTTTCACAACCTCTTGGATGGCGGTCCTTTCCGGATCATCTCCTTGAGCAAATTCTTTTCTCAATAGCTCCAAAGTCCTGGTGGTCTCTCTAATCATCTTCCTCTTTTGAGCCAACACCAGAGGAGACTGTTCGTCATGTTGCCGAGGATCGGCGGTTAATGACGGTCTGTGTTCTTCGGTGTTTTCGGGCGTCCCCTGTTGTTTTCCAATTTTCTCAATTTCTTCCTGTGGTATTTCCGTCCCTTGGAAATCAGACGAAAGATTAATATCCCACTCGTCCGTATTGATTTTGGCATCAGAATGTTCGGGAGTCGCCAGTTGACTTTTCTCACTTTGTGCCTTACGTGATAACTCTTGATTTGGGTTTAATGGTTTTTCAGAGGGTTTGCGTAAATCTTCCATCGATTGTTCGATTTCGGGTTCTTGTGACGGTTCTTCCTCGACGTGATTTATTAGCAAGAACGTCTGTACCTCACTGACCTTACGATGGTTGGTGATATTTTGGAAGAAATATTCGCAAGCTCCCTTGTTTTCAGATTGTAATTGGAACCATTTCACTTTCAAGAACATTTCCAGCCATGTCTTGCTGGGTGATTTGACGCAACTAGTATTTTTAACGTTAATTCTAATACATCCTTTTAGAGTTTTGATCACATCCACAAATCGCCGATTGAGCTCTACAAAAACTCCGTCGCCGTCCCAGAGGTATATAGAGTCGCGTATTGCTTGCACGTAACAGCATTCCTCTCTGTTTGAGTTTTTTCGATGTCTAAACCTTTTTGCCCCATTCAAATTTCCACTGTTGGTACCGTAGCTTATATTGTCCACTTGGAGCATATTCTCCAATTGCGAGCCAAACATCTTATAAACAAAATTTGTAACTTGCATATCACCATGTTTACCGCGGAAAGGATACTCTAAGCTGTCAAAGAAAACATCGTTTTTCCCCGTTTCTTGAGACCAGATATTCGGGGGCAAGACTACGCCAGGCCTCTCAACGTGCTTCCGGGGAAAACAGTTTGACAGCAGTTCCACGAGGTAATTGCCCTGTTGAAAATCTTTCAAATTATCCAGGAGGTGTCCAATTTGGGAGGCAAATCTCTCTTTAATCATTTTGACAATTATTGCCTTTGACCGTGGCACCGTGTACATGATTCCCAGCAATATCGCTAAGTATCTCCAACCGTGGTCACAATTTATTTGCAACCCTTTCTCCAACAAGAATAGCAACATGCTGCACCCATCGTCCACTCGTAAGTTCGGAACAAACTTCACGTCCTAAAGATCTGTTAGTTTCGAAGAATTAGCTAAAAGCAAATGGGTTTCTCAACATTTACTAACCATTAATGCAAACCAAAAAGAATCGTCTATGAGTCTGGCATCGAAAAACTTTAACCCCAAACACAACACGCTTTGAAACATTTTCAGATCTCCACAAGCTCCCTCAGTCATCTCTTTGACCAGAGACGTGAACTGTGAGGCGCTTGACCTATTTATTTCGCATTCACGACCCTTTTTTTCCATCGTCCAACTTTCCAATGTCCCACCAAATAAGCTGTATGCAATAGCATCAAGTTTGCTACTAGGTGCTTCCATTTTCACACTTTGGTAACCACTTTATCTTTTTATTCAAACTAGATTGTGGTGAATAGAAGTAAATAATGATTTTACCGCTGAGCTTTGTTTTCTCTTTTCTGCTTATCACTTTGACACGAAATTTGCGTTATCAGCTTTTTTTTTTTTGACGCATCATAGCGGAAGAATGATAATACTTGAAGGACTTAATAAATTTCAAGCTCCCTTTCCACCACTGAACTACAGTAGAAATGTCCAGCGTGGAGGAGTTGATCGAGCTATTTACTAGCGTTGGTTTCGAGGAGCCCAAGGCGAAACAAATTGTTAAAAACAAGAAGGTTTCAGAGTCACTGTATGAATTGATTAAGAAAGCTCCTGCTGATAATGAGTGGGAAAAGAGCACTAGAGCACAATTGCAAAATTTGGCCACTTTTATCAAAGGAGAGACTTTGCCCAAATCTAAATTGATTGTCGATGGCATTGTAAACAGAGATTTGAAGACGACATTACAAGTAGAAGAAGCCTACAAATATGTCAAACAGCATGGCGAAAATTCAGACAAGAAGGGATTGAATGAGCATACAGGTGTAGGTGTAGAGGTTTCTGACGAGCAAGTCAGAGCTAGTGTTGTTAACTACATCGAAGACAATAAGGAAAAAATTGCAGTGGACCGTTACAAACTGGTTCCTGGCATAATGGCTGATGTGAAGAAAAGACCAGAATTGAAGTGGGCTGATCCTCGTAGCTTCAAACCCATCATTGATGAAGAGATTTTCAAAGTTTTGGGCCCCAAGGATGAAAGAGATATGGTGAAGAAGAAAGAGAAGAAATCTAAGAAAACGTCTGGCAGTAAGAAAGAAGAGTCAGTGGTTCCTGAAAGAAGCATGTTTAGTGAGGGTTTTTTGGGAGATTTGCATAAAGTGGAGGATAACCCACAGAGCAGCCCAGAGCTTTTGGAAGAGCATCTGAAAGCCGTTCATGGCAAAGTGCGCACCAGATTCCCACCAGAACCTAACGGATATCTGCACATCGGACATTCTAAGGCCATTATGGTTAACTTTGGGTTTGCCAAATACAACGGCGGAAACTGTTATTTGAGATTCGACGACACGAATCCAGAAGCAGAGGCTCCCGAGTATTTTGAATCGATCAAAAATATGGTCAATTGGTTGGGGTTTGAGCCTTGGAAGATCACTTATTCGAGTGATTACTTTGATCGGCTATATGCCCTTGCAGAGAGGCTTATTAATAACGGCAAGGGTTATGTTTGTCATTGTAGTGCCGATGAGATTAAGGCCGGTCGCGGTATCAAACCAGACGGCACCCCAGGTGGTGAGAGGTTTGCCTGTGAGCACCGTAACAGAACCGCGGACCAGAATTTGCAAGAGTTTAGAAAGATGGCAGAGGGTGTTTACCAACCTGGTGAGGCTATCTTGAGGATGAAGCAAAATTTATCATCTCCTAGTCCACAAATGTGGGATCTCATTGCCTACAGAGTATTGAATGCTGCACACCCAAGAACGGGTAACAAGTGGAAGATTTACCCCACATATGATTTCACACACTGCTTGGTGGATTCCTTCGAAAATATCACCCATTCCTTGTGTACCACCGAATTCTACCTTTCCAGAGAGAGTTACGAATGGCTATGTGATCAAGTGCATGTGTTTAGACCCACTCAAAGAGAATACGGCCGTTTGAATATAACTGGTACCGTTTTGTCAAAGAGAAAAATCGCTAAGTTGGTCGAAGAAAAATACGTCAGAGGTTGGGATGACCCCAGGTTGTATACTTTGGAGGCTATTCGTAGGCGAGGTATCCCACCTGGTGCGATCTTGTCATTTATCAACACTCTAGGTGTTACCACCAGTGTGACCAATATTCAGCTAGTCAGATTTGAAAGTGCCATTAGGAAATACTTGGAAGACACAACTCCCAGGTTAATGTTTGTTCTGGACCCAGTGGAGATTGTTGTGGACAACCTTACTGAGTCTTACGAGGAACTAGTGTCCATCCCATTCAGACCAGGTACCCCAGAATTTGGTGAGAGGCAAGTGCCCTTTACCAACAGAGTGTTCATCGACAGATCGGATTTTTCGGAGGACGTCAATGACAAGGAATTTTTCAGGTTGACCCCTAAGCAGCCAGTTGGTCTCATTAAGGTGCCTCATGCTCTGGTTTACAACAGCGTTGAGAAGGACTCGAAGGGTAAAATCACCAAGATTCATGTCCTCTACGACTCGGAGTGCACCATTAAGAGACCAAAGACTTACATCCAATGGGTGCCTATTTCCGCTAAATACAATTCCCCAATCAGAGTTGCTGAGACTAGAATACACAATGCATTGTTCAAATCTGAAAACCCATCTGCTCATCCGGAAGGCTATTTGAAAGACATTAATCCGGAAAGTGAAATCATCTGCATGAAATCGGTCATGGAGCACAATTTCCATATTATACTGGCGAATTCTCCATGGGAAGTTGAATCTCTCAGGAATTCTGAATTCTACGTTAAGGAGGACCCCAAGGGCAAAGAAGTTTGCAGATTCCAAGCTATGAGGACTGGTTACTTTGCTCTTGATAAGGACAGCAAGGAGAACAGAATTGTTTTGAACAGAATTGTAACCCTGAAAGACAGCTCAAAATAATGATTTTTCCTGTAGACTATACGACCGCTTTGCCTCAATTGTAATTTTTGCAAAGGTGCAGGTATGCTCCGCATAATCAAAATGGAGTAATATTTAGTATTAATAAATTTAACAGTGAAATATTCTGGTCAGCGGCCAAGGGTAACCTGCGTTAATAATAATGTTTAATATTTGCGCGAGAATGTATATTACTACGTATGGAATACCTACAAGCGACAGATGACAGCACGCCTACAAAGATATTTCAAAAGCTGAAGCCCATGATTGGATGTGTATGAAGATGATAATAAATGAGCCGAGGGTTTGGACTACCATTTAGTAAGTTTGAATTACTTGACTTGTGGTCTGTTATGAAAAATCAAGATGACAATGCTTTTTTTGGGTGGTTATAAGCACTTGGGGATGACTAAACGTTAAAATTATATATTACCAATCTAATTTAACCATTAAAATATACGTAAAAGTCTCTTGAATTATGCCTTCACGAAATTTTACGCGGAGTGAAATAGTCAAATGAGATATATCGAAAAGAGTATTGTCCTTCCCCGTAATATGAATCTTTAGCTATATATGAAAGTACGCTTCGCAACTTGCGAATGCGCCAAGTAGCAATAACAAGAAACTACAAGGGTTATCCTCTGGCGTCTTACTCTCATCATCTCGTTACAAATACTGCAATCTTGGGAAAACAATAGTTCGGTACGCTGTAATGATTTTCAACTCGGCGTCGCGAAATTTTTTCTTTACCACTGCTCATCACTTTGAGAAAGACTCCAATAGACCTCAAACTACTCTTTTTAACTATCGAGTTGCTTGTATACTTGTCCAGTCACCTCTAGTGAACATCTTTCCCAACAACTCATCATGTCCGGCCGCCAAGGTGGTAAGATGAAGCCTCTCAAGCAAAAGAAGAAGCAGCAGCACGACGATGGCGATGAAGAGAGTCAGGCCTTCAAGGAGAAGCAGAAACGGGATGCTCAGGCAAAGAAGGAAATGTTGTCCAACATGAAATCAGGTAAACCTTTAGCTGGGGGTGGCATCAAAAAATCAGGCAAAAAATAAATCGCCTTAGTTTCATAGCGTAGAATCGATACATATAGTCATCAGGCGGGCTGAATGAGCCCGTCAACGCTCAAATACTCATTGACGTTTTTTGCGAATCGAGTTCACTAAACTCTTCACGTGATCGAACTTTGTGTTGATTTTTTCATGATCGAATAAAGGCCTTGATGAAGACCTTTGACTAAATATGTCAAATAGTTAAAAGAAAAAGTTCAAGTGGTTGTTTTCTCACATTTATTTGGGGGTTTCGTTGCATTGGGAGGGATCTGCTTGTACTATTCGATATATCTGTAATGAGTGGTGCTAGATCAGGCAAAGCATTAACCAAATACAAGATTGTTTTCTTGGGCGAACAAGGTGTAGGCAAAACATCTTTGATCACACGGTTCATGTATGATACATTTGATGACCACTACCAGGCGACTATCGGGATTGATTTTCTTTCCAAGACCATGTATCTTGATGACAAGACTATTAGACTTCAACTATGGGACACCGCCGGACAGGAGAGGTTCAGATCACTGATACCTTCGTACATTAGAGATTCTCGTGTGGCGATTGTGGTATATGACATCACCAAGAAGAAATCGTTTGAATACATAGACAAATGGATAGAAGACGTTAAGAACGAAAGAGGTGAGGAGAACGTAATATTGTGCATTGTGGGGAACAAGAGCGATTTGGCAGACGAGAGGCAAGTTTCCACGGAGGAAGGTGAGGCCAAGGCCAAAGCCTTGGGGGCCAAAATATTCATGGAGACCTCCACAAAGGCTGGGTATAACGTTAAGAATCTTTTCAAAAGAATCGCCAAGTCGCTACCCGAGTTTCAAGATGCGCAGGCCTCAGGTACTGAGGAACCGTCTCCCGGAACTAACGAGAATAGAGCAGGAGTCATCGATATAACGACTAACGAGGAACAACAGCAGGCAGGAGGTTGTCAGTGCTGAAAGTCATCTAATTTTCTTTTTCATATTTTCTTTCTACCGAACACCACACGTCCACTCACCCCCCGTTTACCGAGGGATCCCACTCATCGTGTCGTTACATGCAAGGCAAGGTGCGTAAACACGAGGATGCTGTATTTTTTCTGCTTTTCTTTCTATCTTACAGCTAAAATGTATACGTGCATGTACTGTTAAAAAAAAATAGATATTTATCACATCGAGTCAAACTCGGTCTCCACGTAACTACCGTTTCTCAACAATGTCTTGCAGAGCCTCGGTAAAACTTCAACCTGGAGTGGTTCCAGTGGGAATTTTTCACCATCGACTGAAAATAGGCTAGAGTGAAGCTTCGGAATCAACTTGTAAGCCACAATCTTGCAGTGTATAACTTCTGGCTGCAAGACGTGCGTGCCCTTATCCAGGGCTAATAGAATGGGGGCCATTCTTGTCACAGATGTTCTAGCATCTGTGACCACCAAGTCCATGGTACCATCAGAAGGCAGTGCAGCGGGGAAAAATTTGGCATCGGCAGCCATGTAGGGCATCTTACCCGTGTAGAAGATGCCCAGATTTTCTGTAACTTGTGTATCTAATTTCTCCCAATCGTCGGGTACGCCGTTCTCGTAAGGATATCTGAGTACAAAATTCTCCTCTGTTATTTCATCTTCTGTCGTCCCCATGCTATTGGCATCCGATTCCGTCTCTGCCGCCGTTCTCTTGTGTTCTAAATAGTGCGTCTTGACTTCGTTCTTCGATTTGGCCGCATATTTCAACCAAACGTCGCAGGGGTATTTCTTTCTCTGTAACACGTTGAAAGCCACGCCGAGTTCGAACCTGGCCGGTCCTAACCATCGGATGAACTCTGTATTGATGTCGGATTCGGCAATGATGCCGTAGGTCTGTGAGAGAAACGAGAGACGAGGGCTTCTCTCGTAGTAAGAAGGTTGCGAACAACACATGAGATCTATCCTGGTCTCGACCGCCTTCACCAGGGACAAAGTCGCATACGAAGGGTTGCTGGTCCAATGGCACGATACACTCATGGCATTACCTGAACCACAGGGCAACTGCGTTATGGCCAATTTGTTAAAGGCCTTGGCACGATCCGCCCTCTGATATAACCCGTTCATCACTTCATAGGGGATACCGTCACCAGATGCACACGCAATGGTGTCGTACTTATCGATATCCACTTGGCGTGCGATGTCTACGGCGTGGCAGGCGTACTTGGTGTAAGCGATGTCAAGCGTGCAGCGACTAGCCAACAATATGGGCTGACATTTGCTCATGAACAACTTCTTGGCCTTGCCCTTCCCGCCATGAGGGTTGATAATAACCAGCACTGAACGATTTCTCTTGGTATTCTTGTAACTCCTTGCCAGGATCTCCTCCACAAGGTCTACATCCGGTGAGGAAGAGAAAAAATTGATCAAAAGCGTCAACCTCTTGGGGACCAGATCATGGCGCCTTGGCTTGGCGAACGTAATCTCAACCAACTGGTACTCTTCCCTTCCAGCGGCCTTCGTCGTCGGCGCTGCCGCGGCCGCGGCCGCTGCCGCGGCAGCCGGAGTCGTCATCCGACTACCGCTGGCGCTGTTACTGTTCTCACTCTGTAAAAAAGGCTCCTTGACCGTAATATCATCACTCGCCGCGGTCTTCAGAGGTGGCGCCGCATCCGCAGTCAAAGGTATCTCATGTTCTTCTTCCTGAACATGAACATTCGAATCCTTGCGGGGGCTACCGTTCTTGCTGCTGTCCGTATAGCCGTTCGGGTTCTCTAGGTATTTGGCATACAAGATCCTACCGTAGGGAATTACCGTGTTGACTAAGAGTTGCCTATTAACCGAGGAGTATGGTATGTCATCAGGATCCTGGGTCAACAACCCACTCGTATCGTCGGAATCGCCGTTTTGCCGACGGTGGTGATCCGTCGAGTTGCTATCACTCAGGCAAGTGACGCAACTTATTAGCGATGTCGTTTCGAAACAGCTGGAAGCAGCACTCTGGAGGCTGCTCGTGCTGTTGTTGTAAGGGTAATTGCCAACGCCGGAACTGCTGCCAGTACTAGGCGGGCTCGCGCTGGCCTGAGAGGTAATCATGATGCCATCGTCTGTAAGGGTGGCCCTGTTGTAGGCCCTTTCCTTGATAGACGATAGCGACTGTGGCGCCGAGGGGGGGAGATCCATGTCTGTCGCTACGCTCTCTGCTGTGACGTTCGAACTGGGTTCTGAGTAAAACGGGGTAGAATCAATAATCTCTGAACAGCCACCACTACTACTACTCTCGTCGATTTGGTTATCCCCGCGGTGACGGATATGATGCGTATGGACCCTAGGGTTTAAAAAACCGTATTTGCCCACGCTTATATTGTCTGTCTCTGAGTCTGTCGTAATGCCGTTGTACGTCTTGTCCCTAAACGTTTTTTCTTTCCAAAACACCTAGTTGTCGAGAAAGAGTAAAAGGGTGTACAAGTAATAAAACCAAAAGACGTCGAGAGAACCGAAGTTATGGTACTTTTAAAGAGTGCGATAGAGAGGTTTATCGATGATGATGTCTTCCGAAATCTGAAGGGGCGCGGGGGGGAAGAGGGGAATTTTGAAATTTGATCCAGGATTGTTTTAACTTGCTCTTTTTTTTTTTTTTTTTTTGTTGTCGTTTTTTCGTTTTTTGTGCACTGCCTGTCTGCCCTCCTTTTTTTCTTTTTTTCTTTTTTCCTTATTCTTTTCGTATACCGCTCTCTGGTTTTAAGTTCTTTCTACTCTGCCAGCCAAGGGTTCTCGTCCAGCAATAGTGTGGTTGCTGCTGCGCAGATGGAAACTAAGGGCGACTTGCAGCGGTTTGAGGTCTATCTTTTCCAGTTCTTCACCTGTTCGAAATCTTGTGCGAAATCTGCTCGAAGGAAAGAAAGAGAGGAAAAAAGGGGGGAAATGAAATGACGGAGAAAACGCCCTAATGGCGTAAGGGGAGGGGGGGAGCTATTTCCAAATCAATTAGCCCATGAAGCTCCCGGAAAAATCGTAAGATTTGCAGTTCCACCGACAAATCCGCAGGTTCAACGCCGTAACATCGGCCTAGGCCCATTGTTGAAAGCATTTGGCGGTGATCCTCGATTTAGGCTACAACATTTGTCTGATTGGGTAACCACCCTGTTTAATGCCTACCATATTCTCTCAGAGTTCCTTAGCCCTGCCCTGCCCAGTCGCTGATGTGATGAATTTCTAATCCGGGTCTCTTGCGTGTAGAAGCCTCTTGTAGAGCTCTTGTAGAGTGAAGCGTAAAAGAGAAAGTTGTTTTCAGCGGCTATCTTTTTCTCCTTGCGCGGTGGCAAAAAACACAGCCGTGCCAGGGGAGGGGGAAAACAGTTGACGCAGGCACTAACCGTCACTATATACGATACATTTATCGCAGAGACTAACGGGCAAATGAGCTCCGCATAATAGATATTATCCAGAGATTCAGTTATCGGAAAGTTTAAAATTGAGTTTGGTGCAGGGAAATTAAGCTATAGCATGCGATTCTAATCTCTCTTACCACACGTAGTTGCCCTTTTGCTGGGGGAACGCATCTGCCACCACCGACCTTGGCACTGCCTATTCTTCAAGCGCACGTAAATATATTTTGAACTGGTAGCTATGTGGGGTTGACAACGACGCGAGGGTCAGTATCACAGTGGCCGCATCATCTGCAAATCCCTGATATATATATATATTTACGTTTGAATGCTGGATAGAAGACGTGCCATATTTACCAAAATGGATAAATGATAGAGACTATATGGAGTCTTTCAAGTCACCATAGATTTCTAGTCGCGAATACCCAGTATTTTTATTTTTTATTGACGACATTTTTACGTTGGCAAAAAATGGAGCCGCTCATACCCTTGCGGGCATTCTCGGCGATGTGTAGATCCGAAACTTGGCAAGGCTACGTGAATGTTTCAGGACTTGAGACAGCTAATAGACGTTTCTAAATGTTGACGGGCAACCTCATTCTTCTCTTTCAACTGGAAGAGACTGTCGGGATATAAAGCTAGGCATATTTTGGCAATGAGACACGATATGCAGGAACATCAACCCTTTTTGCCTTCGTTAGGGCGAAGTACCAAGAGGCTCTTGCAGTATGACTGCCATAAGCTTTCAGAAATGGCCGCCAGCGGCAGGCCAATACACACACAAATCTACTTCGTACATGGCGATGGTCATATTGTTACCCTCTGTTGCGACCACGCTCGTCCACTGGTGGAAGATTCTGGAATTTTCTTCGCAACGCGCCCGTGACATCCCTTCCGCGATGGGCGGTTCCATCTTCAACCCTCCACCGTAGGTATAAATAACAGAGAGAAAAACTGGGTATAGAGCTCTTGATACCCTTGTTTAACATTGTCTCTCAGCCCTGTCTTAGCTTTTTCTTCTTCCTTTTCTGGGTTACCCACTTGTTTACCTTCAAACCGAGTTAAGCTAGTCGTCTACCCACCCCCCCGCATTATGTTAAGATCTGTTGCCACCCGTTCCCGTGGGTTGAGCCCAATCCTTCGTCGTTTTTACTCTCACAAGGAGCTGAAGTTCGGTGTTGAAGGTAGGGCTGCGCTCTTGAGAGGTGTGGAAACGTTGGCCGAAGCAGTGTCCTCCACTCTGGGCCCCAAGGGGAGAAACGTACTCATTGAGCAGCCATTTGGTCCACCAAAGATCACCAAGGATGGTGTAACCGTGGCCAAAGCTATTACCCTAGAGGACAAATTTGAAAACATGGGCGCCAAGCTTCTTCAGGAAGTGGCTGCCAAGACTAATGAAACGGCCGGTGACGGTACGACCTCTGCCACTGTGCTGGGCCGGGCCATCTTCACCGAGTCTGTGAAGAACGTTGCAGCTGGTTGCAATCCTATGGACCTGAGAAGGGGTTCTCAAGCGGCCGTGGAGAAAGTCATCGAGTTTTTGAGCGCTAACAAGAAGGAGATCACCAGTTCCGAAGAGATTGCTCAAGTGGCGACCATTTCCGCCAACGGCGATGCGCATGTGGGTCAGTTGCTGGCGTCTGCCATGGAGAAAGTCGGTAAGGAAGGTGTCATTACCATCAAAGAAGGTAAAACTTTGGAGGACCAGTTGGAAGTCACCGAAGGTATGAGATTCGACCGTGGGTTCATCTCACCCTATTTTATCACCGATGCCAAGTCCGGTAAGGTCGAATTCGAGAAGCCGTTAGTTCTCTTGAGCGAGAAGAAGATCTCCTCGATCCAGGATGTTTTGCCCGCTCTAGAGGTGTCGATTCAGTCGAGGAGACCACTTTTGATCGTTGCCGAAGACGTGGACGGTGAAGCCCTTGCCGCGTGTATTTTGAACAAGTTGAGGGGTCAAGTTAGAGTCTGCGCCGTCAAGGCCCCCGGTTTCGGTGACAACAGGAAGAACACGCTTGGTGATGTTGCCGTCTTGACCGGTGGTACTGTTTTCACAGAGGAATTGGACTTGAAGCCAGAGAACTGTACCATTGACCAACTGGGTTCGTGTGACTCCGTCACTATAACCAAAGAGGATACCGTTGTCTTGAACGGTGATGGTAAGAAGGACGCCATTGAGGCTAGAATCGAACAGATTAAGAACTCTATCGATTTGACCACTACGAACTCTTACGAGAAGGAGAAGTTGCAAGAGCGTTTGGCTAAGCTTTCTGGCGGTGTGGCCGTCGTCAGAGTCGGTGGTGCCTCTGAAGTGGAGGTTTCTGAGAAGAAGGACCGTTACGACGATGCCCTAAACGCCACTAGGGCTGCCGTCGAGGAAGGCATTTTGCCCGGTGGTGGTACCGCTTTGGTCAAGGCCTCCCGTGTCTTGCACGAGGTGGAAGTGGAGAATTTTGACCAGAAGCTTGGTGTGGACATCATTAGAAAGGCCATCACGAAGCCAGCTAGAAAGATTATCGAGAACGCTGGTGAGGAAGGGTCCGTAATCGTTGGTAAGTTGATCGACGAATTTGGCGAAGACTTCTCCAAGGGTTACAATGCCGCAAAGCACGAGTACACCGACATGTTGGCCAGCGGTATCATTGACCCATTCAAAGTCGTGAGGTCTGGTTTGGTGGACGCCTCTGGTGTGGCTTCTCTGTTAGCTACCACTGAAGTGGCCATCGTCGATGCCCCCCAGCCCGCTGCTCCAGGTGGGATGCCAGGTGGGATGCCAGGTGGGATGCCCGGTGGGATGCCAGGCATGATGTAGATTGCGACCAAGAAATTTTTGAAATAAAAAAGAAAAAAAAAAATTAGAAAAAATGGTTTTTACATGTAAATAGATCAAGACTGATGAGTTACGAAAGGTGAGCACTATGCTTTTCCCAGTGATAATGATAATAGTGATGGTACGATGGACGTGGGATTGCCGCTAAGCTTTCAGTTGGAAACGGGATGGACATAATTGTGTCTTTTGCTGCGCTTCAGGCTCCAGGAAGATGGTGAGAGGCTTCCCCTCTTGTAGAATCTCCGCCATCTGGAAGTGGTTATAGTCTCTGACGTTTCTGTCCCCGAGGCGAAATTGTCAAAGATTTCGTTGGGACCGTCGTCTGGTGTCAAACTTCTTGCAGAGAGACTACCAGTGTCACAGTATTTTTGAAGCTCCATTTCTTTGACTAGATCGTCGTGCTTAGACGCTAGGGCGTCAAATTTGTGTTGCAACTCGTCATAGCCGTGTTGCAAATTGTTCCAGGATGAGAAACAAAGGTTCTTTTCCTCCTGCAACAGCTGTGCCCCCCTAATAAAATTTTTATCATTGTGCAATTGAGTCTGTAATCGTTTCAAGAACTTAACACGTTGTGCTAAATTGTACTGGGAGCTGTTCTGGTAAGCTGTTTCCAATTTCACAACTTTTTCCCTCAGACGGACGTTTTCGTCGATAAGGGCCTCGATCTCATGAGTGTCTGCAGAGCTTTGCTCCATACTATTTTGCCCTGATAGAGTTAAAGTAACAGTATTGGGCGAGTTCACAAAATGCGGCAGTCTCTCCATACTGAGGTCTGGGGCTGGTTGGTTTAGTTTTCTAGTCAAGCAATCATTTTCCCTCTTGAAGTTAGCAGTCTCTTTCCTAAATTCTACATTGGACAATGTCAAATCTGAGAGGCTCAAGCTTAAGAGATAGTTGTCTTTCTTGAGTCTATTAATCTGGTCTTCCAATTTTGCCACTTGTCTAGAGTTATCGAGTTCCATTTTGCCAATTGTTTCATGTAGATTAATATTTTCCATTTGTAGGTCAGAATTTTTTGATGCCAAATTGCAATTAGTCAAAGATACTTGGTAATTCACTTCGAAGACCTGATCGATAAATTTCCTATCACTAGAATTATCCTGCGAGGCTTTTGTCGGATGCGATTTGGGCGCCATAAACTCAGCGGTTGCAGAGTTCCTAGTGACGACACAGGGGGCCGGTTTCACAGGTACGGCCATGGGTGCATCGCTGGGAACATCCCTAATAGGCCTTAAAACGTCTGATCTAGCGTCCATGTATTCCTCAAATGTCTCGATCGTAACGATGTCATCACCAAAGCAGCAGTTTGCAGCGTTGATCCGCCTGGAATTGTCGTTGAACCCGTAGTGAGCAGCAGCAGAAGCAGAAGCAGACGCGGTAATTGGCGAATACATAATACATTCCATGGTGATTGAAATCGGTAGCCAAACTTTTAGTTAATAGTTTTTTTTTTAGGCTTGAGCAAGTTTACTCTATGAAATGAGTTAATGAAGACTCTTGTGTAATTTTGCTCGGTTTTTTAGCTCCCATAATAAAAAGAATAGTTCAAAAAATAGTTTTTTTCGTTTTCCTGGAGGCCTTCTTATAGATCTGGTGTGGCAGTTGCTTTATCGATTTTTATTTTGACACAAAACTCGATGGGCAAAAAAGAAACCGCAGGAGAAACTATTATCCCGAGGCGCGACACACTGGCGCACCGTAATGACAAAAAAAACGTAGTACGCCCTTATTGCGGGAGAAACAAACAGAAAACCACACAGCTCAAGAGGTGAGTAACTTTTTTTTTCCACCGTATCTCCCATTTCTTGACTGCTCCCACATCAAATCCTTTAAATTATTTTGTCATCTCTCCCCGTCTTACATAAATCGTTTTCAATAACTACGCTTACCAACTCTACTTATCCCGACAAAACATTAAATAATGGATACGCCGAATCAAAAAAAAAAAAAAAAAAAGAAGGAACAACTCACAACCTAGAGCCGGCATTGATGAGAGGTATTGAATGGTTCTGTCCCTTTACAATCTCCGCCTGCTTGCCTAAATATTACAGGTACCAAACATTAACGTTGTAATTTTTTCTGAGACAATGTCGCCCAAGCTATATCCTTTTAACGACTCCTTTGCGTACTCTTCTGGCAAAATACACATTCTCTATTATATACCAACTGCAGTGCTATCAACCTCGAAACAAGACCAAACCAAAGGAAAAAAAATTTGGGGCATACTGGGAATTGAACCCAGGGCCTCTCGCATGCTTGAACAAATGCCCAAAGCGAGAATCATACCACTAGACCACACGCCCTACTTTTTCAGTGGAACATAAGAGCTCAGAGACGCTCTATGGATAATCAATTTGGGCATCCCGTTCATTATTTTTTTTCCTTTTTTTTTTTTCTGTCGAAAAAAATTTCAGTTTCCCTTAGCGAGCTCATCGCGCCTCTTTGGCACATTATAGTCCTTTACAAAAGACTTTCGAAACTGTTTAATCTGGTAAGCCAGACCATTAGAGCTGGTAAACGGTTTGGAATTGCTCGTGGAGACGATGTCAACATGTTTGAGCTTCCTGTAGTGGTCACCAGCAAGCGTACACGTGCATCGAGCAAGCTTCAATATCAATATATCAACAACTTGGTCAAAAAATGCGATAACATCCATAGTAACAACTGGAACTCCCGTAGTCTGCCCACACCAGATAATTCAGCTACAGAGATTAGTGAGAATGAGGAAGCTGTTGAACGCAAAAAGAGGCGAATCACAAGGAGATGGAAAAGTATTGTCGGTGAAAACTATTCGGATTCTGACTCTGGTGAGGACCAAAATGTGGAAGAGATGGATAACGAGGCACGCAAGTTTTACAAAAGATACGAGAAACCCCAGGCGACATTTGAGAGATGGCAGTGTGAGCCTAAGAAAAGAGTGCCCATTCAGAGAAATAAGATGACGTATGGTAAATTCCATCGCATACAAAGATATGGCGGCAAAAAGGTAGAAAATGTTAGAACAGTGGCTTCAAGAAGTAGTAAAATGTATTTTGATGCGGTGAGTCAGGGCTACCAAGTGTACGATCCGACTTACGGACGTGCAGACACTTTCCAGTTAAAGCACATTGACGCTTTGACGACGCTCTTGCATTTGAACGTTTTGAGGCAAAAATGGGGGTTGGCATACAAATGCCTTGCTCTTCTACTAAGAGTACCCGGTGTCGATGTGAGGACGTTGTGGGGGCTTGGGGAACGCATTCTGGCCGAGAGGCAACCCACTAGATCGTTAGAGTTTTTACAGTGGATGAGTAACGTCTACTCTTCCAAACTCCCATTTGTGGAAGATGTTAATTATAGAATGGCGCCTGTTTTCACAAAGGGTTCCAGGACGCATACACCGAAATATACCACCACATGGCTTTGGGAGTGTTTGATTCGGTATGCTAACGGCTTGGAGGATTTTGAGATGGAGTCAACTTCAGAGGACAATTTGCAGTTGCTCATGGATCGCATTTCCGAGATGGTCTTGGGACCACCTTACATGGACGATCCGGAAGTGTGGTTCATCTATGCGCTGTGCCACATGGTCAGGGCGGATGTACTCTCTCAACGGTTCGACCCTCGATTGGTGAGGTCCGCGAGAGATATTGCCAGCAACCAAGTGATTCAGCACATTCAAAACACAAAGGGATATCTGCAGCAGTGTTCGGCCAAGGGAGGGTTCGCATACCCGAAGCGATACATTGCGAGACAGCTTGTGGTTTTTGAGGAAAGGCTGAACGCCGTGGAGCAAGAGGGCGATGACTACGACGGGATGGACGATTACACGGGGGAGGGCGGTCAAGAAGAAAATTTGGACACTCAAACCATGGGTTTTGACAGTTCGTGGAGCGATGATGATGATGTACTATAGCAATAATAATGCAATAATAATAGTAATGATGATAGTAATAATAATATAGGAAGTTTAAATTGCAGACAAATTACACGAGTTTTTTTTTTATTTTTTTATTTTTTTATTATTTATTTATTCATTTATTTATTCATTCATTTGTCAGTTTTTTTTCTTCTGTTTCCTTCATTCGAAGCTCAGTGCTAGCTCAATTCTTTGACCCGGTTCTCCAATTCGGTAATTCTTCTCTTGAGTCCCTCGATCGATTCGAGATTGTGTATGCTTTCATCTGGAACCACAATCGTTTGCACGCCGTGTGAATCGTTCTCCCCCCTGAGTTCAAGGCTCAGATTGGCCTTTATGGGCTCGTCGGTGGAGGCGTCGACCATTTTAAACCCGATGTTTGAGTCCGTCGCCTCTTGTATGGGGTATGTGTACCACGAGGCCATCCCGCGTGGTTCTGATGCAGTCGTGGGCGTGGCACCCGAGGTTCTCGAGGGGGCGGTTTCCAAAGTGCCGCTGCTCGTGGATCGTTCGCTCGTGGGCGTACCGGTGTGGCCATTCGCAGCGGCCGTCGCCGCTGGAGACGAGGATGCCGTGGCGGCGGAGGACACGTTGGACTGGACCACGTTACCGTTCTCGTCGAAGACGGGTAGCCTGCAAATGGGGCAGGTCTGAGATCTCTCCATCCAATTCTTGAGACAGAACAGGTGCAAGACGTGACCGCAGGGTAGCCGCTTGGGCTTGTACTTGCTACTTTTGTAGGCCGGCGTAGCAGGAGTAGCCGCCGCAGCCGCCGCATCCGCCGTGGCCTCTGTGGCCTCTGTGGCCTCCGTGGCCTCCGTGGCCGCCGCCCCGTCGCGATTCGTGCCCTGTGCGTCGGCGCAGAGCTCGTCCATGCATATGATGCAGACGTTGTCGGTATCCGCGAGGTCCAAGGGCGACATCGTCTTGAGTTTGTCGTCGAGCTGTTTGTTGTTCCTCCAAATCTTCCAGAGGCTGGACACGTTCTGACACAGCGTGAGTATGTCCCAGAACACGTCCTTGATGAGTAGAAACGACATTCTGAAGGGGATCAGCATCACGGCGTGGATCGCAGTCTTGAGGAACCTGGTAAAGACGTCGATCACTCTTTCGTACATGAACTTGCCCTCGAGGCCGGCGAAGGGCGACTCGTCGTCGTCGTCGTCGTCGTCGTCGCCGTCGAAGCCCTCCTCCCGCCCACCCGCCTGGGACCTGTAGAACTCGTAGAAGTTGAGCACCGTGTGCAGCCCCAGGTTGAGCAGGTCGATGAGCAGCATCGCGAACTCCATGCCGACCATGAGGTGGACCGACGTGGACGCGCCAAAGCTGTTGGACAGCGAGTTCGTCACACACCGGGAGACGATCAGGTAGTCCAGCACCGCGAGCAGCACCAGGTTAAAGCTGAACCGCGTGCACAGCAACGCCCGCAACGTCGTCGCCTCGTGGATGGACTGCAACAGTGCCTCCAGCCGATCCCTGAGGATCCAGTGGAACACTTTCATGTACAGCAGCAGCAGCCCGAACAGAGCCACCGTGAAGAAGTCGTGTTCGCTGAACATCGACGACATGAACACCGCGTTGATGATCGTGAAGGGGAGCCGCTCGAAGATGTGCTCATACTCTATCAACCTGAGGTTGCCGAACAGCAGCGACGTCGACACCTTCCACAGTATCGCGGAGTTGAGTATCGTGAACACCGTCAGTATCACCACGTTGAAGCCCGTCGTCAACTGCACCGTGGCCTGCAGAAACGACACGCTGTTTCTGGCGGAGTTGTAGACGGCGTAGATCGTCAGCGCATACACTGAGAGGGCAAAGAACACCGCCTGGTGCCTCCTGGTGTCTGCATGGGCCATCGTTTTTGGGTTCCGTTTCGTTGGGGGGAGGTTGGAGGCTCCAATCTTTTGCACGCGACTTTGATATACATACAATATATATAATGTACGCACGCATGGAGCGAAACTACAAACGACGCTACTTCCTCTTTTCCACCTTGAGCAGCAGCGCCTTGTTGATGTGTGGCAGCACACCGCCCGACGCAATCGTCGCTCTGATCAGGCTGTCGAGCTCGTCGTCGCCCCTGATGGCCAGCTGCAGGTGCCTTGGTGTGATTCTCTTGACCTTGAGGTCCTTGGCCGCGTTGCCCGCCAGCTCCAGCACCTCTGCCGTGAGGTATTCGAGCACTGCCGTGAGGTAGATGGCACTCTTGGACCCGACGCGTACGCGTCCGCTGGCGTTGCGCTTCAAGTAGCGCTTGATTCTGCCGACGGGGAACTGCAGCCCGGCCCTTGCCGACGACGACTGCGACCTGAGCCCGCCGCCGTCCTTGGCGCCCGATTTGCCCTTACCACCGTGAGCCTTTCCCGACATCTCTGCGTGTGTGTGTGTGAGTGTGTCTGTGGGCGTTGTTGTGCATGTAGGGCGAAGTTGGCAGGGTGGGCGACTTTATAGAGACGACGAGGACGGGGACGACGACGACGACGACGACGAGAGGGAAGGGAAGGGAGCGCAGCGGCGACGCAGGCGACGCCAGCGACGCGCCGTCGCAGTGGGTCAGTGCCCACCGCCGTCCTTATAACTCCCAGGCCCGTCCAACTGCACCGGCGATGCCCACCCACGTAGCAGCCGAGACGCGCCTCCAACTGCCTCCAACGGCCCCCCAGCGGCCCCCCAGCGGCCCCCCAGCGGTCTCCACGCACCCGCCTCGTATACCCATTGTCCTGCTTCGAGAACGGCCTCGAGCACCCGCCGGATTCGCGTCGCACGGTTCGGCGCATAAGCCCTGGCCGTTGCGGGACCCTATGCGACGACGCAGACGTCAAACCAGCCTCGTCGCTGTTGGTTGAGGTATATTAGTGTCCGTTGCTCTCGCGGTGTTTACCTCTCACCTCGAAACGCTATATAGGACCACCGCGAGGTCCAAGGTTGTGATGGCAATATAGCACATTTTTGTCCTACCGAGTACCAGAACCCACCACCACCACCAACAGCGCAGCAACAGCGCAGCAGCAGCAACAACAACAACAACAACAGATGCAGATCTCCGTATACACGACCGTTGCGGCAGCGGTGGTATACCTGCCCGCGTTGGCGACCGCATGGTCGCCTGACAACAGCTACGTGCCCGCCAACGTGACCTGTGCCGACGACATCCAGCTGGTCAGAGAGGCCAGCAACCTGTCCTCGAACGAGACCAGCTGGCTCAGCAAGCGCAGGCCCATCGCGAGCCAGGGCCTGCGCCAGTTCGTCGAGCGCGCCACGAAGAACTTCTCCGACACGTCGCTCATCGACAAGGTGTTCGCCAACTCGAGCGCGGCGCCCGTGGTGGCCATCGGGGCGTCCGGCGGCGGGTACCGTGCCATGCTCAGCGGCGCAGGGATGATCGCTGCGTTCGACAACCGCACGACCAACGCCACGGACTACGGGCTGGGCGGCGTGCTCCAGGGCACCACGTACTTGGCCGGGCTCTCCGGGGGTAACTGGCTCACGGGCACGCTTGCCTGGAACAACTGGACCTCGGTGCAGTCGATCGTCGACAACATGACGGTGGACGACTCCATCTGGGACATCTCGGACTCCATCCTGGACTCGGGCGGACTCAACGTGCTCGACACGGCCGAGCGCTGGGACCACATCATCGACGCCGTGGAGGACAAGGGCAAGAAGTTCAACACCTCGGTGACCGACCTGTGGGGCCGCGCGCTCTCGTACAACTTCTTCCCCTCGCTGTACCGCGGCGGCGTCGGCTACACCTGGTCCACGCTGCGCGACGCTGAGGTCTTCCAGGACGCCGCAATGCCGTTCCCCATCACCGTGGCGGACGGCCGGTACCCGGGCACCACCATCATGAACCTCAACGCCACCGTCTTCGAGTTCAACCCCTTCGAGATGGGCTCCTGGGACCCCTCGCTGCGCGCCTTCACCGACGTCAAGTACCTGGGCACCCGGGCCAGCGGCGGCAAGCCCGAGACCAGCGGCCAGTGCGTCGCCGGCTACGACAACGTCGGCTTCGTCATGGGCACCTCCTCCACGCTGTTCAACGAGTTCCTGCTCCAGGTCAACACCACCTCCCTGGGCAGCGCGGTGAAGAAGCTGCTCTCCCACTACCTCGAGGACCTCTCCAGCGACTACGACGACATCGCCATCTACGCCCCGAACCCCTTCTACAAGACCGACTACGTCTACAAGAACTCCACCACCTCCCTCGTCAACTCCGACGACCTCTTCCTCGTCGACGGCGGCGAGGACGACGAGAACGTGCCCCTCGTGCCTCTGCTCCAGAAGCAGAGGGACGTCGATGTCATCTTCGCCCTCGACAACTCCGCAGACACCGACGAGTACTGGCCCGCGGGCGCCTCCCTCGTCTACACCTACGAGCGCCAGTTCGGCAAGCAGGGCAAGGGCCAGATCGCCTTCCCCTACGTCCCGGACACCGACACTTTCCTCAGCCAGGGGCTCACCCAGCGTCCCACTTTCTTCGGCTGCGACGCCGACAATCTCACCGACCTCGCATACACGCCCCCACTCGTCATCTACGTGCCCAACAGCAGACAGTCCTACAACTCCAACCAGTCCACTTTCAAGCTCTCCTACAGCGACCACGAGCGCCTCGACATGATCCAAAACGGCTTCGAGGCCGCCACAATGAAAAACCTGACCGACGACGCAAATTTCGCCGGATGCGTGGCATGTGCCATTATGCGCCGCAAGCAGCAGTCGCTCAACGCTACTCTCCCCGCAGAGTGCAACACCTGCTTCAATAAATACTGTTGGGACGGCACTCTCAGCAACAAAACCGTTAGCACCACCGAAAACAACGACTTCTCCCAGGCCTCCAGTGCGGTAGCTGCCGAGTCCACCTCTGCGTCCGCGTCTGCGTCCGCGTCTGCGTCCGCATCAGCCGGCTCCTCCACCACCACCACCGGATCATCCTCCTCCTCCTCGAGCTCCTCGAGCAGCGGGGGCGCCGCTTCTTCCTCTTCCGGCAGTAACTCCAGCAACCAGGGCCCCCCCGTATTATTGTTACCAAGAACCGTCCTCTCCCTGTTGGTATTCGCCGTTTCTGCCGTGGGTCTGTTTTGAATGCGTGGACCAAAAGTGCATCACCCCACCGCACATCCCTCGTTCAACCCACCCCACTCCTTTTTACGGGAAAAGTCACTCTATATTGCTAGTTTGTTCGTTTGTGTACTCAGTTGTTTTCCTAATACCTCACTCGACCTTTTATGGTGCTATTTGTTATTACCTCACTGGTAGAGGCCAAAACATGAGCCGTTGCCACATATAAAATGGGCCCCGGTTTCCGGAAGGATTTGGACCTGGGGTCGAATGGTGGGGGAAAGAAGATCAAGATGCTTTTCTCGACGCTTATTGCGGTAGTGCTTCTACCCTTCTTCGTGCAGGGGTCGTCAGACCAGGGATACATTAAACGCCCCGGATATGCTCCTAGTATCGAGAGATGCGGTGACACTTTGAAAATGATTAGAACCTCGGATGGTATCAGTACCGGCGAGACGAAATTCCTGTACCTGCGTTTGCCACACGCCAGTAGCAGCTTGCACTCGTTCATGTCTTACGCCTGTGGCGATTTCTCGGCTGACAAAAACTGGGTGGACAAAGTGATGAAGAACTACGGTCCCAGGGTGGGCATAGCGGTCTCCGGTGGTGGGTACCGTGCGGTGCTAGGTGGAGCCGGTATGCTGGCTGCGTTGGACAACAGGACGGACGGTGCGTACGAGCACGGTCTGGGTGGTGTGCTGCAAGGTGCGACTTACATCGCGGGTATCTCTGGTGGTTCGTGGTTGGTCGGTTCGCTCGTGGCGAACAACTGGACCTCTGTGCAGACGATCGTGGACACGATGGGCACGGAGAAGGCGCTGTGGAATTTGACGTACTCGTTCACTGAGACCAACGCGACCGGGTCCGCCAGCAAGGCTCTCATGAAGAAGATCAACTCGGATGTCTCGGCCAAGCAGGCTGCAGGCTTTGACGTGTCTCTCTCGGACTACGTGGGGCGTGCGGTCAGCTACAGCATGATGGGTAACGTGACGAACGAGTCCTCGTTCGTGATGTCTGGAATCACCGACGTGGACGCGTACAAGAAGGGTTTGATGCCCATGCCCATGATCGTTGCGGATTTCAAGTCTGGGCCCAACGAGGTGATCACCTCTTTGAACTCGACCGTGATGGAGGTCAACCCCTTTGAGTTTGGATCTTGGGGCAAGCCACTCGCTGGCTTCGCCCTCACCGAGGATATCGGTACCAGTGTGAAGAACGGTGAGCCCACCCGCAGGTCGCACTGTACCAGAAAGTTCGACCAGTTGGGATTCATGCTGGGTGCGTCCTCCTCTTACTTCAACCCACTCATGAACGAGACGTTGTACGAGATGTTTTCCGCTTCGGAGTTGAAGACGGTCTTGAACCAGACCTCTTCCTCCGAGGAGACCGCTCTCTTCTCGCCCAACCCCTTCAAGAACGTCCACTCCGCCCGTAACACTGCCTTTTACAATAACGACATTCTAAACCTCGTGGACGGTGGCGAAGATTCGCAGAACATCCCATTGGTTCCGCTACTGCAGAAGGGCCGTGATGTCTCCGTCGTGTTTGCGCTAGATTTCTCCGCCGAGACCTCCGACAACTGGCCCAACGGTACCTCTTTGGTCGCCACTTACCAGCGTCAATTCAGCGACGTCGGTAAGGACATCTCTTTCCCACCTGTCCCCAGCGTTGAAGAATACGTGGCATCGGGCTTGCACAAGAAGGTTACCTTCTTTGGTTGCGACTCCTCCACACTCAAGGGTTTGAGACACACGCCTCCACTCGTCGTTTACATGCCCAACTCGGAGTACTCCTACGCCAGTAACACCAGCACCGATAAGACTTCATACACTTTGGAGGAACAGGCTGCGATGATCAAGAACGGTTTCGAAGCTGCCACCATGGGCAATTATACCAAAGACGCCGACTTCCGTAGCTGTATCGCTTGCGCCATCTCCAGACGTAAGCAGCAGAGCAAGGGACTCGACCTGCCCGGCCAGTGCGAAGAATGCTTCAGCAACTACTGCTGGAACGGCACTCTGGTGGATATTACCAACTAATAGTTTTTTTGTTCGCGAGAACGGTAATTGACGTTCGTACGATGCTGGGTGTATGGGAGAACCGGATGTGGTGTTTGTCTTCTCTGGTCCACACCTACTAGGGCAGGGGGAAGGCAAAGGAAAAGAAAGGTTCTTCGTCGCTTTTTAGGATCCACGATCGTCACTCCTCAAAGATGTAGACATTAATTAACGAATATTTTATAATATAAATGACTTCCTAAGATCCTTTTCTCTTTTATTTTTATTTTTTTTTTTTTGTCATTACGATACTATGTAGTAGTAGTAGACATCGATCTTGCATGCGACATGGAACGGCTCCGTAAATGATAATAATGATACTAATAATAATAATAATAATAATACAACCTCAAAATATTTAGTCCCTGATCCGGGCGTATCCCTTGGAGACCGCGTTGTGCACGCCGTGCCGTCTGTTCTCGAGCGCATACAGCAAATCTCTCATCACTATGCCCGGCTCCTCCCTCGCCTCTCGGAACCGCAGACCGCTCTCACCTCTCGCGGCCACCGCAGAGGCCACTTTGCCAGAGGTCAACCCGCTCACCGACGTTGGCTTGCTGGTCGACGAAGTTAACCAGCCGTACTGCTTTTTGGAACCCGCCCGGAGACCCGCCGTGACGTTGGAGGCCCTGTGCAAAGTCTCTTCAGAATCCAGCTTGTTCTCCAAATCCTCCTTCTCCAACCCGAGCGCGACCCTCTTTTTAACCCGTCTCTCTTCCTCCCTCTTTTGATTGGTAGCGATTGATTTCAACGCCACAGAGGTCTCACTCCTCCTGCCAGAGTTGAGCTTGACCGCTTTCCTCCTATGTCGCGAAATGACCAAGGAGTTGGTAACTATGTCCCTCATGTAAGACTCGCACGCGCTCGACATCATGCGTAGAATCTCGGGATTCTTGCCCAAATTGTGCGAAAAATTCTGCTCCTTACACGCTTTCCTCATAAACTGGTTCACTTGATCGGGGTGCAAGAAGGGCGGATGAGGTGGAATTTTCACATCCGTCGCATGCTGATGCGACTTCGATGCATTCACAGAAGAACTCAATAACGCCTCCTCCTCCCTTATATCCACGCCGGCTGAAAACAATACATCTGACATCTTGTTGGGATCGGATTGCGAACTCTTCGTACTACCTTGTGGTCCTGTCTGCGACGAAGCCTTCCCCTTCTGCTGCGACGATGAACCGCCCTGCCCAGATTTCCCAGACACCTTGTATTTCTTTCTTTCGCCCTTCTTGGGCAATGCCAAACCACTGTCACTTCTCTGCAGATCTGTACTGGGCGGCGTATTCTTTGGTAGTGCCGCCCCTTCATACTCACCCCTCGTCCGCTTCCCAAAATCGTCGCCATGGCCCTGCGCTGACATCTCTGCAGCCTCGTCAAACGCACCATCAGTCCCACCGATGTCGAAGGCAGGATCCGCTTTGACCGAGGGAGTACCTTCTCTGGATTTCTTATTGCTGGAGGATTCTAGCGTCTCCTCAGCCTCTCGCTTGGGTGACACCATAAGACCTAGTGAGAGAGAGAGAGAGAGAGAGAAAAAAAAATCCCGATAGAAGCGACCGAATGCACTCTTACAATAACTTCTAAAAGCTACCAAAACGAACCCCTCTGCAACCTCTCCTAAACCCTTTGTGTTATAAATCTTCGTATGGTGTCAAAATTTGGTCATTTTTTTTTTCTTCAAGTGTAATGAAGCGTAGAATTTTACCCGAATGGAAAAGTGAAAAATTTCAGCCCATCGCAGCTCATCGCAGCTCGAACAGACGATTCAGGCCACCACAAAATAGAGTTAGAGGACCCAGTTGGAGATTTTGAGTCCTCGAAATCGTAAAAATGCCATCGAAAATATCTTATGTCGTGTTTCAAGGCTCTCAGAACTTTAGGCTAAGGATTGTGCTGGCCACACTATCAGGCAAGGCGATCAAGATCGAAAAGGTTCGTTCCAATGACTTGAACCCTGGTCTCAAAGATTATGAAGTGTCTTTCCTGCGGTTGATGGAGTCTGTCACGAATGGCAGTGCCATCGAAATATCCTACACCGGTACAACGATCATTTACAGACCTGGAATCATTGTCGGTGGTTCCGTTACTCATAACTGCCCACCTAGCAAACCAGTGGGTTATTTCGTGGAGCCCATGCTCTACTTGGCACCATTTTCTAAGAAGAAATTTTCGATAGTTTTCCGTGGATGCACAGCGTCGCACTACGACGCTGGCATTGAAGCTATCAAATGGGGGTTACTGCCGATAATGGAGAGGTTCGGTGTAAGAGAGTGCGCGTTGCACACTTTGAAAAGAGGCTCACCGCCTCAAGGCGGTGGTGAAGTGCATTTGGTCGTAGACTCTTTGATACCACAACCCCTTACCATGCACAACTTGGATAGACTTACGGTAAGTTCCATTAGAGGTGTGGCCTATTCCACACGAGTGAGTCCTGCAATAGTTAACAGAATGATTGATTCTGCCAGAAAGGTACTCAAGCCAGCAAATTGCGACGTGAACATATCGGCAGATGTTTGGAGGGGTGAAAACTCTGGAAAAAGTCCAGGTTGGGGCATAACGCTAGTGGCCGCCAACAAGAAAGGTTGGTGTGTATTTTCTGAAAGTATTGGCGGTGCAGGTGATGTACCAGAAGACATTGGGGCTAGAGTCGCGTACCATTTGCTTGAAGAAATTTCAATGTGCGGCGCCACGGGCCGCAATCAATTGCCGCTGGCCATCGTATACATGATTATTGGTAAGGAGGACATTGGGAGGCTGAGAATCACTAGGGATCAGATTGATGAACGGTTTATCCACTTGCTGAAAGATATAAAGAGTATCTTTGGCAGCGAAGTATACTTAAAACCTGTGGAAGACGACGATACTGGCGACCTGATAGCCGCCATCAAGGGCGTTGGATTTACCAACACAAACAAAAAAATTGCTTAAAACAACTATGTATTCTATTTGCAATTGCGAAGTATTTTATTTTATTTTATTGCGCCGTTTGATGTTTCTACATAGATGATAAAAAAAAAAAAATCATAGTGGTAGTAGTAGTATATTTTGTTTGGTTCAACACTGTCACTGGTAGGAAAGTGGCATATCCATGAGGCTGTCGGTTAATTTCTCCCACTCGTTCAATTTGAGACCGGCAAAATTGGCATTCAGTTTAGACCATGACTGGAAAGCTCTGGTAATTATGAATTGAGTCTCTTGGAAAATAGTGAACTCTTGCAAAATACATTCCCTTATCAACCACGCCCTGTTCAACTCCATTACTATACATTTCTTATCTCTTTGAATGTTTGCTCTTATCTTGTCGTAGTCGGTGCCGCTCACGTCAGGCTTGCCCTTCATGGATTGTAATTTCTCCAGATTTATTTCCACGCGTCTTTGTAACTGTGGCACATTGTTGCCTGCCATGATCCTGTACCTCTCAAATAAACCTTTCAACGAAAACAATACATCCACAAATACTTTAAATTTGGGCACCAATGAAGTTTCAGAGGCGTCCACTTCTTGCGCGATAACATCTGAGGTAGTTTGCAGATGCTTGTTGACCACGCTGAACTCGTTGTTGATGTCAAGGACAGTACCCCCATGTTCTAATGGGTACAGTTTGGGCGTAACGTGAGCAAATTCATCGATTAGAGATTGTAAAATGGTTCTCTCACGCGCCACCTGCTTAATTCGTTTTTCATGTCTTTCCAAAATGAAGGTAATCTTTAACCACACTTCAATTGATTTATCAATCGAGGAATCGGCTTCGTTCCACTGCTCTGACAGCTCCTTTTGCCACATCCTCATGAAACTTCTGGAAATTTTCCTATCTGTAAATTCATCGGTGGTATCGTAACCAGCCTGTTTTCTCCAAGCCGACAGATCAGTTGGCACTGTAAGAAATGTCAATAGCAAATCATCCTGGCTGAGCACCGGGTGCTTCATTACCAAGTTAATAAATCTTGTTAACCCTTTCCTTCTCCTTTCCAAAAATGGTGCATCTGCGTTTTGAGAACCGATTTTCTTTGGTGGCAGCTCTGGAATCAATCTGAAAGGATATCTTTTGAGCAAAACTTCTTGCAACCACACAAAATCGGAGTACCTTCTTACCACGCTGCGATCCTTTGAAGGTTCTGTGTTTGGTAGATCCACCAAATGTTTGATCAGGTAATTTGTGTGCTTGAACAAAAGGCCCTCTCGTTCGGGCATCTCCTCTATTATCACAGTATCAGGGACTAAAGGATGATATATCTTCCTAACTGATTCAAGCCATTCGTTGAGATCCTCATCACCCTCTTCCTCTAGGGCTTGGCCTTCACCTGACCCACCATCTTGATCCTGGTCGGACCCTAACTTGTAAGGTGAAAACAAATTCGTATCGATGAGCACATCTTGCCTAATGCTACCATTGTTAGCGGTATTTGCTCTAGAGTTAAGAACACCGCCACCATTCGTATTTGGGGAAGGTCCCCAAACACTTTGCTCTAAAACATCGCCCAATTCTGGTGAGATTTCAGCTCCTCCAACCCCCAAGCTACCGGAGATGGTCACCTTCTGTAGACTAGACTTCAAAGTTGTTGTCAAACCACCTTGCGTACCAGCTGGTAGGGGCGAACCTTCCACAGGGGTGACCCACTCATTGCTGGCAATGTCGTCTCTCTTATTCTCTGATTTCCAGAGACCATTCTCACGAAACAGATCCATCAGGATTATTCTGTATGTGTCTTTCTTTTCTCGTCTTTTCTAAGTGCACTACGATCTCAAGCTCACATTTGAATCATGCCCTTTTTACAACAAACCTTAACTGTACATATACATACCTGCCGGAAAGAAAAGGAAATAATGAGTTTTTATACAATACAATTACATGGGTCTGATATATAGGATGTTAAAATTCCTTGTGAGTCAGCTTGTTGTAGCCATAGTAACGTCCCTCGTCTCCTGAGGGACCTCTTCCTCTTCATCGTCATTGAAATCTAACTCGATCCAGCTGGGCCAGCTCACTTCCTTTCGTAGCAAGTCTTTGAAGAGCTCCAGGAGGAACTGCTCTAACCTCCCAACACTTCTGAGGACTGATCCCTCTCCATTGTACTGTTGACCGATCTCAGTCTCAATTTTCATGCTTCTGATGATGGATATCCTCTCCAGCGACCTCCTTGGAGTAAGCACGCGCCCTTGGGGGTCCAATATAGACTCATTTTCATCGAGGTCACTGTCGCTAATATCGCAAAGGAAGCTGATCAATAAATGTTTGCTTAAGTAGGCCACCAGGCACAGAGAGTGTAGACCGACGTTACTGATGGTAAGCTTAACTGGCAACTTCATAAAACTTTCACTGGGATAATTCAAAACCAAATCTGCCGCCAGCGTCACGAGTAGATCCCCCTTGTATTCGGTTTCAACTAGGAATTGGACATCATTGGGGGAAGGTCTGATACTGTCGCCATCACGGCCCATCTCAGATTCGTCCTCATTGGGCGCCTTATAGAACTCATCCAACGGATCAGATACTTCTTTCAGAGTAATATTGGGAGCTATCTTACCGAGGCTGAAGTCCAGGATTCTCAAGTTGCACACATAACTCGGTAGGCTTATGGATTCAAAATACATGTTGAGATGGTTCCTTATGGACTCATTCAGTCTTGTATCAGACTCTAGTTTGCTCCAATCAATGTCAAAGGACATGGTGACCGTTAATTCGTATGTCAAACTCCTTTGAATCCTAGTGTTTTGTCCATGTGTTTGTGTCAAACAGAGAAAAGCTACTGGTGATCATCGAAATACCCTTGAGAACACTTTCACCTCAATTTGAACCAACGAACTAGGATGGGGTCTATTCTATTTCCAAAAGCGGCAGTGGGGGCTATCATACCAAGGGTTAAATGTGTGACAATTGTTACGGATAGGAGATGCTTCTTTGATTGGAGTACGTCCCCTGATGACATTAAGGAACAAAGATACGTTCTGTTGAAGAAGATAAACTCCACCCCAGAAAAGGTTTACGAGGTGGTATCTGAAGTTTCTAAATACCAGGATTTTATCCCATATTGCGTGGAATCTTTCGTCAACAAAAGAAGTACGGTGAATCAAAAGCCCATTGAGGCAGGTTTGAAAATTGGATTCAGACAATACGATGAGAAATTCCTATGTGATGTGGTGTGCGAGGAGGAACCTTCTAGGTACAAGGTAACAGCCAAGTCCGTTTCCCATGATTTATTTAACTTGCTGTGCGCACAGTGGACCATAGGTCCTCATCCAGAGCGGCCCTCATCGACCCAGGTAGAGCTTTTACTCAGGTTCAAGTTTAAGTTGCGACTTTACAACGCCATGTCGTCGATATTTGCCAAAAGCGTGACTGAACTGGTCATGAAGGCCTTCGAAAGGAGAGTGTTTGATTTACAAAGATCGGCGTTGGGGGTTCAAGAGGTGGTGGACAAGAAAGGTACGTTAAAAAATTAGAAAAAGGACTGTAAATACTTGTAACTCGTCAAGATTTTCAAATAGACCGAAGGCACGTAGGGCAACCACCACCAAAGGATGATAGAAGTGATGGAAGTGAAGAGGAAAAACTTGTCACGGAAGGACAATTGATCTGTAAATTTATCCTGTAGTCCCTCTGGATGGTATGCTGGTGAATTCCGCCTGGGTGAAGCCGCATATTTGGGATGAATGGTAGAATCATTATTAGTTTGGAGTATTAATCTTTTTGAATCATCCTGACCGGGAAATTGTGTATGTTTTTCTTGCTGTTCTTGAACGATCGGTTCTTTCAATGAATCTTCAACTTTAGCACTGTGCTCAAGCCCTGCCATTTGATTCAAGGACCTCAATTGCCTAGCTTTTTGTTTCGGGTGATGAAAGTTTGTTGTTCTGCTCGAATTATTCACTAAATGCTTGTCCTTCAATTCTGTTGGTTGCATTAGTTCATTCCTACGAGACTGTACCGTTGCACTGCCTGACTTCAATGGCTCCATACGCTTGGGTACCACGACCCTCTCTTGCTCGATTCGGCCACCATTCTTCGATGCAATTTTTGATTCGACAGGTTTTGATACAACGACCCTGTCTTGTTCCTTTACGATTCGACTACCAATCTTCGAGCCATTTATTGTTTGGGCCTCCCTTAATCTCTTGATCAACTCCACTTTCTTGCCTGAGACTTTAAGATTTCTATTCTTGCATTCTACTTTCAATGCCTTTACAGACATCTTAGACCAGGGATCGACCTGGCTTGAAAGCCCCAGACGAGCCACTTTATGTACGACGAGGGATCGAAGCATGAGCGGCAGGAGAGAGGTCTGAAATTCTCCCAAACGACTTCTGCTTCTCGCTTTGTTTATAAAAGTCGCTTTGATGCCGACCGCTTGACTACAGGCAGTGAAATTTCGCGTCCACTTGTTACGCGATGCGATGAACCGCTATTACTATATACACAATGAATTTATTAAATAAATAAGAGGAAATATTCTTCTTTCTACATACCGGACTAGTACTGTCTGGCAGCCTCTTGGCAAGCCTTCAACTGTTGCAAATAGTAGTCGCAAATTTGGAAGTTGCCGTTATTCTCGTCTAAACAACGAGTGAAACTCCTGGCATCCGTGTCGCATGCCCTTGTCTGATTCTGATTCAAAGCTTGAGAATCAACAGAGGCAAGCTCCTGCTGTTGCTGCTGCTGCTGAGGTTCGGAAGAGCTACCAAACATTCCACTCAACCCAGCACCGAGAGTGTGGCCTACGGCGCTACCCACGGCAACACCAGCTGCTGTAGAGGCCATGTTAGCGAAAAGCCCGCCACCCTGGGACCGCTGAGCAGCGGGTGGGTGGGAGTAAGCACTCGGTTGTTGAGCTTGCTGAGAGGGAGCATGCTGAGGGGGTGCTGCCATGGTGGAGGCAGAACGACTCTGCATGCGTGGAGCAGCTCTGGATCCTGGTCTTGAACGTGCCATTATTGCTTTATAATCCTAACTTGACTGTAGTAAATGTCTTTGCCTTACTAGTATCTGTTTCCCACTGCCCGTGGTTCTGTAATAAAGATCTTTTTATACTGGTGGCGATTTCATTCTAACGAATTTCTCGTTGTGCGGGTAATGAACCAGAAGGACCGAGAATCGGAAAAGGTGCCAGTATGGGGATACTAGGATAATGGGCCACCATAGCTGCTGACTGCGGATGCATAGCTTTGGACAATATTCAATAGTAAAAATAATGTGAATCTTTACTTTTGAGATGGGCTGGAAAACATCACACTTGTTAAAATATCTTGCGACTGATGTCTTTTGATTAAGAGGGAACAGCGCAGAAAACCAAACATTCGTTAGTACAGAGAAATTAATATTTATATTTTTTAAATTGGGTAATTTTATGACTAGGCTGTCATCATAATTATGCTTGTATTTGTTGAGGGATAGAATATTTAAACTATACAAGCTGACAAAAAAAAAAAAAAAAAAAAACCCTGGTATGAGGAAGCGAGAAAGCAGTGGAGGACGTCTAGAAAGGTCGGGTCGGGCTCATCAACGAGTTTTAATAAACGAGTGATTAGATATATATATATATATATTTTTTTTTTATATTTATTTTATTGAATGAATGAAAAGGCAGTGAATTCGTCAGAGATTGCGGTCAAGCAGTGTCTCGAGATGTGCACTTGGTGGCCTGTAATGCTTGTGCTCCTTCCCCCCAAGTGGTGTACTATCATTATCTAGATTTTCGTTAGAGGATGACCGGCCATTTAAGCCGAGACTACCATTGTCGAGAAACATGTTTTTCATCACCGGCGGCAAACTAGAATATGCCGGATTATCTATAATTTGTCCAAAGGCAAGCTCTGTTGGTGTGGAGAAAGTCGATCCTCCATTGCTCTCTACTGACGATGTAGGCGGAGTCAAATTTAAATTTGTGTAATTGTGACCATGATTCTTGAGCACTTCAGTCGGAGATATGAACATGTTGCTTGCATTGGACAAGGCGGCGTTGGGGTCCACCAATGCATCCAAGGTGTGCGGCGATTGTTGTTGCAAAAGGTTTAACGCTGAATTCGAACCCAAGCTATAAAAGCTGAGCCGTGATGACCTTGTCTTAAGAACTTTCTCCGATATGTCAGTTCCATCATCTTTGTCGCTGTATTCGGTGGAATTGTCAAGTTTTTCAGAAGCACCAGCAAAAAAAAAAGGATCATATTGGTACTTGTTTTCCACTTCTTTAAGTTGGTACTCTAGGCGAGCACTTCTCCACGCCCTCAGACCAAAAAACAACCATACCATCACGCAGCATACTATGATGAATCCAAGGCAACTGCCAACCGCGATGAATACGGTACCGTCCTTTTGGCTCTCTTGATAGATGTATTTGTTACCCGTGGTACTGGGGACGACTGGAGTGAAAGTCGCACTGTAAGACGATGTCTGAGAGCTCGTCTGTGAGCTACCCGAACTGGAAGTCGTCGTACTGCTGTGGCCGCTGCTGGTCAACGTGGGTAGCCCGGAGCTCGATGTGGTACTAGAAATAGCGAGAGAAACATCAATTAAAAGCGCTAGATATAGCGCAATTGATGGATGAAGACAATTCATGTATTTGTCCTTGTACACCAACCACTCGAACTCTCAATTGCAAGGGAGTTAGGGGGAGCAAGTAGAAAGAGAACTGCGATGTGCCGACACGATATATTTATCTCTTATAAAGCACCATTCGCACGCCGTGGCATATACGCCAAAAATAGGTCTAAGCTTCGCTGGCTAAACCTTTGGCGATGCTTTTCCCCCCGAGGACGATAATTGGCGTTTCAGATGTCAAAACAGAGGAGTATTCGAATGACTTCTACGCCGCAAACCCTGCGTTTCAAAAGCGATCGGCGATCCTGTTTCGATTTGGCTCTTATTCTTCCACCACATCGCGATGAATGTGTGGACTTTTCGCGTCATGTTATATTTTCCAAAAATTTCGCGTACTCTCCGATCGCCAAAAAATTCGTGTTTAGTCTGCACAGAAACGTTCAGCCCCACTAGGGTGAGCCGTGCAACAACAGCAGCGGGAACAATAGGCCCTGCTTCCTTTTCATCAGCAAGTTATTCATTATATAATTTATTTACATGCGACCGCTCCACCCATGTATACATTCAAAATTTCCAGTTTTCGTCTACAGATTCAATGGCCCATTTGAATTTTTCTCTCAGAGACTTGGTGAAAATTCTCTCTATGGGCACGCCGTACTTCTTGCAGAAAACCACAGAAAGCCTGGGGTCGATGTAATTAATCTTAGAAGTTCCAAGCGAGACTTGAGAGTTTTCCTCCTTGTCTCTGAGTTGGATGGAGCTCGTGTTAATCCTTTGGTCCAGTTTTTCTATCTGCTTCTCTAACTTCTCGATGCTAGTCGACGAGTTGTTTTTTAGTTCCACGACACCTGTTTCCAACTCTCTGGCAAACTGATGCTTCAATTCTTCCACTTTGTCAAGCCACTCTTTCAGCTCGGATTCTTCCAATAACTCTTGTTTTTCAAACCTTCTTTTGTCGTTCTCACGAGCAAACTTTTTATGACATTTATCGATCTCTCTCTCAATGACTCTTTGATGAACAGCGGCTTCATTTTCCTTGTGGAAATCGTTAATCTCCCCAAAAAACTTGGGCCGCTTATTCAGCTGGTCTTCGTCCAACTGCAACATAGCCTTTTTCAACCTAATCTTTTGCCATTCCAACTCCTGGATCTTTTCGTTGGCCTTTTGGACAGATTGCGCATGGGTCTTGGCTACAGATCTCTGGTGATTACACAGTATGGCCACAGTTCTGTTGGCGGCGTTGTACTTCAGGATTTTCTCCGCTACAGATCCTTCGTTCCTTATGAGGTCCAGTTGGTCCTGCATTGTCTTGGAAGCATTGTAAGTACGAAACACTTTAGCCGTGAGACCAGTCATATAATGTTGCAAATGTTTGTTCAAGAGAGAAGGATCCAGGCGGTCAAACAGTTGGTGACCCGGCTGCTTTGGTGGTCTTTTGAAGATCGTCAAATTTTTGAATACCTGCGGATTGACCTCGACCTCTTGATAATATCTGATGGAGTCCTTACCCAAGAAATCAAAGATGACTTGGTTGGGAGGTTTCAAAGTGACGTGTTCGTACCTCAACGAACAGCATCCGACGGTGTCTGCCTCGTCATCTGCTTTTTCCCCGCCAGCTCTCAGGGCAAACACATCGATCAAATAAATGGCGACGGCCTTTTGGCGTTCCACCATGATTCTGTTCTTTAGATTCTTGTTGTAGTCATTCCTAATGGCATCGATGTGATATTTCAGCTGGCGAGCCTTTTCAAATTTTTTGAAATCACTTTGACCGTTGAGCGACGAACTGGCGGCAAATCTCACGTACTTGAACGAGTTAGAGATATTTTCCCTCCACATCGCCAGCCACTGTACCGTATTGTCGTGCCTGATCTCCCCCCATTTCTGACCTTCAGGCAGAGGGGGAATCGGTGCGTCTTTGTCCAAATTCAAGACGACATCCTCCGGATACACTCTACGTTTTAGCTTACCAGTCTTTGGATGTGCGCCACGACCTCTGAAGAGTCCTGGTGGTTCGATCTTGAAATTACCAACTTGCTCCTTTCGGCCATCCAGTTCACAAAATTTGTAAGGTTCTTCAGCTTTCTCTCTTTCCATCCGCAACTGTTTCTTCTCCTGAGGACTTAACTGTTTCTTTTGCTCCTTCTGCATTTCAAAATAATCAAATATCTTGGAGAAATCACATTTATCAAATGATTCTATCGCTACACCATTTCCGGTGCCTCCATTTTCCCTGAGGACTTCCAAAAAATCATCGAAGAAATTCTTTTGGAAAACTGGGTTCTTGGCGTGATCAGACTGTAATAAGGCGGCGAAAAATCCTGCTACTTCCTCAGCCCGTGGTGGTAAATCCACAGCTTCACCGGCATAGTACATTTTGATGTGAGAAGGAAATGGTTCGTAGGTAGGTGGGAAAACAACACCGTTATGCTTCAGAGTCGTCCATTTAACTGTATCTCCGTCCTCCTCCTTCTCCCACCATTTGTAACTCTCATTAGCATCTGCATCTGGATCCACCTCCTCGCTCTTGGAACGATCCTCTTTTTCTTCCTCTTTCTTTTTCTTTTTCTCCTTCTCCTTCTCCTTCTCCTTATCCTTCACTTTCACCTTCTTCACCTTCTCTTCCTCTTTGATTTTGGTTTTAGTTTTAGTTTTCCTCGTAGTTGTGTTGGCTTTTTTGGGTTTGACCTTTGTAGTTCTTGTCTTGGCCTTGACTTTCACCGGCTCTTTTTCCTCTTCAGATTTGACCTTGCGATTTTCGGAGACCTGAGACAATACAGTCTCGCTGTCGTAGTCAGAATCATCACTGCTCTCAACCTGTTTCCTCTTGCCGCTGCTTCTCACTTTTCTCCTCTTAGTTTGAGACAGAGGTGTATCCTCGTCTGAGGACGAATATCGTTTATCCGAAGTCATGCTGAATTTTCGATCCCACTAAAGAGAAAGATCTATCATACGTGATGGGACTGGTAAAGTGCTTCGAGACAAGATTGTGTACTTTTTTGAATTTTGCCAGCCTACAGGTGACGCCGATGAGCAGGCGAAGCAAAGTCTAAAAATTTTTTTTCCGTGGAGCGAAGAAAAAACCCGTAATTTTAAATAGAACTACGATGATGAAATCACCAAAAAACTGCAATCAAGGTTGTTTGCATGTGTTGAAAATATTTTAAAAAGGCAATGCACAACTCCAGTTACTTCAATTATCCGTTGCCACACCTTTTGCGGATGCTCAATTCGAAGTGAGCTTATTAGTGTCCCAAGCTATGCCTGTAATGATATATTTCTTCTGAGAATGAAGGGCACTGGGCGGCATGCCAAGCAAGAATGTGTTGTCACTTGATGTTTTATTTGTTGCAACAAGTATTCAAAATGTAGCGGAGTATCATACAATTCTCTCTTGCCTTGTGAGAAACAGTAGACCCGAAACCTCTGGACATTCGATCCTGAAAAAGTCTGCATTTTTGGACATTTGTACTTGCAAACGAAGGGCCATTACGGATATAAGTACAGGGACCTTAACCCCCCCCCCTATGGGATAAGCATTACATAACGCAACCTATGCACAATTTGAAATATACCCTGTAATAAATACACACATTACTATACTCTTTTTTGTAAATAAATGTACATATGTAATGTATCTAAATATTGCACATGAAAAGCTGACTGTCCGGTTACACTATCACCTGTCTTATTGCCCCATCCATCGGACATTCGAGGGGCCCATTTTTAATGTTTTACTGTAAAAAGCATGTTGAAAACAAAACAAAAGTAGGAAATTTGAAAACAATCGAGCTTGAAAAAAAAAAAATTGGCATCGACAATTCCAATGGCTCTTGACTTTGAATTTGGCCAAAAGACGTAAAAAGCACCTCAAGTGTTTCCTTTCTTTCTATTCTAAAACTGGGAGCAATTAAAAAAAGGACCATTGTAAGCTTCTACTTGGAAGGTACTTTCTTCCCTCTCTGCTTTACTCCTTCGTTGTACAAGTTTGTCAGTTCTTTAAAGTGTGTTTCTTTGATCGAAGTATCCAGAGAGTAGCCCCATTCGTTCCCCAAATTTGGAGATCAACTAAGGAGTTTTTTCCGGAGCCATCGTAGATAGTCTGCGTTGGAGCCAATCCTTGAGAGTAGCGCGAGGTAGAAAGAAGGAAAAGCATAGAGAGACAGTTTCTCTTCGTGTGTCTGTGTGTGTGTGTTCGTACGAATACAGCTGACAATAAGGTCATCGGGAAATTTTGCTCAAGTGCTGGAGTTAATATTTTGCCACAAAAACGAAAGTCCACTGTGAAGGGTTCGATATTAATTAATAGAATTGATATTTAAAACGATAATTTGAGAGCGACAAGGAGGGAACAAAGAAAAATTGGAGGGACAGAAGAGGAAAAGAGATTATTTAAACCTCATCAAGATTCACATTCCAAGTTCTAATTGTTACAAATCATTGTCTTCTTACGCTCTAAGCAGACAGGCAACAAATATCGACAGATTGGATTGTTTTACTCTTTACTTTCTGCCGTAATATCCTCTCTTTTTTTTTTTTCCACCATTTACGAAAGAAGTTAAAACATAAAAAATGTCATTGGCACCTTTACAAACAGTTAACGAAAAACAGTTGAATACCCGATCAAACCTCATACGTACCCCAGTAAAGGGAACCGCATCGATAACTGGTAGCGGTGGTGGTGCAGGAACCGGCGGTTGCGCTGGGGGGGCCAGTGCCAGTGCCAGTGCCAGTGCCAATGCCAATGCCAATGCCAATATTGCTCACATCAACACCAACACCAACTTAGCGGCCATAGGAGTAGATGGGAAGGAGAATTACGGTGGCAACGCACAGAGCCACAAAAGGCAAGACGCTCACCAGCAACCGCTACAAAAAAAGAAAAAGGAGAAACTTTCAGCGTTGTGTAAGACTCCTCCATCTTTAATCAAGACGAGAGGTAGAGATTACCACAGGGGCCATTTCTTGGGTGAAGGTGGCTTTGCACGCTGTTTCCAAATTAGGGATGACAGCGGTAAGCTGTTTGCCGCTAAGACCGTGGCCAAACTCTCGATTAAGACAGAAAAGACCAGAAAGAAGCTATTATCGGAGATTCAAATCCACAAGAGCATGAAACATCAAAATATTGTCCAATTCATTGACTGCTTTGAAGATGATACCAACGTTTACATTCTGCTTGAGATTTGTCCCAATGGTTCCCTAATGGAACTATTGAAGAAGAGGAAGCTGCTTACAGAACCAGAGGTCAGATTTTTCACCACACAGATATGTGGTGCCATTAAATACATGCATTCGAGAAGAGTCATTCATAGGGATTTGAAGTTGGGGAACATCTTTTTTGACAGGAATTACAATCTAAAGATTGGCGACTTCGGGTTAGCGGCGGTGCTTGCAAACGACAGGGAACGCAAGTATACCGTGTGCGGTACTCCGAATTACATTGCACCAGAAGTACTGATGGGTAAACACTCGGGCCATTCTTACGAAGTGGATGTTTGGTCCATAGGCGTTATGATATATGCATTGTTGGTTGGTAAACCACCGTTCCAGGCAAAGGACGTTAACACGATTTATGAAAGGATCAAATGTTGTGACTTCATTTTCCCGAAGGAAAAAGCAATATCCCATGAGGCCAAAGTCTTGATTCAGGATCTTTTGTCGTTAGACCCGCTGGAGAGACCATCCATTGCAGAAGTTATGGATTACGTTTGGTTTAGAGGTATATTCCCACCTTATATCCAGCCAAACGTCATGACCGAGGCGCCACATTTCGAGGAAAGCATTACATTGGGCGAATCCTTTGTCAATTTCAAGAACTGTGTCGTGAGATCTGGTCTCCTAGTGGCAGATGGTACGGATAATTTGAACCTACGTGATACGATAAGTCTTGTCAATCAAGATTCCGCTGATATGCTAGGCAACAACCATCGTCAAAATATCTTGCCGCATTCGATATCCCCTGGTGGGACCAAGAATAAGTATAAGGAAGTGGTTGATTTGGAGGCGCAACGGAAGTTGAATGATTTGGCTCGTGAAGCTAGGATACGGAGGGCACAACAGGCTACCATCAAGAAAGATCTAGTTGCTACATCGACCAATTTGATCAAATCGGAGATATCTCTGCGGATATTGGCCAGCGAATGTCATTTGACCTTAAACGGCATCTTGGAGGCAGAGGCACAAAAGAGAATGGGAGGATTACCGCAATCGAGATTACCAAAGACAAAGCATCCTATCGTGGTGACCAAGTGGGTCGACTACTCCAACAAGCACGGATTTTCATACCAGCTGTCCACAGAGGACATTGGTGTCCTTTTCAACAACGGTACGACGGTGCTTCGATTAGCGGATGCCGAAGAATTTTGGTATATCAGTTACGACGATCGGGAAGGTTGGGTAGCCAGCCATTACCTCTTAGCGGAAAAGCCCAGAGAATTGACCAGGCATTTGGAAGTGGTAGATTTCTTCTCCAAATACATGCGAGCTAATTTGAGTCGTGTCTCGACATTTGTGCGAGAGGATTACCACAAGGATGACGTCTTCTTGAGAAGGTACACCAGATATAAGCAATTTGTCATGTTTGAATTGAGTGATGGAACCTTCCAATTCAACTTTAAAGATCATAACAAACTGGCAGTATCGGATGGAGGGCGTCTTGTCACTTACATTTCACCTTCCCACGAGAGTTTAACTTACCCTCTGGTGGAGATATTAAAAATTAAAGAGATCCCCAACTACCCAGAATGCTGTTTCATGGAAAAGTTGGCATTGATAAAGGAAGGTCTAAAGCAAAAGTCATCAATCGTTACCATAGAACAAAATCATAATAGCTGATTTTTCTCTCTTTATTAATGGCCTTACGTCTTTCCTTGCCCTCTCTATTTTACTATTAGTACTATTATTTTAATTATTGTTCTTACCATTATTATCGTCTTTTTTCTTCTCTTTGGACGTTTTTTAAATAGTACATGTTTAATGATAACAAAAATGTCTACACCTAATTCTTCTACCTTTCCTCTGCTGTTTTTTTACAATTCATGCCTAACATAAAATAGCGTTCTATATCCCAAAATTGTCATCAGAAGCCAACGTCTGTAAATTCCATTCGGTTTCGAAATTGGTCTTTAAAACACCCAATTTGTTAATAATGCTATTACAAGAGTTTTTCAACGCGTCCTTTGGGTCGTAACCTTCAATGGTCTGTATTCTCATCTTAAACCTAGCAAACAGAGGGTGTTCCACCTTATAAGCGGCAAACAGTACTTTAGAATCGTTTAACAGTTCTGCTCTAATCAGGTTACCCAACGTGTGATCCTCTTTTTCAAAGGTTACAACGATTGCATTGGGAGCCTTTGTGTCTGGCTCCACTTTCAGCTTAGATTCCCCTTCACCTAGCAGAAAGAGTTCGAATCTATCTGGAGCATTCATATCGATTAGGTGCCGACAACCTGATCCTTATTGTACTGGATACATTGAAAGTTAGTGGCTAGCAGCTAGTTAATGTGAGATGTGGGATACGTCTTGAGCAGAGAGTTGTCCGACGATCAAAAGGCCGGGTAATATATCTTATATCACGTGCTCTAGTGTAAATATGTGTCCGCCCTAACCATGTAAATTGTGGACAACTAACAGCGGCTAAATTTTGTCCGGATTGCGCAGGTGCGTCCGGATAATTATCAGACGGGTAATGTCTTCTTGGTCATCCGGGTAAGGTACTTTTTTTTTTCTTTTCCTTTTTTCCTCTCCTTTCGGCTCCACTATTTCGCCTGTTCAAAATTTCAAGAAAATCAACTTTTTAGTCAAGGCGATTCTTCCATTTGGTCTCTCACGTTGTACACATGTTTACACCTATTGAAGGATAAAGAACTTGAACTTCGCGGAGCCATCTTTTTCTTTAAGAGGAATCTCTCGTTGGGAGAATCATTTGGAATTGCATTGGGTCCTATTGCATTGGTGGCATTTTTTTCTTCTTCTGACTTAGGTTGTTTTGCCCTCTCCTCTCCCCTTGACGCTGATCGAGTGTTAACGGTAGGAAATAGGTTGCTTTGCTCATTGAATATTAGACGCTAGTGAGAAGTCAGTGGACCTACGGATAGTCAAAAATTTGGGTACATTGGTCATGTCTCAAATTTGGAACCACTCTTCTCCCGCTGGGGCCACCAGCAAGCTTCCCGCAAACGATGGAAATAATAAAGAAGATATCAACCAGAATGATAACCCTATCAGCCAAGAAAGTAATATTGGTAAGGAAAGTGAAAGCAATAGTAACGAAGAAAATGGCCGTAATAATAACGCTAGTAATGCTATTAATCCTGCGAGCAGGAAAAGCATAGAGTCACTTCCACAAACCGGCAACGCTGCCGGCACTAAAGAACTTGGGCAGGAGGGCAAGCCACATTTCGTTTTGCCTTCCATAAGTGATTTGGGCGGCGAAGGTACCGCTGGTTCCCCCGGTTCTAATGCTACCGCTGCGAGCGCAGCCAGTACGACTAGTACTACTACTGCAACTCCTTCAAATGCGGCTCCTGCTCCCCCGCTTTTACCTCACCAGTCGTTGAGATTGCCTCTGATGCAATCTAATTACCCAACGGGCTCCGTTCTACCGGGTTTTTCTGGAGCGACAACGATGGCGACAGCAGCGGCAGGTGAAGTGCAGGGATCACATGCCCCAGCCACTTTGGCTTCCTCCGCCCAACAGGCTGATGACAAGAGTGTTATTGGTACGAAGCCGAGGTCTGGCAGTGCTGGAATGTCGGTAGCGAGTTTTGACAACCCGTTAACCCCTTCACATCAGCTGCAGTCACTGCCACAGGTTCCACCACTCCACTATCAGATGTTGTCACAACAACAACAGCAGCCGCAGCAGCAGCCACAGCAACAGGAACAACAGGCACAGACGCAGACACAGACGCAGACGCAGGCTCGGGAACAGCAACAACAACAGCCACAGCATCAGATGCATGATCAGTACTATAGACCTCTAAATGTGAAAGATGCTCTGTCGTATTTGGAACAGGTGAAATTTCAATTTAATGCGAGACCGGATGTCTATAACCATTTCCTCGACATAATGAAAGATTTCAAATCTCAAGCTATTGATACACCTGGTGTCATTGAAAGAGTCTCCACGCTGTTTAGAGGTTATCCGAACTTGATACAGGGATTCAACACTTTCCTTCCCCAAGGCTATAGGATCGATTGTTCTAAAAATCCTGACGAACCCATAAAAGTAACCACCCCCATGGGATCCTCAACGGTGGCAGGTGTGGCGGAAATGAACCAGGCTGCCATGTTTCAAGGCCAGCCATCTCGCGTGCAACAACATTTGCAACCTTTGAATTTACCTTCGACTCAAGATCGTCTACCAGAGCAATTGCAACTAAAACACCAGCAGCAGATTACTTTTGATCCGGCTCGCAACCAAAATCTTTTACCATCGACTTCGCCTGCCACTGCGGCCAGTCAGGCCATCGCTCAGCAGCAGCAGTCGCAACCTAACGATATCCAGCTGGGCACAGAGCTGGGCGTTCCACAAGAGCAACAGCCATCTCCTACATTAACTCAACATGCACAACAACAGAGTCCACTCCAACAACCACCACAACAATCTTACGCGGAACAAACAAAAAAGGCGGTCGATGTTGAGTTCAGCCAAGCCATCAGCTACGTGAACAAGATTAAAAACAGGTTTGCAGACCAGCCAGACATTTACAAGCATTTCTTAGAAATCTTGCAAACCTACCAACGAGAACAGAAACCTATCAACGAGGTTTACGCGCAGGTTACAGTTCTGTTCCAAAATGCCCCCGATCTCTTAGACGACTTCAAGAAATTTTTGCCGGACTCTTCAGCCAGTGCGGACCAACAGCAGAGGCAACAGTTGCAACCTGTAGTACAACACCAACAGGCCGCTGCAGCTGCAGCTTATGGTTATAGCGGTGAAAACTCATCGGTAACGAGGCAGAACTTACCGCCGTTGGGTAGTTTTTCTCCCCCTCCAAACGGCAACGCAGCTCATGATTACTATCGTGAACCACCTCAAGCATTGCCATTGCCACTCATGGGCCGTTTGGATAAACAGGAGGGTCAAGTGGTACCTCCGCCATACGTAGTGACCCAGGGCATGTCTAATGATGCTCTATCAGTGTCCAACATGAGGTCTCCTGTGGGTGCAGCGGGCACTCAAACTCCGGTAGAATTGGCACATCAAGAACAACAAGAACGGCAACTACAACAGGAGCAACTTCAGGCTCAACTTCAACAGCAGCACTTGCAACAATTGCAGCAGTTCCAGCAACAAGAGCAGCAATTGCCACAGAATCAGCAGTTTCAAGCGCAACCCCCACAATCGGCCAATCAACAAGATATCGAATATGTGGACATAGCCGTTAGGCCTGAGATCGATCTGGATCCAAGCATTGTACCTGTGGTTCCCGAACCCACTGAACCCATTGAGGATAGTCTTTCGTTAGTGGAGGAAACGAGCTTTTTCGATAAGGCAAAAAAGTTTATTGGCAGCAAGCAACTTTATACTGAATTCCTCAAAATCCTCAATCTGTACTCACAGGACCTGCTGGATATAGATGGCCTTGTGGATAAAGTGGACCATTACTTAGGAAGTAACAAGGAGCTGTTCATTTGGTTTAAAAATTTTGTCGGCTATCAGGATAAGCCCAAACATATTGAAAATGTGATTCATGAGAAGCACAGACTTGATTTGGACATGTGTGAGGCATCCGGTCCAAGTTACAAGAAACTTCCGAAATCAGACACTTTTATGCCTTGCTCTGGTCGAGACGAAATGTGCTGGGAAGTGTTAAACGATGAATGGATAGGACATCCGGTTTGGGCCTCTGAGGATTCTGGGTTCATTGCCCATCGCAAGAACCAATACGAGGAGACCCTGTTTAAAGTAGAGGAAGAAAGGCATGAATACGATTTCTACATTGAATCGAACCTAAGAACAATTCAGACATTGGAGACTATAGCAAGTAAGATTGCCAACATGACAGAAGAGGAAAGGGACAATTTCAAATTACCGCCTGGATTAGGTCACACATCTTTGACAATCTATAAAAAAGTCATCAGAAAAGTGTATGACAAGGAACGGGGGTTTGAAATTATTGATGCTCTCCATGAACATCCTGCTGTGGCGGTACCTGTTGTCTTAAAGCGCTTGAAGCAAAAGGATGAGGAGTGGCGAAGGGCCCAAAGAGAGTGGAACAAAGTCTGGAGAGAGCTAGAACAAAAGGTCTTTTTCAAGTCTTTAGATCACTTGGGCCTCACGTTTAAACAGGCTGACAAAAAATTATTGACCACCAAGCAGCTAATTTCTGAAATTAGCAGTATAAAAGTTGACCAAACTAACAAAAGAATTCACTGGTTGACGCCCAAACCCAAGAGCCAAATTGATTATGACTTTCCTGATAAGCAAGTTTTTTACGACGTTTTGAGCCTGATAGAAGTCTTTTTGAAGCATACTTCTAACTATTCTAATCCGGATAAAGAAAGGTTGGAAGACTTTTTTAAGAGTTTTTTATCATTATTCTTTTTCATCTCTCCAAGCGAAATCCGTGATGGCATGCAAAAGAGAGTAAGTTCTTGTCAGCAGGAACTTTTGGAAGATAAAAGAGAAACCGGCGCAACAAATGGGAAACGACCACGGGAAATTGAATTACCTCTTCGTGATATTTTACACAGGAATAAATATCAAAAATTGAAACACCGTTTCGATGGAGACGAAGTTTCTGGCGTTCAATCAGAAGAAGGAGTTGCAGATGGGCCGGAGTACGAAGATGAAGAAGAAGAGATCATTAGACAAGAGGCTAAGAAGCCATGGTTACTTGGTAATATTGTGGAAGAGGTCAATGCTCAAGGTGTCATCAGTAATCGCAAGAGTTTTAATCTCTTTGCTAATACTACCATATATGTGTTTTTTCGCCATTTAACTACACTTTATGAAAGGTTATTTGAAGTGAAAAGCTTGGACGAAGAGGTCACCAAGGAGATTAACAGCAGAAAGGTGAGTCAGTTCGCCAAGGACTTGAATTTGATATCTGAACAGTTGAAAAATCTCGGACTAGATTTCTCGGGATTGGATGCCTATGAACAGTTGCTTCACTTGAGTAAACGTCTGATCGAGGGTGATATTGAACATCAGTGGTTTGAAGAGAGTTTACGCCAAGCTTACAATAACAAAGCTTTCAAATTTTACACAGTGGATAAAATTGTTCAATCTTTGGTCAAACACGCACATAGTATAATGACTGATGTAAAGTGCTCTGAAATCATGATTTTATTCGAAAGGGACAGAACGATATCTAGCACTAGTGCGAAGGATCAAATTTTGTACCGAATGCAAACCCGTTCACACATGTCAAATACGGAAAATATGTTCCGTATTGAATTTAACAGGCAAACACATCACGCTTCCATTCAGTACATTGCCATTGACGACTTAACGTTAGCAGAAGCTAAATCCCTCGGAGACAAGTGGAAGTATTATGTCACCTCGTATTCCTTGTCTCATCGGACGGAAGGTGTCTCGCATGAAGATCTGCAGGTACCGTTTTTGGAAAAGATCGTTGAAGGAGAACAAGATTACGACGATGAGAACGGTGAAAATCTCAAATTTTCCCCGGAGGGGGTTTCTAATTCTACTCTGAGAATAAAGATAGATCCTGAAACTTACTACTTAGAAATCGAGCCCAGCTCCTGTGATGTTTTTTCCCGTAAATCTGCCAACAGGTTCCCGTTGGGTGAATATTGCAAGAATAAGGTGAAAAGGAGGCATGACTTGGCTATTGATTACTTGAATGGTGAAAGAGGCTGGAAGAGAAATCTTAGCCACAATGATGTGCAACTGACTGAGAATAAACTTTTGTTTGTCCAGAAGAATGGGACTCTGAAAGGCTTTGGACACCAGGAAAATGATCAGAAACGTGTCTCAGAGGATTCCACAAATACTGATGTAGTCAAGCAGGAAACAGACTCCGCTACTCAGGAAACTAATGGGATTGTGCCCAATGTACCTCCAAACGAAGAGCGCAATGACACGACTGCCGAAGATTTTGAGCCTTAGCAAAGATCTTTTCTTCATTGTCATTTTATAGAAGAATAATGTCTACCTGATTTTGAGCACATCCAGTGCAGAAAACGCAAATCGGCTTTAGTGCTGCGATACTTTACGATCCTTAGAGTGTATGTAATTTCAAAAAGACGGTGCATCTTGTATTAATTTATTCAGCATCAATGTCAACTCCGAAATCTTTCAGATTTTCGCCCCAAGAGTTTAGCCACTTTTTTCTCGAGCCTGGATCCCCCAGATCTGCTATTCTTTTCCTTATAAGTTGCTCTCCATCTTTCACGGTGGTCTCGACTCTATCAGATCCACTGGGACTATTTAGTTTATGTTTACCGCCGTCAGGGGGCCATGGTAAAGAAAGCAGCATATCTTGGAGTTCTGATTCTTCGAATTCAGAGATATCGTTTTTTGGGAACGACATGCCGTCACCACTAGGCCTTCCGAAAGGCCAAAGCCACAACCATGGCGAACCAAAAAACTGAATAGCATTAGCCCAGGGACTAATGTCATAAGGAAAATTAACTAAATTCTCAAATCTTAATCTTTTTTTCTTCAAAAGTTTGGAAGCGTCCTCTTCGAGTTCATCCGTGTGAAGTTCGGGACGGAGTTCCCAGAAATTTTGAATAAGATGTGGTAGCAGCCTTTTGCTGTAAAAGAACCCTTCTAATCTTTCACACTCCCATGACTCAATCTGTGTTCTACCGCAAAAAATTTGGTTGCAAAGGCATCTGATGAACAATATACTAATGGTGAGCAAAACAAACCCATCCATGGGAATTAAAACAGTGAGAAAAATTAATTCGGATTTTTTCCAGAGATACATTGGAGTACCGTGGTTGGACAATATGAAGTGCGCTCTTGATCCTAACTGAATTAGCAAATACCCTGTCGTAGCAATCACCCAAAACAAGAACCGCATAAAATGGGGGAAATTCCGGTAACCAACGCAATTCTTAGTCCAAGGGCAATGATGGTCCATTGTGAGAACGCATTTATCACAAGTCTTGCAATGATGAGCGCGTTCTGGCTTATAATTTTGACACTTTTTACAATAATTTTTCCAGACCATATGGGGAGGTTGGAAGCTTTGAGTGGGCTGACCTGGTTCTGTGTATATCGCCAAATAATAGGAGATCCAAATCATTGTCAAACTAAATTGAAACCATATTTGTCCTTTGGAAGAGAGAAAATTGGTTAAAATGTAGCAGTGGGCATTGTAGCCAATGAATGATATCAGGAAGCAAGGAATGGCAATACCTAAAAAAGGCCACTTTAGTTTGACTGGCATAAGCTTCTCGGATTTTCAGCTATTCACTTCTACTTTAGACGTGGTTGATTGAGCTCTTACTATGATGATTCTAACCTTTGTATCTGAATTTAAATAGAAAGACACTTAGGGACCTACAGTGATGGGTGCATCTACGATCAATCTTAAAGATTGTAACAGAACTAATGGGTGAGGTGCAGCTAATTGAACGCAAATCTTCCGGAAGCTTCAGATTAGCCAAGCTTGCGTGTACGCTGAAAAAAGAGTGCTGCCTTAAACTAACATTTCATAACGTGACCTGTTTCACAAGACAACACGCAACATAATCTCAAGTGATAAGATCAGCTCTTGAGGAGTCAAACTAATATCGCTGTATAAAAAGAGTTTTGACCCAACCAATTCCAAGTTATACGCTAGGTAGGAAGAATCATCAGGCATTCAGATCGTAGTTCTGTATTATCGATCCAAATAAGTCACGTGATATATGCACAATACCTGAGTCGTACTTTGTTAATGTAATGAACTACGGTTCAGTTACTTGTGAGTGTATAATGTTAGGTTCCTTGGATCAATAGTTATCAGTTATATTCTAGATAGCTTGGTCCCTTGTGATAAGTACATCAGTTGTAGTTGGATCAAATAAGGGTCCCTTTATATACTCCTAGTTTGGGGGTCCGCGGCTGCCCAAACCAGTTATTAATTAATTAGCTTTCCGTAAGGCCGGGTCACATGCTCAATTCATGACAGTGCAAACTCGAATCTGATGTTAAATGTTAAAGTCAAGTTTTAAATCTTTATATTCAACGTGATTACAAGCTTCTATGGCCAAGTTGGTAAGGCGCCACACTAGTAATGTGGAGATCATCGGTTCAACTCCGATTGGAAGCACTATTCAATTGTCTGTTTTTTTAGTATTTTTAGGCAGCAGTTTAGGCGATCTGGTCTGATTATTTCAGTAGCGCAAATAATTTAGTCTATCTGAAAGATTATTCCCGGCTTACTTTGTTTTTACTTTATCATCCTATATAATAACCCATCGGTAAATTATATAACCCTTAAGTTCGCATGTGGGTCTGAGACTAGCATGGTTAGGTGAGCTCACACACATTCATATTCGCCGCTTATCCAATCTATTGAGGGTTCATTTTCGCAACGAATGCCTGATTAGAGTGTACAAGCGTGTAACTTTCCATAAGTGCTTTCAGATGACACAGAGCAGCAATGACCACCAAAATATGGAATAATTGATGGGAATGGCCAAAGATATCAAATTTTCCTGGAGCGAGTCTCTCAGGGAACCGAGCTCCGTACAGAAATGCTCCGAATATGTACAGGAAACCTTCAAGGGTTACCCATTTTAACTGAATCCGAGTCCATGTTTCTTGGAAGCCATAGCGTACAATACCAGCCATGATGGGCAATACGGCTGACAACCCAAAAGCAACAAAAAGGCCAGCTCTATAAGGCCTCCATTCTCTGGTGCGGAAAGTTTCGTCGAGAGAAACCACAGCGCAGGCAATTCCAAAGCACAGTGTTATCAAACTGAATGTGCAAAAGAGCTTCCAGTTGTCATAAAAACCATAGTACAAAATGCTTATCATGGACGACGCAATTAACACAACGATCCCTAGGTAGTCTAATTTGTTACCGAATACGGCCACCTTTAGAGAATGGCATTTAAGGCAATGGAAAATACTACTGAGGGTCAGGCAAGTAAATGCACCAAGAAAAAAAATGTCTATAACCATGTAATCAATCCATGTGGTCGTTTCAAATACGCGGACGGCAAATTTATCAAAAAGCAGTGTCACTAAAAAGCACACACCCGGTAGAAAATGGGTATAAATGTTGACGGACTCGTTGTGGAGGTAGAAAAGACTCTGTAGACATTCTTTAAAGCTATTAGTTTCACGAACATAATATCCATAGATGTGTTCATTATCCTTCTGCCAATCTGGAATCTCGTCCCATGTATAAAGGAACTTCTTTTCACTTTTTAGCGAGGAGACCTTACTCTTGCCCCCTTCATGATTTATTTCAAACTCGGTTTGTGGAACAACGACTGACGCTATCGATCGACGTTGTAAATCTGGCATGAGGTGGTTTTATATCCTCAGGTAATCTAGAAGACTTCACACTCTGCTTTGAAGGGTATCTTGCTTTGTCTTTGCCAAGCATACGGAAGGTGGTGAGTTCCAGTACTTCGAGTTCAAACGAAGGCCATCTAAGTTCGAAACGGCCCGTACACCTCAGTAATGACAATGAGCAAGTCATCAAGAATAGAAGTTTTAAGAGGTTCGCAGGTTTCTTGAGTGCAAGGAAATTCTTCAGCAAATTTTTCTCCATGTTGGTGGAGTCCTATTGCGCTAGAACACCGTTGGGCTGCCTAAGAAATAATTGTAGGCGTAGCTTTCACGTTCAACGAGTTTGAATATTTAAGCAAACTCATCAAGTGGAAAACGTGCTAAGAACATCTTGCTCAATCCCTCAATGGCGAGGCCTAGAACTTACGCAATAATTATATAACTAGTTTGACGTTTTAACTTAATTGCATCGGATTTTCGTACCGCGAGGAAAAATTAAAATCGATACACAAATCGTGGGAAGGGAAAAAAGTGCATATATGTTTTTATAGCACTATTAACCCAAAGAAAGAGAGCCCAGTTGGCATCAGTCATGCATGGTGACGATAGTAAGGCCCCGCCGGTGTCTACAACCTCTGAATCTGAAGTTGCTAACGCGGGCACAAGTGTTCAAGGGCCTCCCGCATCCGAGACGAGAACAGATAATACAAATGAGATCCCTACCATAAAACTCCCGAACCGATTCTCAGAGTGCTCAAGAACCGATTTAGTCATACTGATTTCCCGAATGTTAACCTTCCTAATACAGATTAATGATTCCTCGTCGTCTTCAGCCGTGGATAGCGTTACCAACCTAACTAAGTTTCATTCTAAAGTATCACCGGGCATCTCGGTTTACAATTATCTAATGCGACTTACCAAATATTCTTCACTGGATCATTCTGTTCTTCTGGCAGCTGTCTATTACATCGATTTATTGTCAAGTGTTTATCCAACTTTTACCTTAAATTCGCTGACCGTGCATAGATTTTTATTAACGGCGACCACTATAGCTAGCAAAGGTCTTTGTGATTCATTTTGCACGAATACCCATTATGCCAAGGTCGGAGGTGTACACTGCAGTGAACTGAATGTCTTAGAGGGTGAACTGCTTCGGAGGATTCATTACAGAATCATACCTAGGGATGACAATATAACGTGGTGCAAACTGGAGTCTCAACAGCGCCAGTTTGTGGTGAACACTGAAGACGGTGGCGATTTTTTGCCAGTTTTGTCCAGCTTGTCTGTTAATAGGAGGAATAGCGGATACAACATTTTGGAAACCTATTACAATAAAATTGTACAACTGGTCGGCTCTTTGAAATCGACACAGGACAAATCCAAACTGGTCAATTATGCATTTTCTCATCACCTACCGTTGAGTAATATTCCTCTCAACGAGCAGTCTTGCATAGGTTCTTCGCCAAATCAAAAAAACAAAGCTATTTGTAATGACGACCATAATAATAACGATAAAGATAATGATACCAACGCTAATTTTAAAGACGACAATGATGCTACGTCAACACTCTCTCGCAAACGAAACTTAGATACGGATATCCATGAGAGCCATGTGGAATCCAATCACAAGAGCCCTCTTGGTGACCATTCTACCTTCCACGACGGTGACCGTGGAACTTCGAGTAATCTTAACAAGAGGCATTTTAATAGGCAAAAGAAGGTTTCTGAACTGCCAGAAAACAAAGTATAGTAAGATAGTACACAGAATTAATTACTTATTCGTCTCTGCTGGCACAGCATTATTTTCTTCCACTACGTAGAAAAAAGTTTTCATTTGCATTGTATCGCATAATTGAAAAGTGAAGGTTGAATTATTTTTTTTGTCTTTGTTTTTCCACATTCGAAACACTTTTCCCTACTTCGGAACCAAAATACAAAATAAATTTAGTAATATTTATTTCTATAATTCTTTTATAGAATTAAACATAAAAGTATTTTAATTTCAAGTTTGTGTAAATTTGTAAGTTTTAAATAAAGTAATTTATAACGTTATAGTTTATTCTTTGTATCACCTGACTATCACCTGACTATGCATTTTTCATTTCACTTTCAATTTAATACTTTATATACATTCATCCTTGGGCTCGTCAAGTTCTCTATATTTGTCTTCAAGTTTCCTACGGACACTTTCTGGTAGCATGCTGTTCTAACTATTGTTGTTTTTTTACCCCGGTTATCACTTTATAGTCCGGATGGAGGACACGGAGAAAAAAGTTTTCGTCTTTAACAGATTTTGAAATAAGGCTGGCAACTCATCACAATTATTGTAGCGTAAAGAAGCGGCAACTCACACAAGATGGTTGAAGAGACCACTAACCAATTATTTCCCAAGATTGTCAACACTGTGAGGGCTGCTTCAGCTTTGTCCGCTCAGGATGTGGACTTTTACCGGAGCTTGGATAAGAATGTGGCCAAATCCTTGGACCAAACATCAGCAGAACTAGTGAGTATGATAAACAGCACCCTCTTGTGCATCGATCAAAATTCTAAAATGTTAGAAGAAGGCAAAGAGAAGCTAGAAAATTCCCGTAAGGACTTCGGCAACTTAATGGATAACCTTTTTGAGAAATCAGATAGGTCCTTAGACATTTTGAAAGGAAAGGCTGGCGAGAGAAAAGATGGGCGAAGTTTAATGTATCTAGATGATGGTTCGAGAGATGATTCGATGCCAAGCAGACGTATTCTAAAGCCTCAATTAACTTTTAAAAGACCTGTGGATAATACCGAAACACATCCATTTAAGCCGTTGCTAAAAAGCAAGCCCCATGCATTGAAAACTTTAACCGAGAGTGTTCGGATTCTTCCAGCTGATGAGGATGTACCAGAGCATTACCCACAACCTTATGAATATGAAATTGATAGGCAAGAATATAGCGATAATGTTTTAACGATATCAGATCCCATACCGCCTAGGCCTTGGGAGGAGGGCGAGGCAATTTGGGTTGACAACGAAGAAACTCTTAAATCAATGGTTTCTGAGCTAAAGGATTTCACGGAAATTGCAGTTGATTTGGAGCATCACGATTATAGATCTTATTACGGCATTGTATGTCTCATGCAAATTAGTACTAGAAAAACGGACTATTTGGTGGATACACTTGCCTTGCGGCATGGTCTTGGAATTCTGAATACTGTGTTTGCAGATCCATCCATTGTCAAGGTATTCCACGGTGCGTTCATGGATATTATTTGGCTGCAACGAGACTTGGGCCTCTATGTGGTGGGCCTTTTCGACACATATCATGCTTCTAGAGCCCTCGGATTTCCCAGACACAGTTTGGCATACTTGCTCGAGACGTTGGCATCCTTCAAAACATCCAAAAAATATCAACTGGCAGACTGGAGAGTAAGACCACTGTCGAAGCCCTTAAATGCTTATGCTAGAGCAGATACCCATTTTTTGTTGAACATTTATGACCAACTAAGGAATAGACTCATAGTGGGAGATAAACTTGCCGGGGTTTTGTTTGAATCTAGGAACGTTGCTAAAAGAAGTTTCCAGTATGCAAAATACAGGCCGAAAGTTCCAACCCCTTCAGTGTATTCGCCTATTGATAGAGCAGATGGGTGGAGAGTACTAATGCGCCAATACAACATACCGGCTCAAAAACAGGAATTAGTGAAAATTTTATACGAGTGGAGGGATACAATTGCTAGGCGAGATGATGAGTCGCCGAGATACGTGATGCCTAATCAACTTCTAGCTTATCTTGTTGATTATGCTCCTCTGGATCCTGCAAGTGTCATGTCTGTGAGTCCCACAATGACGGACCATGTTAGGTCAAATTCTAAATTTTTGGCTAATTTGATAGGCAAATGCCTGCAAGATATTAAGGATACTGATAACTTGGATGAAACTACACAGTTTGGTATTAAAACCAAGGGTGATAACGACTTATCGCAAGTCTTGACAATTCCTCAAATCAAATCTAAGGTCTCACAATTTAGAAGTTTTTCCAGGAGTTTGAATGGTCTCAAGTCTCAGCCCACTAATACATCACCTTTGATTTTTGGCAATCTTCTTGTGTCACCAAGTACCTTTGTTGAATATGTCAATGGCCAGAGACATCAACTTTCAAATGAGCAGATCCGTCAGCGTAAGCAAGAGTTATCCCAAGCATTCAAAGCCATGGATAATTCTATCACTATGGTCCAAGAACCAGCAGAGAAGCCTGCTCCAAAGGTCGCATCTGAGGGTCAGAATCCGCTCCTCGAGAATCGTGCGGGCGACCATGAGGCAGACAAGAAAGAAGACATGGAAGAGATCATAAGGTTAAGGAAAGTTGAAAATAGAGGCAAGAAACCTGTTCGCTCTGGCGCACTGGAACAAGAAGAGGAAGATACCATCGACTATAGTGGAGTGAAAAAAGTCTTGGAGACTGACAAGAAGAAAAGGCCACCAAAGAGAAGGGCTTTTGATCCATACAGTGCATCCAACGAGACAGGACAAGCACCAAAGCCCAAAAAGAGAAGAACCATGGGCAAGAACAAGAGCGTTTCTTTTAAACACTAAACTTGAATGTCTATTGAGCTATTAGTGTGTACAGTATAGTATAATATAATTATAATTCTTTTTTTTTTTCGTTTTGAAAGTTTACACTCAATATTTTAGGCAGTTTCTTATATAGCTTAACAGCTGCAAGCGCTTGGTTCGCCATCCAGTTGAATATTAATGGCATCGTTGAAATCCTCTTCAAATGCATCCGCATCCGTCTGATTCTGTTGCAGGGCACTTCTAGCAATTTCCTCAAAAGCCGTGTCTACGTTGATTGCATTCTTCGCGCTGGTTAGGAATAGTGGCACGTTCCCCAAAGATTTCGCCAACTCTTGGGCAGATTTCACACTAACCATCTTTTTAGACTCTTCCACATCCACTTTGTTGCCCAAAATGACGAAAGGGAAGGTCTCCGGAGACAGAACGTTAGCATGCACCAAAAACTCATCCCTCCAGGTCTTGATGTTCTCAAACGACTTCGCATTGGTAACGTCATAGACTAAGACGCAACAGTCGGCACCTCTATAAAACGCCACACCAAGCGATTGGAAACGTTCCTGACCAGCAGTATCCCAAACTTGCATCGTTGCCACTTTGTCATCCACAGTAACTTCTTTCGTCAGAAAATCTGCACCAATCGTGGCCTTGTATTGTTGAGAATATTTATCATTGACATAACGATGCATCAATGAAGTTTTACCCACACCAGAATCACCTAAAATGATTACTTTTAAAATATTCTTCTTTCTCGACGACATGGGGAGGAAGTAGATAGAATTTTGGTATATCCAACTATGATTATACTACCTGACATATTAAATCTTCAATCCCTCGACTGCTTGTGTCTTAGGTTTGCATATTCAACCTCCATCCCGGGGCCTTGCTGCCAGAACAACCCTCCAAGTCATTTTCAACGTAAAGAAGGCCACACTACACAATGTTTAAAGCAAGTCAATTGAAGTCTTCAGCGGTATAGTAGGTCCTGGGAGACGCAGTCCAAATGGTCTCGAGATAATGGTAACCTTTGTAATAAATTCGAAAGATCGTTACGATCCTTGAGCAAGCGGCTTCGGAGTTCTGTATAAGGGGGATCACGCTGCTCGTAATAAGGCATTCGCTGGGAACCTAGATATCTGTGACCCAAAAGATTTCAGAGTCAAGTCAATGACCGCGCATTTGCTTAGCCAAGCTTGGTTCGTTAGATCTATTATTTTTTGTTGGCAATATTTCAGTGACTCGTTGAACAGCCGCACCTTAGTAAGGGATTTACAAATGAGTTCGGCAAATTTTAGTCATGGTTTCAATTAAAAAAATGATGGTTAACTTGACAAATACTCGAGAGAGTTGTAGAAGCTTACGGTTTGCAGCAGCAAAAATGATTTATCCAAAAGCGTATTATTAATTACTTACTAGTAGAGCATGGGTAGTGACAGAGCGAAGTTGGGTGGATTCAGCTATTTAAAAGTCATAAGTTCTATCCTCCTTTCCCTCGTTGCTGTTCATACTTGGCTTCGCTTTTGATCTAACAGACAAGCAAGTACTTGATATAGCAATTGGTCAGCCTTCGCGACAACAAGACTTCGATATAATGAGCAAGAATTTAAAACTCCGTAGCATTTTAAAGCATTTCGTGAGTACTGAGCAAGAGGAAGGTGTTGGTGCCCATGTGAGAAGATCGATCGGCTCCATGAAAATGAGAAGATTTTCTCCCTTCTTAATGTTGGACCATTTCCTTGTTAAACCACCGGCGGGGTTTCCGGACCACCCACACCATGGCCAAGAGACTATCACTTATACCCTCAATGGTATGATTGCTCACGAGGACTTCACAGGTTCTAAAGGTGTTCTATATCCAGGAGACCTCCAGTTTATGACTGCTGGTAGAGGTATTGTCCACTCTGAGATTCCAGTCGCTTTGGAAAATGGCGGTTCCACGAGTGGTTTGCAATTGTGGGTGGACTTGCCATCAGAATTGAAAGACTGTGAACCGCGCTATAGAGACTTGAGAAGACAGGAAACTCCCGAGGTTAAGGTGAACGACAATTTGACGGTGCGTGTGATTAGCGGGAAATCTTATGGTGTGGAGTCTGTGTCAGACTTGGCTTATACTCCTGTAAATTACTACCATTTTATCACAGATAAGAAGGCTACAGAATTTTTGCAAGAGTTTCCGGAGAATTTCAATGTCTTTTTATACATAATGAAGGGTTCTCTGACTTTGAACGGGCAAGTGTATCCGGAGCACTCGGCTGTTTTCTTCAACAGCGATGGAGCTGCCGTTTCAGGAGCTTCCGCCGCAGACAACGCCGAGTTTGTGTTAGTCGGCGGTAAGATCTTAGATCAAGATGTGGTTCAACACGGTCCTTTTGTAGAGACCTCGAGGGAGCGTATGATGGATGTTATCAGAAACTACCAGTACGGTATTAATGGATTCGAAAAAGCCAGCTCTTGGGGCTCTAAGATTGCAGAGGGAATTTCTGAAAAAGAGGCTAGAAGTCTCTACAATAATAAAAACGATTCCCACTGAATAGAACATTTAATTGTTTCCTGCCAACAGTAATCTGACCCATTTATGTAAATTCTTTACACTGTTTATCACTTTATTCTTTGATTATTCGTTCAGTTTTGAAAAGATTCTTGAAATTTTGGGGAGAAAAAAAACCAGCGCTTCCAAGGGCTGAACACTTGGATGACCACTTTGACATAACCCCATCGAAATGCCCTCCAAGACATCCAAAAGGGTTGATAAACCCCAGGCTGAGGAACAAGCAGAGGAGGCTTTCTATGCTTCTCCTCTGTACGATTTTTTGTTCCCATTCAAGCCCGCCGGGAGTCAATGGGTTACCGAATACATCATCGTCTTCTTCGCAGTAATTATAAGGTGTGCCATTGGCTTGGGACCATTTTCTGGTCAAGGCGTCGAACCAATGCATGGTGATTTCGAAGCACAAAGGCATTGGATGGAAATAACGCAGCATTTGCCAAGCTCGAAATGGTATTATTTTGATCTGGAGTATTGGGGTTTAGATTATCCACCATTGACAGCTTATCACTCGTATCTTTTGGGAAAGTTAGGATCATTTATAAATCAAGACTGGTTTGTTTTAGATAGCTCTAGAGGATTGGAAACTGATGATTTAAAGACCTATATGAGATTTACAGTGATTTTAAGTGAGATTTTATTTTATATTCCCGCCGTCATGTATTTCACAAAATGGGTGGGCAAGCATAGGAACCAAAGTCCCATAGGTCAGTTCATTGCTGCTGCTGCCATCTTGTTCCAGCCATCGTTGATGTTGATAGATCACGGCCATTTCCAATATAACTCCGTGATGTTGGGTCTTACTGTGTATGCGATCAACAATCTTATGGATGAATTATACGGACCAGCAGCAGCATGCTTTGTGCTCTCCATATGCTTCAAGCAAATGGCACTTTACTATTCTCCCATCTTCTTTGCCTATTTGCTGAGCAGATCGCTTTTCAAGATAGGTGTTAACATTCCAAGATTATTAAATGTGACTACAGCGACAGTCTCCACTTTTTTCGCCATTTTCCTTCCGCTGTATATTGGCGGTGGTGGGGTTCAAAACGTGATGCAGTCCATTCACCGTATCTTCCCCTTCGCAAGAGGTATTTTTGAAGACAAAGTGGCTAATTTTTGGTGCGTTACTAACATCATTGTAAAATACAAGATTTTGTTCAACCAGCAGCAATTACAATTTTACTCTTTAATCGCCACCACCGTGGGATTTTTACCAGCCGTTGTAACGGTATTTCTCTTCCCGAAGAAACATCTCGTGCCCTTTGCCTTGGCGGCATGTTCCATGTCTTTTTTCCTTTTCAGTTTTCAAGTTCATGAAAAGACCATTTTGGTGCCGCTTTTGCCAATCACGCTACTTTATACTTCAACTAACTGGGATGTACTTTCCCTAGTGAGCTGGATAAATAACGTGGGGTTATTCACATTGTGGCCACTGTTGAAGAAAGATGGATTGGCTCTCCAATATGGGGTGTGCTTTGCGTTGTGCAATTGGCTCATTGGTAATTTCAGCTTTGTAACTCCGAGGTTTTTGCCCACCTTTTTGACACCCGGTCCATCTGTGAGTAGTGTGGAAGTCGACTATCGCCGGAGAAGTTTATTACCCAGAAACATCCTCTGGAAACTCGTCATTGTAGGATCCTATATTGCGATGGGTGCAATTCATGTTCTCGACTGGCTGGTGTGTCCACCATCGAGTTATCCAGATCTGTGGGTTATTTTGAACTGTACCTTGGGATTCACTTGTTTTACACTGTTTTGGTTGTGGAATTACTATAAATTATTTACGTTGGCGGTGCAAACTTTGCAACAATTGTAGATTTAGTAATTACGAAACCTGCGTTGATCACGCACGATAAACAATTTCTAAAGTTAACGTTTCGTTGGGATGTTTATGCATTTGTTTTTTATTTAATATCGTATCTTTCTAAAACAGTAAACCCTGAAAAATACTCCAGTAAGAATCATCAGATATAAAATATAATGAACCACTACAAGAAATAGAATTCATTTCTGTTGACTGTCCTATTTCTACGCCGCCATCGTTAGCCTACCCTGGATTTGTAGAGAGCTTCATTGGGAGAGCTAGGAAGGCTAACTATTCTCACGAATAATTAGCGTTTTCATTAGCCGCATCCTGTAGAAATAGATTCCAGAAAGAATGAATATAGTCAGAGTCAAAGAAACGGAAGTTTGAATGAGAAAATGTAACGGACAAGGGGTAATCAAGTAAACAAATGACATCACACCTACTAACTGTGCAGCCTTTATAAGAGATCGATCTGAGTGCGAAGCAACAGCTTCTAATCAATATGAGGCTCCATACGTTACTCCCGGTTTTTTAATGTCACTATATTATGCAAAATTCCTAACGAAAATGATAGGTTAACGTATAATATTATATAAATAGGGGGATCCTGATCGCAAGCGTCTTTTGATGATGTAGCCATCACAAGTAAGAAGCAAGCTATCTAGAATATCATGATAACTATCCATCCAAGGAACTACACGTGATATACGTACGAACCGTAGTTCACTATAGTGTGAACCAAATAATAGGGTGCTACCGAGAATTACAGCACAAAAGAACCAATGAAACTCTTGTTCCTCGTGGCCCAATGGTCACGGCGTCTGGCTACGAACCAGAAGATTCCAGGTTCGAGTCCTGGCGGGGAAGAGTTTTTTTTAATTGAAAAATATTGGCAGCACTTAGTATGGTTGCCCTTTCAAGCACACCACTCACAAGAATACGATTGGATGTATATTTTGAGAGGATCAATTGAGAGAGGGTCTTCGCCCCTGAACTGGATCGCTGGAACTTTCTAGACTACCTTTGCTTGTTCGATTTCTTGGCCTTTTTTTTTCAACACTTTCCGCGCGGTGGAAGAAACTATCCGTACGTACTTACAGCATCTGAACAGGTTGCCACTTGAACATCTCCTTCCCAAGAAAACAATTATAGAAGTGTACAGCATCGTTTCAACCAAAACCATGGCACCTTCTAATAAAGATATTTCTTCACTGATTGTTGATTTTTTGTCCGATATTGTGAACGAGAAGTCAGTCTCTGAGGATTCCGTCGATTCTTTGAATGTAGCCATTGAATGTATTACGGAGGCATTTGATGTTAAGAGAGGTTCTTCTTCGACTGCCTATGGCGGTAAGACGTTGGTGCAGTTGTTGAGTAGTGCAGACGCCTCTGCGGGTCAGGAAGAAGGCGTTAAGGTGAATATCCCTACGGAGGATGCTGAATTGAAAGCCACGGCTGAAGGTTTGAAACTGGAAGGTAACAAAGGCATGGCAGCTAAGGACTTTGAGTTGGCTATCAAGAAATACACCGAAGCCATTGCCGTTTTACCCACGAACGCCGTTTATTTTGCTAACAGAGCTGCAGCTTACTCTTCGCTAAAGAATTATGACGAAGCTGTCAAAGATGCTGAATCGGCTATTCGGGTAGATCCTTCCTACTCGAAGGGTTACTCTCGATTGGGATATGCTAAGTTTGCCCAAGGAAAGAGTGAAGAGGCCCTGGAAGCCTACAAGAAGGTTTTGGACATTGAGAAGGATTCGGCTACCGATGTCATGAAAAGAGATTATGAAACCGCAAAAAAAAAGGTAGAGCAATCTCTTGAGTTGAACACTACTAGAGAAGCGGAACCAACTGACAGCGGCTCGAGCGGTGCCGATGCTAACCCAGGCGGATTCGATTTTGCCTCCATGCTAGGAGGCGGGGGCCTAGGCGGAGGTCTTGGCAGCTTGTTGAGCAACCCTCAAGTCATGCAAGCTGCTCAACAAATGATGCAAAGTCCACAGGCCATGCAACAAATGGAATCGATGATGCAGAACCCGAGCGTAAGACAGATGGCTGAGAAGTTTACAGGTGGGAACGGTACTCCAAATCTGAGTGAAATTATGAACAACCCTGCCCTAAGAGATATGGCAGGCAGTTTCTTCGGCGGTGCGGGTGCAGGTGCAGGTGCAGGTGCCAACCCAGATGCCGCTACACAAGAATGATTTCTGTGCAGTTTTGAACAGTATAAGTAATGATCCTTTGAGTTTGATAAGTTTCAACTTACAAGTTTAATTTTAATTTTTTTTCCATTAATTACGTAAATTATGGTACTGATCTATGTTCGTTTTTCCTCATGCCTTAGTTTTGCCCTTTTATGCATCTCTGCTAATCTGCCTTGCAGAATAGAGGTATTCTCTTGGACCCAAGATCTCAGTATCCCCTTAATGAAAAAGCGGCTCTTGAACACCATGTATTTACTCAATTCTTCGGCTAATACCTCATGAGTAGAACTGATTTTTTCACCCACTTGCTTCATTTTTTGTTTCCATTCTGCTAAATCCGTTGATAACCTAGATTCCATTTTTTCCCGTTTTCCTTCAAAAAAGCTTGCAATAATTCCAGTATCATATCGAGGCCGAGTCATGTTCGGGAATTTTTGCTTATGAGTTTTATGAATTTCCAAAACTTCGCCATAGCACCTCCACCATTCAGGTATTTCCACCAATAACAACTGTTCCACTTGTTCGAGAAGTTTACCTGTACAGTTATCGAGAAATGATACTTCTCTGACGAATTTTGTCGTGGCTCCATCTCCAAAAGCCCAGCTTGACACTGCAATGTCATTGAAAAGTCGCAAATTTTCCTCAGAGTCATACTCTGTACCAAAGAAAGACAAAAAACCGTAAGCCTCTGCCAAATCGTTAGATTTAAGCTTCATAAAAGTCAAAAGTTTTTTCATAACGTTAAGGTTTAGTTTTACCGCAGATAGTTCATTATGATTGAATCGAAGAAAGCTAGTTATGATGCTGACTTCTTCGGGCTCCATTTTTTTCCCTGGAACTTCAGATTTTTTGGGTATTTTTATTTTTTTATTCTGGGAGTTTATCCAGGCGACTAACCGCGATTCCTTTGAAAGAAGCTTGGCCATATGCTTGTCATCATCCAATATGACATTAAAGCAATCAGTAAGCACACAAAAAAAATAATACGTTTCCAATTTTGCTACACTTGACATTCTGCTTTTATAGAGATTCGACAAATTTTGCAAAACTTTCTCCAGTGGTAGAAAAGTGGCTTGATGAAGTTTTAAGAGTACGTGGAAAAAGCCTTGCAGAGTTTTCACATGGAACTTTATGGTTTTGTACTCTTCCTTTGGATCCAGTTTTATCGTTACATGGAAGAACCAACTGCGTGCCTCAAACTTTAAATGATGTACGAAGGCTAAGCCCAAAGGTGAATCTTTAGTTGCTTGACGAACTAATTCTCGCAATATGAGCGGATTCCTAGCGTAGTCAAAGGAATTTAAGAACGTTGAATGTTGAAATTTGTCTAAAATTATTCTTCTATCCCGTACAATTGTTCTCACATTATCCAGACGATTATATCTCGCATAAAGCATTAAAGGTGTCATACCCTTCTTATTGATACAATTGATATCAAGGTTTTGGTAGGCTAGAAGAATGGAGACATTGTTTTTAATAATGTGTAAAAGTGTGTTCCCTTTTTCGTCTTCATGGTCAGAAAACTCGAATTGTTCTTTATTACTTCGATACCATTCCACGGCACTTGCGAATGAAGCACGCATCATTTGTTCATAGTTCTGTTGGTCATAACTTCTGAAAATAGTGAATAGTGGGGTATGACCACCCGAATCTCTAAATCTCCAATCAATATATTTTCCTATGCTTTGCAAAATGTCTTCTTCATGAGTCAAGTAGTGAGCTGCCGTCCGCATATGCCTGTCAGCTCTGTTGATATATGTCCGGAGTTCTTCTTCGGTGCATGAGTATTCGAGAAGTTGGACGATCATCCGAGCAGCTTCAATGTTATCAAACTTGAGTGATTGGATTAAAAGCGTGGATCCGTCCACGGTTTCATCCTCTAAAATATCTTCTAGTGGAAAAATGTTTTCATAATTTTTCAATAACTCACACAGAATTCCATTTTTGCCATTAATAATACATTGTGACAGCACAGATTCTCCCTGAGCAGTCCTAAACCCAAACTGTTCACGAAATTGTGAAAGATAAGGTATATGTTCTACAGTCTTGTCAACGAGCAACGACTTCAATTTCTTTGCTCCAATGCAAGCATTTTCTAATCTTTTCAATTTTTCAGTACCTTTCAAATCGTCAAAGTAACACGCAACAGCTTCCAAAGTGGATATTGCATAGCCTAGTATGCCAAACTTGATAGTATTTTCGTCCTTCGAGAATTTTCGTAAATAAAGAAGATGGCTGTTCAAATTCTTCACTTGTGTCCTGCACACGACCAGCACGAAAAAACTAATCAAAGTGTCTGCATCCATAGTTACAGGCAACGCTTCGATGTCTAAACGTAAATCGCCTGCCTCAGACAAACTTTGCAATGTGTTTATAAGACAATCTGCTTTCTCAGTATGTGTGTGAGTAAGGGGTAATCGAATAAATGAATTCACAGCCAAGTCAATGTTTTTCTCCATTATCGTCACATCTTGTAAGCGGAATTCACCGTAGCTTTTTTGATATAACTCAGTCCCCATTTCATTAACGGACAAAAAGTCCAGAGACTCTGTTTCAATTTCTTCTCCCTTATAATAATTAATAATTCTAATCCACACATCATCGTATAAATTCAACTCCACGTAGTCGAAGATAAGATTATAGAGATTGGGTACTTTCTGAAACAATTCATCGGCAATCATCTTATCATGTATCTGTCTTATCATTGTGTGAAAGAGTTCTTCATACGGACCTTCCGTCAGTGGAGTATTTCTATACCTGTTGAAATACGTGTTTAAAACAGCGGCCCAGTTCGGATGCAGTCTCAAAATGTTTTCGAAAGAGGACCAACTTTTCTGTGTTAAGTCTCGACCCAGTCTGCCTCGTGCCTCTCCATCATTAGTAGCATTAGCATCTCGATAAATTCCCCTTGGGATATCTACAGCTCTGATCAAAGTGCCCAAGAGCGGGTGGTCAATATGCACCAAAGCATAATTTTCCGAGCCACTCAAATAATCATTGAAATTCGGAATTAATTCCACCTTTTGTATTCGACATCTCCTCCTCAGAGAAAAACCATCTACCGTGAGAACTTCGCTGTTTGCGGATCGTACTACCACTTTCTTGCCATTTAAAGTTGTGAATTCAGTTTGGGCCGAAGTAAGGTTGAAAGTACTATCACTCTGGCCGTCTTGTTCCAGTAACAGTACATGGGATGCCACAAAGTCATAACTATGACATAGTTCATTGAGGGTGGAGCCGGTTCCCACGTCACAATAGTGAAGTAACTTATCACAAGGTGGCACTAGGAGAATAAACTTCTCTGTCTTCAACCTGCTAAATAGCTTCTTGTAATGAGAATCAGATGGATTGGAACAATTAAACACCAAGTTCACCAATGGATTCAACAGCACTGGTAAATTATAAGCCATAGCTGTTCACCTCTCGAAGCTTCACCACGGGCGAAGTTAGTGTTCCACTTTTCAAACCCTTTTTCTTTGTCTCGCTCGATGATCTTCAACATCTGCCATCTCATCTCATCTCATCCATAAAAAGTCGTCGAAATCGAACAGGCTAAAAACTCCTGGCATCTTCGTTCCCAGGAGTCATAAAATAATAAAAATGGGCAAAGGTAAGAATAAGGACCATGAGGCCCGTACTGGTCGTTCCGGGAGGGGCGCCAATGGTCATACTTCGAAACATAATCATCGGCACATGGAGATGAAGCATGGAAGTTCTGGGAAAACTAATTTCCCGGTGAAGCTGGCAATGTGGGATTTCGATCACTGTGATCCCAAGAGATGCAGTGGTAAAAAATTAGAAAGATTGGGTCTCATTAGGTCCCTAAGAGTAGGTCAAAAATTCCAAGGCATTGTCGTTACTCCCAATGGCACCGGTGTCGTATGTCCCAACGACAAGCACATAGTAGAAGAAAATGGTGCTTCAGTAGTGGAGTGTTCATGGGCAAGGCTAGACGAAGTTCCGTTTAATAGGATTGGTGGCCATCATGAAAGGTTACTACCTTATCTGGTTGCCGCTAACCAAGTGAACTATGGTAGGCCGTGGAAATTAAATTGCGTGGAGGCACTGGCGGCATGTTTTGCCATAGTGGGAAGATTGGATTGGTCTAGTGAACTTCTCTCACATTTCTCATATGGGCCCACTTTCTTAGAGATAAACGCAGAACTACTGGGAATATACCAACAATGCACAGACTCGGATTCCGTTAAGGCAGCTGAGAAGGCGTGGCTAGACAAAATCGAACAAGAGAGTAGGGAACGCAAGGCTCAGTCGAAGGACGAGGACGTATGGATGACAGGAAACGTTAACAGGATGCCTGCGGTTCCCGACGATGACGAAGAGAAAGACGATAAAGGGCAAGAGGATGACGAAAAGATGGAACATGCTGAAGAGCACGATCAGGAATATATAGAATAAAGTAACTAAAAATTGGCACTATCACTCTGTCAGGTGACTATTAGTAATTTATAATTTTTTGAATGTCATAAATGAAGCTTAATTGACTGTCAACACTTTTAAAGAAGCATCAAAAACGCCCAAACTTGACTTGCATATGAAATAACTAGTGATGTTTCAAGGCTAGTCAACTATGAAAAATCTGGAGACTACAGCAATGAGTTCTAGAAACGAGGAAGGATCCAGGTTGCCACACAATTTTGCTCCTTCTCCAGAGTTCAAATGGCTCTGTGACGAACTCTTTGTTAAGTTAGATAATATTAGGAGACAGACGAAGGGCAAGGGTGCATTCAAGTCGACCAATGCCAAGTATTTTGAAATCGTTTCGTTTTTCCTTAAACTTTGGAGGAAGACTGTCGGAGAGGACATTTATCCTGCTCTAATCCTCATTTTACCCTATAGAGATAGGAGGATATTCAATATTAAAGATTTTACTTTAGTAAAGGCCATTTGTATTTACTTGAAATTACCCAAGAATTCTCCTACCGAAAAACGGTTATTGAGGTGGAAGAGAAGAGCTCGAAGAGGTGCCAAATTGGCCGACTTTTGTGTGGAAGAGATAAAAAAGCGCAAAGGTGAACCTTTGAATAGAGACAGAATTACCATTGATAAATTGAACGAATTTTTAGATCAATTGGCGAACGAGAGAAGCACAAAAGGGAGAGGTTTCAAGGGATTATCAGAATCTCCTAGTTTTAACTATTGCTTGGAGAACATGACCTTTACAGAGTTAAAGTACTATTTTGATATTATTCTCAAAAATAGAGTTTTAGGCGGTCAAGAGCACAAATTTTTAAATTGTTGGCATCCGGATGCCAGGGACTACTTAAGCGTTGTTTCTGACCTGAAGACCGTATCAGAAAAGCTTTGGGATCCAAATAGCCGTTTAAGAAACGACGACTTGAGCATCAATATCGGTCTTGCCTTTGCACCCTCCTTGGCTAAAAGATTGTACATATCTTATGATAAAGCGAGTGCCAGGCTGAAAAAGGATTTTTACATCGAAGAAAAAATGGATGGTGAAAGAAATCAGTTACATTTTATGAATTACGGCGAAAGGCTCAAATGGTTCAGCAGACGAGGAAATGATTACACGTATCTCTATGGTGATAATATTCACACTGGAACGGTGGCACAGTACATTCAGATGGATCCGAAGGTCAAGAACTGTGTCTTAGATGGTGAAATGATTTCTTATGACACCAGTAGGAATGTTGTGCTACCTTTTGGATTGGTGAAAAATAGCGCTCGCGATGCCCTAACCGCTGACAGTATTCTCGCAAAGGGTTTTCGGCCACTTTACATGGTTTTTGATCTGCTTTACCTGAACGGAGTTTCTTTAGTTAAAGTACCCTTGTACATTAGAAAACAGTACCTATCATCCATTCTTAAGCCGTCCCCCCATGCCTTGGAAATAATTCCATCAGTACATTGTTTTGACGAAGACTCCATAAGGAATTCACTGGAGAAGGCAATTAAAATGGGTTCAGAAGGGATAATTTTAAAGCAATACAAGTCCAAATACGATATCGGGGCTAGAACCGATAACTGGATTAAAATCAAACCCGAGTATTTGGAACAGTTTGGAGAGAACCTCGATTTAATCGTAATTGGAAGAACATCGGGCAAAAAAGATTCGCTGATGTGTGGATTGCTCGTATTAGAATGTGAAGAGAATGGCACTAGTCAAAATGAGGAAAAAACTGTAAATTTGGATTCAGAAGATGATGAAGAACCTCGAAAAGCCGTTAAAAAGATAATATCTTTTTGTACAATCGCTAATGGGATTTCTCAAGAGGAATTTAGGGAAATTGACCGGAAAACCGCTGGGAGTTGGAGAAATTCAGAGTGTTCTCCACCACCGAAACTTTTAGAATTTGGCTCAAAGCTACCCGAAGAGTGGATACATCCTGCAGATTCCGTTGTTCTCGAAATAAAGGCGAGGTCTTTAGATAACACGGAGTCTAGCGGTAGAAAATTTAAGGCAGGCTGCACGTTATATGGAGCATATTGCAGAAGGATTAGGGACGACAAGAACTGGATAGATTGTTACTCGTTGTCAGACCTATGCCAAGAAAGAAGAAAAAAATCGCCTAATTTTCAAAAATTGTTAAAACCAAAGAGGGGTCGGAAAATCCGAACTAGCTCTCCATTAAACCAAACTCTGAAATGCACAGATGAATCTAAATCATCCGACATACTAAACCATCTGTGCTTTTACGTTATGTCCGATTATGTGATAGCAAATGATCACGACCGAATCACAAAAGACCAACTTTGTAACATGATCTTAAGGAACGGGGGTAAATTAATATACAACGTTATTTCCCAGGACCTCAGCAATTTACGCATAATAAGCGGGAGATACACCGTGGAATGCAAAGCTCTTATCGAGCGAGGTTACGATGTGATCAGTCCCGAATGGATTTTGGATTGTATACGCAATGGCGTCATTATTAAGATAGAACCTCGTCACTGTTTCAGCGTATCAGAAGACTTGAAATTCATGGCAGCCACTAGAGTCGACTGCTTTGGTGATAGCTATGAGACTGAAATAGCTGAGGACCGACTAAGTGAAATTTTAGAACCAGGAAAATTATATTCACAGCAGTCGAGTCAACTTTCAGATGATAATTACAAATTTGAAAGCATCCCTCTGTTCTTGTTCTCCGAAAGAGCTGTATTCATTCCAGATAATTTTCCATACCTCGCCAGTCAAACATTAAAAGACAAAATAAAGTTGTACGGTGGTGAGTTGGCTCCAAGAATCGATATGTGCAACCTTATTGTGATTCCCAATGGAGGCGAAGCACTCCGAACGCAGACGTTAAATGACCTTAGGATGTTTCTTTCTTCCTTTGCTGCAAAGACGGAATTGCCGCCTTCGATACCAAGGATTGTCACGCCTCAATGGATTGACCAGTCGATTGAGGAAAACTATCAAGTGCCTGAAGAAGATTTTTTGGCCATTTAAATTATTGTTCGTTTTTGCCATTGTAATCTGTAATCTGTATCTATAAAATTCAAAAAATGTCATCTGACCTGCCCTAAATGAATTTTATCAAAGTTCAATGCCCGTTAATTTGCGAAAGGCGATGGATGAGTCTAGAAATTATCCAATTATGAGCTATGAGACCAAGCATTATGGTTGACAACTTCGAAGGGTTTATGCCCATCCATACTCTATTCTACACAGTATTCCATCCAACAAGGGGGACCCAAGTACGATATGAGTTTCCTCCGAGAAATTTAGAGAACCACGATATCAATTTTGATACTATAAAGAATTACATCATACCCAAGCCTCAATTATGTCACAAGTTATTGACTTTAAAATATAAAAACTATAGAATCGCTTGTTATCCAGTTACAGTCAATTCTTCGTTTTATGCCAGGAACTTCTTTAGCTTCAATTTTGTCTTTGTATTTCCCTACGATTGCGAAACTTCACCATATGAGCCTGCAATAGCTAGGTTGGGCAAGATGTTCCGAGTGCTGGAAGAGCAAAACCAGATTTTGTCAAAAGCTGAAAATGATCCCGTCTATTTCGATTACAAACTGGCGGAAAACACCACCGAACAAGAGGGCAAGCTGAGTTCAGAGAAAAGTTTTAAAGGGTTGACCAAAAACCAAGGATTTGCGTTGGAAAAGTACAATGAGATCATGAAAGATTTGGAGAGCAACAAGTCTGACTTTTCCGTTCAGGATCTCGTCATGCGAATATATCAAGATTTGAACAATTACTCAGAGTGTCTCATACCTATCGATGAAGGAAATGCGGTGGATATCAAAATTTTCCCACTCAAGACTCTTCCGAACTCTTGTATTTCAATGGAGGATGTTCCTATTTCAACGGTTGATCTGAAGAGAATTATAGACGTTAATTGGGATCCTACAATGCTCAAAATAGTACCCCACATCGATGGTCTTAATAGCATTTCCAAAATTGCGAAATTGAGTGATAGCGACCTGTGTTTGGTTTTAGAGTGTATCAAGCATTTGATCTATTATAACTGTGTGATATTAGCTGACATATTTCAGTTCTCCAACATCTATGCACCAACTAGCTTGATAAGAATGTTTTTAACGGATCCCAACCTGGCCTCCGAATGCCAGTCGTATGTCACTCTAACGAGCATTTCGATTTTGTCTCAACTACCTTTTGAGAAGCACGGTAAATATGAGTTAAATGACACGAGTCAAGCAAAAAGTCATGAGTCAGAATCGAGAACGACTTCCATGAGTTCAAAAAGCGATAGACCTAGGCCATCACTCCCCTCCCTTTCACAGAGAGATTTGTACAAACGTACGCAGCGGTCTCAGAGCAGCTTTTCAAGCACAAATACGAATACTTCGAATGCCTTATCCAAACACTTACCAATGAGGGCGTGCTTGCTGGATCTTTACAGAAGCTTAAGCCAAGGCGTAACTATACGCGATTGGTACGAACTCAACTATCATACGATCAAAAACAATGAAATTGATGTCAGAAGATTCATTACATTCGGAGTGGTAAAAGGATTGATATATAGATGCTACTCATTTCCTGTGATGAAAAAACTGGCAGTATTTGACTTATTTCATAAACTCAGCACAGATGAAAGTATAGACAGTGTGACACGCATTTCCAGGGCTGAAAAGAGCAATAAGATGTCCCAATACATTTTTTCAAGCTCAGATACGAAATTTGAAACCGGCAAGTTAGACAAAAAAGGCTCTAGAATGCATCAAAATTTTAACGTGGACATTGCTGATGAAGTTTTGCGAAGTGTTTACCATAAACTACGTCTCGAGGGCGATCACGAAACCACACAAGACTACCCTATTTCTCGACTTTATAAGGAAGATTCTCATGTCAGTCTGTCTGATTTTTCAGGGGACAACATATCTCGACCTAAGAAGCCTGAACGAACATCTAAGGTGTCATTCGATATGAAAGGAGATGATTCGGTACCATTGTCGCCGAAAAAGGGAAGACAAAGGGAAAAGAAAACTGCAAAAATAGTTACAGCAAAGAGAGATCAAAAACTTGTTTTGCTGGAGTCAATTGGGGCTGCTGAAAATCTCGACAAAATCTGTGTCAGGCTAGAAAAACCCAAGCACGAAGTGGAAGAGCTGCTTGAAGAGTTGGGTGATTACAAGATTATCAATGGTTGATATTGATACAAGTTCATTAAATAGAAGAAAACTTACAAACTTCGTTTTGTGCAGTATGTGGTTTATAATACGAAAGAGCCTATCATGGCGGATGAAGGAGTACTTTTTCTAAACTCTTTTCAGTCTAGCCGTGAAATTTTATTCAAATTTTCTTCCCATGCATCATTTTCTTGGTGCCTTTTGAAAGTTCCATTGCCTTTATCTGATTTGTTTTTGAATGGCGATTGGGATTCTGCTCTTGCAGTACCCTGATAATGATTGGATTGAAGAACTGTAGGTTTTAGAGGGGTCCTATCTGGATTCGATAACAGTTGAAGACTTTTTTGTTCTAAAGGTATGGTAGTTATAATAGTGTCGATCAGACTGGTTGCATTTTCTCCTACCACAATCGTCTCTTTGATTCGCTCTTTCAAATTATCAAGTGCAGATACATGGGTTTGTGAGGATTCACTAGTTTTCTCTAACCCTTTCCTTAACGAATTGTCTTTCAGTATTATATCAGCAATTTGCTTTTGCAGAATTTCGTTGTTTTCCAAAATTTTAGAGGCGTCCTCATAACCTTTTACTTCATCTTTTACTTTAGAGACAGTCCTGCTAATCACGTCGGTTGAGGATCCAAATGTTGATTTTATATCAGATAATGTTGACTTAATTTCGCTATTGAATCCATTGCTAATAAAATCACATTTATTGATAAGATCGAAGGATTCCTCCCATTTTTTCCTTTGGGGATCAAACAGTTGCATTTCCTTCTCGATAACCTCTGAAGTAGCTGATCGCAGGCTCTGTATCATCAAACTTTTATTGTCGCTTAAATGATTATCCATCATTTGTCTAAAATTTTCGAATAAATCATCAGCTGACAATTGAAGTTGGTGGTAAGTTCTGTCAATGTGGGAATAAAGAACTTCCTCGTGGTTATTCTTGAAAAAATGATCATTGAGGTATTGCTTCATATTGTTATATTCTTCACTTATATCTGACAAATTTTCAGCTAGCCCATGATAATAGTTATCCACAGTGGAATTTACTTCATCTACCCTATCGGACACAGTTTGAAAAACTGTAGGAGCCTCTTCCAAAATTTTTTCAATCCAATCCTTGTACATCTTTTCGGCCCTAATTTGTGCTACACTTAATAGTTTTACGATCTCTTGTTTCAAGATATCTAAGTTTTCCTGCACGTCTTTTCCGCTGCCGATGTCCACTTTATTTTCTTTAATCTGTTCAATATTGTCAACAAGCATTTCCCTGAATTGCAAGAATTCATGCCCTAGTATGACCTGCATTCTTTGGGCCATTCGTTCTTCCCTTTTAACATATTGTTTAACAGATGATTGTGCAACGGACAGTGTCGTCCTCAACTTTGAGGTCATGTCGACTAATTCTTGCTCTTTCTTATGTTGGCAATCCAGTTTCTCATAAAGTCCGCCCATAAGGTCTTTCATATTTTGCAACTTAATTCTTTGCAATTCGTTAACTTCGTTAGAGGCACGTTTATCCTTAAGCAAAAGAGAGTTTTGTGAGTTCAGCCTTTCGATGATCCTTTTCGATTCTTGCACTTCCGTCTTGTAGGATTCCAAATCTTTGGTCATTTCTTTGTAGTTGTCTTGACTCATGTAGATGCCTTCTCTTGCCTTCGTAGACAGAAGATCCGATTTAATCTTGGCCAATTCGGCAGTGATATTCTTTACCAGGATATCCTTCATGATAAAGGACTTTAGCTGGGGTCTGTTTTTAATGTTTTTGGCCTTGGATGCATATTGCAATGTGCTACAGGTCTCCTCAGAATTGATCTTTGCGGGGGACACCGTAGCTATTAATGCCGTCTTTGTATTACCGCCTAACGAATCTTGCAAAAGACGGGTCAGTTTTGATTCTCTAAATGGCACATGTGAACTCTTATCAGCAAGTGAATTTATTACTCGACCCAGTGTGAGAAGACTTTGGTTAATGGAACCAGCCTCCTTAGCCCTCTGGTGCTGGGCGCCCGATCGACTTATGTTTTCTGAGCCTGCTAGGTCAACTAAATTCATCTTGGACACTCTAAACATCTCACCTTCGTGTTCTTTATAAAGCGTTATGGTAAAAATAGTGTGCGACCTACTTGAAAAATCATTCATCTTCGTAGTAGCCACTTGTCTGTTTTTGAGGCCCTTTTGCAAGAGATTAAGCCCATCCTTAGCAGAGTTAATGTGGAAGTCTTGCAAATTTTGAATATAAACTCCAGAATGTGGATCTGGTTGATGTTGCTGCTGATGTAACTGTTGTGATTGGGACTGCTGTTGTTGCTTCGCGAGAGAACTAGACAAGGGTACCGTGCGCATCCTTCTTCTATTCAGCGGCGGATCTGCCTTTAGTTTTGGCGAATTATTTCTCGAATTTTTACGGCTCCCACTGTTACTCGTGGAACCGGTTGCTGAATCGTATATTCTTAGCTTTTTCATGGCCGAGTTGTCGGACCCATCATCCAATAAGTCTTTCAATTCTTCGTTGTAAAGCTCTACGAAGGAGCATCTTATTACGTAGTCCTCATCTTGCAGCTCCAAAGTTTCAAAGAGTTTGAAAAGAATACGTGGAATTATGCCCGCGGAATCGCTCAATTCTCCATTGTACAGTCTTTCATCCCCTGTCATTGTGTAGGTCTTACCCGTTGAAGTCATACCGTAAACTAGTACGGTACAATTATAACCTTTCAGAAAATCCCCAAATAGTGGTTCTGCGATTTCTTTAAAGATAAGCGTTTGGTTGGCACTCGGCCCGAAGACCTTGTCCACCGTATAAGTTTTAGAGTTCATCTGAGCTGTTATACCCACATCATCCGTGGTATTGATGGCCACTTGATTCGATCCCATAACATCAGGAACCGAAACCACTACTGAACTCCTCGCTTTAACTTCTCTTTCGTTTCGACCTCTGCACCTTACCGCGACTGTTATATTGAGATCATCTGCATCTTCGCCATTCTCCGTCGATGATGAACCCATCTTGGAAGGGACGCAACTGCCACGGAACCCTATATCGACTTGTTTTGGTGATCAATTGTTTTCACGGCCATCGAGCTTTGAGAATCTGATTTTCGTAACCCAAGTTCGTGTTTTGTGAAATATCATGAATTACGAACATAAACAAACTTACAGAGAAAAGTGCTTTTGATTCAAATCCTTACAATGTCAACTCATTCACTGATTCCAAGATTCTCATTTTCATTCTTTTGGTGCTCATCATTTTGCGCATCTCTGTGTCCATGCTTACGCTTTCTCCTTCTTTTCTTACTCCCATCCTCATCTCCATCTCCATCTGCATTGTCAGGGGCCTGCATTTGCACGGGTGTTTGCCTCTTCTTAATACTCAGTGGGTTGGGACCCTTGGGACCTTTGCGCTTTTTGGGTGGTGGGGCTTGCGAATCCGCCTCTTCAATATCTTCTGGAGCCTTTATACCAGCCAACTTGGGGTCGTTGAGACCCTTGAGTAGTTTATCATGTTCCATACGTTGGTTCAGTTGATCACTAGCTTCGCTCAGCGGTTCCATAATCATGACAGACCTTGTCATATGCACCAACGGTACGCCTGGTATTTTCCTCAACTTTCTTCTCAACACCACGTCTTGTGAAGCTACCACATAACGATGTTTGTTGCGACCATTGACACTGACCACATCTTGGATACATTCCATCGGTGGCCGAGCCTCCTTCGGTGGATGGTTACAACGACGTCTTTCAAAACTCTTGGCGATATCCACAGCCTCTTGGTCTCTAGTTGCGTAAAGTGCCTGCATGCAACATTGTGTGATCATTGGTTTAACTTCTGCTTGCAAAGTACGTTTTAATCCACCGACGAGGTCGTAGTGGGACTTGCGACAGTCCATGACCAGTCCATCGTCCACTAATACCTGGTAAGGTTCTCTGAACTTGAATGCGTGGTTATAAACCAGCATTTGCTTCCTGTACGATTTCGCTCTCTTTTGGCGCATCTTAGAACTATGGTACTCTCCTTAGCTACCTTCTACAGCAGTGATGGATGAAGCGGCGGATTATCTCATCTCATCTCATCTCTTCAAATTTTTCAAAGTGGCAGGCCCCGCGAGAAAAAGAGGCGGCAGCGAACGGCGAACGGCGAGCGGCAGACAAAGTAACAGTATGAAATAACCAATATTTACCTACTAACCACACATTTTTTATTCTATTACCCAAAAACACTACATAATTATTCTAAGACTTGACAAAATTACTATACCTCTTCAAACCGATCTTGTAAAGATACAATACCTTGAAAAAAAAAACAAAAAAGTAAAATGAGGCCTTATCCTAAAATTGGACTTCTTAGAAGAGATCAAGTTTGCTCAACATGTCCCTAACCTGTTCAAAGACGTTATCGGTCTTGGTGCCAATATCTTCGACGAGCTCGCTCAAATCAAAGTCCTCTTCGTCGAATCCTTCAGACAACTCTTGGCCCATGCCCTTGGACCCCCAGAATCCTTTCAAGTCGCCACCACCTCCGTTGTAGATCAACAAGTTGGGCGTGTCAGATGGGATATCGGTAAGAATGTCCTTGGAGCTAAAGGCCAGCAGCTTCTTCTTAAGCTGTTCTGGAGCAATGATTTGGTCCGCCTCGAAGAAATCACTCTCAGAACCTGGCTGCAATGACAAAAAGTACGCCAACAGACCAGCCACATGAGGAGACGCCATCGAAGTACCAGACAAAGTGGCTGTGGCAGTGTCAGAACCGATGTAAGTAGATAAAATGTTCAGACCAGGAGCAAACACGTCCACGCAAGACCCCCAGTTGGAGAAGTACGCTCTGTCATCACTCAAAGTGGAGGCACCTACCGTGATGGGCCCATCGGCACCAGCTGGGGAAGTGTTGCAGGCATCTTGATCCTCGTTACCGGCAGCAACGGCAAAGTTCAAACCGGCTTTCACGGCAGCGTTGACTGCCAAGTCTAGAGTTGGAGACTTCCCTCCACCTAGAGACATGTTGGCAGTAGAACCTTTAAAACCCTTCTTGTTCTCCTTGGCAGCCTTCTGGTGCGATTGGGTTGCCCATTCGACACCCTTGATGACGTCGGACATCGAACCCGACCCGTTAGACCTTAGAACCTTGACGGCAACAATGTCGGCACCCTTGGCAACGCCGTAAGTGGACGAACCAATGGTACCAGCAACGTGGGTACCGTGTCCATTTCCGTCATCGTCATCATCACCTTCAGGGATGGTCTTACCCCAAATGGCTCTACCGCCAAACTGTTCGTGGTCAACGTGAACTCCGGTATCAATCACATAGGCCGTCACGCCCTTTCCACCTTCTCCATCGAACAAGTACTTGTTATAGCTGCCCAAGTTCAGTTTTTCCCTGTGAGAGATACGGGCCAACCCCCAAGGGGCGTTGTTCTCAGTGTCTGCGTCCTGGGTGTAGACATACGAGTCCTTCTCGACAACCTCAACCATGCGGCTCATACGGATAACATCCAACACTTTCTCGGGGAAGTAACCGGCGTAACCGGTCAACTCACCAGCAATGTTAAAAGTCTGGTCAATACCACCTTTAGGGGAGTTGAACATGCCGTTCTCCTTGATGCCCTCAAAAAACTGGTGACTCTCTGGCATCTGCGACACCTCCTGCATGTGGACCTGGGCCACCAACTCCTTGTGGAAGTCGATCTCCTCCTCGGATATACCCTTTTTGAACACAACTATGTAGCGGTCCTCCAAGATATCACCAAGACGAGGGCCCACTAGGGGAGCGATGTGCTCCGAAACTTGCTCCGAGACGATGGAAGCCAGCTGCTTAACCTTATCATGGTCGAGCTTCTTGCCTTCCTTCACAGACAAACTCTTGAGTGGACCCTTCACCTTCTTGCCACGCCAATGCTTTCCCTTGGAGTGTTTTCCCCGATAACGGTTGCCTGACCCAGGCTTCTCTGGCTCTTGCTCATCCTGAGCATGCTCAGAACCATGTTTCCAGAATTTGTGCTCCTCTAGTTCTTGCTCATCCTGCACATGCTTCTCCCGCACGTGTTTCTCCTGCCTATGCTTCCCTAATCCCTGCTCCGACGAAGAGAGTTCGGGGATTACCAGCGCAGAGCCCAAACTAGCTAACACAGCCAAAGGAACGACACTGGACTGAAACTTCATAGTGAGAAGAGATAAAATTGAAAAAAGGTATGAAAATTGGTACTGATATGTGTACTGAACGGTTGATAACGACAGAACGATAGGGGGCTACTGCTGATGATGCGATAGCCCTTTGTGCTCTTTTAGCAAGAGTTTAGTTGAGCACCTCTGGTTAAAATACTTAAATCTGTCCCTTATATATTCGCGATTTCCTTGAAACACCCCCTCGGCAGGGTGTCTACTTCTTATCGTAGTTGTGACCCGAACTGCGGCTTCGTTTCACCCCCTTTATTTCTTGCCACTGGCATCGTCCCCCTAAAAACCTCTTCACCACGCTGCGCCCAGGACATCGACGCAGCAGTCACGCGCAACGGCGAGACAGCGTTTATCCCCGATATCATTCATCACGTGTATGGCAGGCCAAAGGCCATACACGTAATACATGCACCCGGCGGCTAAAACGCGGGGGATGGTCATGGAAAGTTGATTCACTATACGGATATTAACAGTAAGAATTGAGAGAGTGAAAGTAAGAGATAGATATATCGCGCCTAAAGTGCACTGCTCATGGCTTAGGCCCGATCATGTTTTCGGGGACCACCCACTGGTCAAACTCTTTGTCAGTCAAGACCTTGAGCTCCAGAGCAGATTCTTTCAAAGTAATACCCTTGTGATGGGCATTCTTGGCGACTTTCGAGGCAGCATCGTAGCCAATCTTGGGGTTCAATGCGGTAACCAGCATTAGCGATTCGTGAAGTAGCTTGGAGATCCTTTCCTTGTTAGCGACAATGCCATCTACACAGTGAATGCGGAACGAACGGCAGGAATCGGACAACAAGGTGATGGAGTTCAAGAGGTTTGAGATGAGCACTGGCTTGAAGACGTTTAGTTCGAACTGGCCCGAGGCGCCGGCAAAAGTGATGGCAGCGTTGTTGCCGAAGACTTGAACACAGACCTGGGTGAGGGCCTCGTTCTGTGTGGGGTTCACTTTACCGGGCATAATAGAGGAGCCTGGCTCGTTTTCAGGAAGCGACAGCTCGCCGTAGCCGCAACGGGGGCCCGAACCCAAGTAACGGATATCTTGGGCTATCTTGAAAAGCGAGCAGGCGATGGTGTTTAGCGCACCACTGGCCTCGACGATGGCATCGTGGGCGGCCAGGGCCTCGAACTTGTTGGGGGCGGTCTTGAAATCGATGCCAGTCTCGTTAGCGATCTCGGCGGCTATATTCTCGGCCCAGCCAACTTTGGTGTTTAGGCCGGTGCCCACGGCAGTACCACCTTGCGCCAACAGCTTGAGGTGACCCAGAGAGGCCTCGGCACGTGCGATGCCGTTGGTCAACTGCTGCACGTAACCCGAGAACTCCTGTCCCAAAGTCAAGGGCGTGGCGTCCTGCAAGTGGGTACGCCCGATCTTGACAATGTCACCGAACTCCTCGCTCTTCTTTTCGAAGGAGTCCCTCAGGGCGGTCAACTCGGGCAGTAGGTGCGTGGTGATGGCAGTGACGGCGGCCACGTGCATCACCGTGGGGAAACTGTCGTTGGAGGACTGCGACATGTTGACGTGGTTGTTGGGATGCACGGACTTGGATCCCAGTTTACCACCTAGCAACTCGATGGCTCTGTTGGAAATCACTTCATTGGCGTTCATGTTGGATTGAGTACCGGAACCGGTTTGGAAAACGACCAATGGGAAATGGTCTTTCAATTTGCCACTGGCGACTTCGTCAGCGGCTTGCTTGATGGCAGCAGCTATCTTGGAATCCAATTGGCCATTAGCCTCGTTGACAGTAGCGGCGGATTTCTTCAAGATACCAAATGCATGGATCACCTCCTCGGGCATCCTCTCACGGGGGCCGCCGATGCGGAAGTTCTCGAAGGAACGCTGGGTCTGCGCACCCCAGTACTTGTCTGCTGGTACTTTAATCTCGCCAAAGGCATCAGTTTCAACACGGTGCCCTTGAAGTAGGCACGTAGCAGTATGTAGGGAAGAGGTTTGTGGCATTGGGGTTCTCACGGTAAGACGGGAACCGGCTTGGAAAGTATGTTTCTTGAGAACATCGCTCGATAATCTCAACATGGCGCCCAGGAGTAGTTTGGTGGATGAGAAGTGCTGCGTTTTTCCGTATCACCTGGTGCACAGCTACCACGCGCGTACGAGGTCTTCAGAGTATATATACGATTATCATATGCACGGCCCATGAGATTCGCGAGCAAGAAGGGCGCCGTCCGGAACCAGAGCTCTCATTGTCCGACGGCTCCGACTGCGGAGTGCGAATCTCAGGGCGTCACGTGGGAGTATGCCAAGGCTACAATGACAAGTGAAGACGACATCTGGTGTGCGAAATAATTAATGTAGAGGCTAATATAAAAAAAATTTACACTGGTGTCGGTATTCTATCAAGCGCTGACCAGAGTGTACCCCAGTAATTCTTCGAACCTGCTGCTCTTGATGAGTAAGCACAGCAATACCAGGTCTGTGTACAGCTCCAACTTCTCTGATCTGAGCCTTTGTAGAGCGTTGGAGTCGATTACCCACAGCGATGCATCTGTCTCAGTCACGATGGTCACTTTGTGGTCCGCTGCCAACTTGTTCTCTCTACCGACAATGCTACCGTAACACGTTCTGTTCGACATCGTCTCGTAAACAACACCTTGTGGCAGATCAATGGCAATCTTGAGCAATCCGGTCTCCACAACGAAGAAGATGTCGTCATTGCGAAGTAGGATCGACTGAGTGGCCAGTCTCCGCTTGACAAAATAGGGAGCCAATTGGCTCCACAATTCGGTCTCCTTATCCCTAACGTGCGGTTCACTGGACGAGATATTTTTCCTATAGGCCTTCAATGCAAATAACAACAGCGGCAACACTGGCTGTTCTTCAGTTCCCTGTGAATCCAAGCGCTCTACGTCATCCTCCTCGTTGTTCAAAATGTTCTGGACCACCGAGAGCATCTGGTGGTTCCGCGGCGTATTCATGGGTAAAGACAGCAGACTGCGAGGGTTCATCAAAGAATCGTCCTTCTTTTGAAGATTTTTTCCGGGGGTTGCCTTGCCCGTGGCTGCGGCGATGGCAGACGTGATGTTCGTACTATGCTGCTTTTTCTCTCTGGCTCTGTCGCGAAGCTTCTTGTATTTAGACAGGAACTCGTTCTCACACCATTCCAATGCACCATTCAAATCGCTGAACAACTCTACATCGTTCAAAAGTCCGACTTTGCTAAAGGCATTGTAAATGTGATCTCTTTCCCTTATGGAGGAGATGATCAACTTGATCCTTTTCGTTTGCGTGAAACGTTTGATTCTGTTGAAACCTTCCGCGGCCGAATAATCAATATTGTCAGCGTTGATGTTTTTAAAATCGAGAATCAGGTATTTGATCCTCCGCTTGGTGGAATTTTTGCCATCGCTTATCTCTAGCAACCCATCGATTTTCTCTTCAATCGAAATGATTGTGCCGAAGAATAACACGTTCTGCAGTTTAAGAACATAGATCTGCTCCCCGATGCCATTCAAAAAATTGCTCTGCACATAATCTCTGTTGACTGTACTCTTGGCAATTTTACCATCAAACTCACCGTTGATGGTCTGCAATTTAGTACTATCGACTAGAAACGAAAAGCAGGCGATTAGAATGCCGACAATAACGCCCAGCACGAAATCGTACACTCCCATAGTGAAAACGATTATGACAATGGTGACATATTCAAACTTGGTCAATTTTCCCCAAGTGTCGACTAGGGCCTCTTCCAACAGCTCATAGCCTAGTAAGAAGATCAACGACCCCACAATGCAGATTGGGATGTACGAAACGATCACAGGTCCGATGACCATCACGGCAAACGTCAAAACCGCTAGAAGGTAGCCGGCCATCGGCGAGTCTGCGCCTGCCCGAATGAAGAGGACACTGTTCGTATAAACCAAATAGTTTTGGATAGAGCCCAGCATACCACTAACAAAATTCGAGTAGCCATGTGCGATAAGTTCCTTGTCAACGTCGTATTTGTCCATCTGCAACGAGATGGCTAGCGCCGGAACGTTTATGGGCACATGCAGAATACCAAAGAAAGTCAACGCCAACATTGAGGGAACCTGACGGAACACCAAACTCCAATGGACTCTGCTCAACTGAAACAATTTGTAGTGATCAAACCATCTATCATTGGAGGTTGCCGCTGGGAAAATCCACCCGAGATCCCTGAGCTTCCCGAGTGAGATGCTTGGAACGATGGCCACGATAAAGTGGAACAAGACCAATGTCGCAATGTAAAAAGAAGGCAGGACAAGTGAGTTTTGGAAACAGCGCTGAGTATTGACGAGCAGCACCGTGAGTAAAACAGGCAGAAGCCACTTCCACAGAGTGTCACTTTTAGTGAAAAGGTCCCTGAAAAAAGGCCAAGTATATTCAACTTTGGCAACCCTGGTGGTGATCGCAAGCCCAGTTACAAGTAAGAAGTATCCCACACCACCTATGCAACCAATCAGGATGTGCCGGGGGAAGAACCCGACGATTTTACCCAATTTCAACTTACCGAGCGCGTAAAAGGTGAGGCCCGTCACCAAAGAGCTGATCACATAGCAGAAAAGGGTTGTTGTAATTATATCGTCATCTTGTCCGGGCAGGGCTTCCATGACCGAAAATGCCATGGTGTGGAAGAAAGGTGTCACTTCAATCATTTCGCTACCGATTCCAGACGTGAAACTCGAAAGCCCACAAGAGAATAGCACTTGCGACGCAATGGTCGAGATGTAGAACATGGACAGTCCTGTAGATCCCAAGTGGGAAAATATGGGTTCTGTGATGGGGAAAATTATCATACCATAGGAAAGGCCATCCAGAATGTTAAGCAAGAGGCCCAGCACCGCACAGGGAAAATAACGTAACAATTCCTGTGAGAACCTGACTACAGCGTTGGTGGCGCCACTGATGCCGCCACGACCACTGGCGCGTTGACCCAGTGGGATAGTGTCCTCCAATTCCTCACCCATCGGTAAAGTCTGGTAGTCCTGATGCGTAGCCCAGTAATGCAAACGCGAACCTTCATCCTCCGCCGCCTCTAAGCCAGTTCGCATTTCTTCAATATCATTTGAATCTTCGCTAAAATCATTGGAAAGCTCTGCGGTCTGCTTGTGCAGCACTTGAGACCCGTGAATAGACTTCGCCCTATTCCTAGCCACTGGCAGTAGAGATGACTCGCCATGGTGTGCTATGTTCGGGGATACAGAAAGGAACCCGCTTACATAGGAGCGACCGAGATGGCTGCCTGTATTGTAGAAAGATGGTGAAACGTATTCCAGCGGCGAGGTTGGTGGTGATGTTGACGGGTCTTGCATTGCAGCAAGAGCCCATTCTGAATCGCCGTTGCCAAAAGACTGCCTATTGAGACCCAGGGACACTGAGATAGCCCCCGAAATGGATTGTCTATTCCTTGAGCGATTGAGGCTATTGCTCATGTATTAGGAAGCTCAGCGAACCTTTTGAGCGGGTCTCGAAATGCTTTCAAGAGTCTCAGAGGGTTCATCGATAAAGATCCTCTCAGTCATTGGACTTTTTTTTTTACACCGATGGCAATGGTTGCAAATCCACGGAATTTTTTCTTTTTGATTTTTCGATAGCAGTTTTTCAGATAAGCACTCACAATTTGCGAGCACATGACCACCTTACAGGTAAGTTTCCAACTAGCATGTGAGTATCATTTCTTACGCAACCTTGATCGTTTAAAACGGTACTCACATGTTTAATCATTCATAACGATGTCCAGCAAAAGCAGAGTTGTCATGTGAATAATAAGAAAAAATATTGAGTTTCGCTTACAAGATTTGAAAAATGGGTACGAACGTTTGTACCACACTGTCCGCTTTTTGCCAGCTTCAAGATCATTGAATAAAATTAAGTGTGCCTGATTTTCATTATTACATATTATTGCCATATAATTAACTTTTTTTTGCGGCCAGTCTTCTCTCTCCTCATCCGCATAAGAACGAAGAACAAAGAAACAAAGTATTATTTAGTTTCCCTTGAAGAACTATATATAGAGTAGTAGATTACTTGACTCAATTAGCGAGGAAAGATGTCGCCAATTACAATCAGTACTGGCTGCTGCATATCTTTCAATTATCCCCCGTTGCCTAAAATATCACTTTTCACGTGATCACCTTACCCGCATCTGGATCTTTTTTTTTTTCTTTCTTGATTACCCACCAAACACTTTCACGATGGTAACTGTAATGGAACCGAATAATACATATTTATTCATAAGGATTGATACAGATTCGACCACTCGCAGGGTTCTTTAGAGCTAACATTGGAGTGTCAATTGGATTGGGATTGGGCTTGTCGAATTCCCACCGTTCAAGATTCATTAAAGTTCTGTTCTGATACCTCTTCCCTTTTCGTTTTATTTTTTTGTTCCAGTTGTTCGCTTTGTTTCAATTGATATTGGTTGAGCATTATTGAGGGTAGACTCTTGCTGTCTTGAGACCTGATGGACAATTCTAATCTTTTGGAACCTGGTAATAGTGGCGTGGAACCAGGGGTGACCTCAAATGAGAATACAGCCCCAAAGGCAGTCGAAACAGATGAAGCTGCGGTTGAAAATAAAAATGCCAATGTGAACCTCTCTGGCGAATGTGCTGAGTCAGTAGATGAGGAGGAGAAAGATGAAGACTTGCCGCAACCGCAGGAACAATCGCAGGAACAACCGCAGGAACAACCGCAGGAACAACCGCAGGAACAACCACAGGAACAACCGCAGGAACAGCCACAGGAACAGCCACAGGAACAGCCACAGAAACCACCACAGGAACCACCACAGGAACCACCACAGGAACCACCACAGGAACCACCACAGGAACCACCACAGAAACCATTACAGGACCAACTGCAAGAGCCACCGCAAGGGGAGGTACAAAATGAGCAACATCAGGATGATATCCAGATGGATCAATTGCCACAAGAGGAGCAACCGGAATTAAAAATCGATGATCTTCCGAATAAAGAAGCAGCGTTGCAGGAACAGCGAATACAAGATGAACCAGTCAAACTCTATGTGGGGGAGCAACCAAGATTGAAACTTGAAGGAGGAAAAAATAGCAGCAGTGAGGTTGGAGAGAACAAAAATACCAATAATGATGATAATAATATTAGTAGTAATGGCAACAATAATGATGACAACGCAACCAAGCACGAAGAGGAGAAAAACGTACCGGAGCAGTCCGCAGAGGAGGATGGGCCCAAACCATTGTCCACCCAGCCCAAACCTCCTATGCAAACGGAAGGCAATAGTTTGGTGGTACCCCAGTCGCATGAAATAGTGATCCCTAATTATGCGAAATGGTTTAATTTGACCAAAATACACTTAATTGAAAAGCAGTCATTACCAGAGTTTTTCACCAATCGAATCCCTTCCAAAACTCCGCAGGTGTACGTCAAATATCGTAATTTTATGGTGAATGCCTATCGGCTCAACCCCAACGAGTATTTTAGTGTGACCGCTGCTAGGAGGAATGTCTGCGGGGATGCGGCCGCTGTGTTCAGGATCCACAAATTTTTAATGAAATGGGGGTTGATCAATTATCAAGTGGATGCCAAACTGTTGCCAAAAAGCGTGGAACCACCTTTCACCGGCGAATACTCTACGAGGCACGACGCACCTCGAGGGCTCTTCCCGTTTGAGAGCTACAAGCCTTCAGTACAGCTACCAGATATGGCTAAATTAAAAAATATGATGGACACGGAAGACAGCGGTAGTGCTCTGCACAAATACCTAAAGGATGAAAGGCGAAAATCCAGTGGTGCTGTGACGAGTGCTACTTCCGACGTCAAAGCAGAAACGGAGAAGCCAGCGAGAAGCGTACCCAGGGAAGGTGGAGACACAGATGAAAACCCACACGGCGCTAAGAGGCCCCGAATTTTGGAAAAAAGTACTACTGTAGATGATGGTTGGGTAAGGGAAGATCTGCAGAAATTGCTCACAGGCATACAGACACATGGTTCCGACTGGTACAGAATTGCTAAGGAAGTGGGAAACAAGACTCCGGAACAGTGCATTCTCAAGTTTTTGCAAATGCCAATCGAGGACGGGTTCCTGCATCACAATGAAGGTAACTCTGACCTCGGGTCTCTCAAGTATGCACCTCATCTACCTTTTTCAAAAAGTGAAAACCCAGTCATGTCTACCCTGGCATTCTTGGTCGGGCTTGTAGATCCAAAAGTTGTGCAAAGCATGTCAGATCGTGCATTGAAACGTATGGAAGATGTGGACGTACAGAGGGACCCACCTAACACGAAGGAGGCATCGGAACTTGCCATTTCATCTCTGGGGGTACGCTCGCACGTGTTTGCCACAAATGAAGAGAGACAGATGAATGCCATCGCCCATCAGATGGCTCAAGTACAACTACAAAAAGTCGAAGCTAAGCTGAAATTTTTAGATAAGATCGAAAAATCGTTAGAGTTGGAAAAAAAGGCATTGCAAAGACAGCAGGAGGACGTCCTCGTACAACGTATATCCCTTGCCAAGCATGCGAACCAGGTTCATCAAAAGCTGGAGGATTCGTTGCAGTGCTTTGAGGATAGAGGAAAGCTAGCAAACCACGTTGCAGAATTCAAGGAGCTAGCCGCAAACCCTCCAAAGCTGAGCATCGGCTCTGCTTTCAAGACAACCGAGAAAACCGCTGAATCATCAACGGATCCTGCGCAAAAGGTAGAGGGCGAAGTTAGACCGGTATCTATCGAAGCTCCTCAATCTTATAGGTATTGGTCTGCTTAAAAAGTTATTTTATCCTCTCAGCATCAATCCATAAGAAAATCCACAATTGACAATTTTTTTTGGAAATATTAAAACAACAACAAGAAAAACACCAAATCACTATGCCAAATAAGAGAGAGGCTGCACTTGGTGATGGAAGTATGGCGGCCATCCAATTCTGTATTATTTAATGCTTATCACTTGTGTAATATTTTTCAAATGTTCGCAGCCCTCACGTGCAATAGAATCGCTGGGCTCATTGTCCACGTCGATGGATTTTGCGAGCCGATCGATCAACAAGCCCAAGATGGACCCCTGTGCCCGAAAATCATTTCTGTTGTGCATTAGCGGTTCAGCAAACTTTATTCAATCAAAATCGGCCATGGATTCTTCCATCTACTCTCATGCCTTTGAGCTGTGGTCCAAGGCTGACTTGGCTGGTCTACAGAAACAGTTAGATAAGGATGTCATCGAAGTGAAGGAAAAGGAAACGCAATCCCTAGACTCTAGGAAGCTGTTAGCAGCTGAAACGAAGACGTTCAAGAAATTAGAGTCTGAGGAAAAATTGGGCAATGTGAATAAGATCATCAAACAGTACCAGCAAGAGATCGATAAGTTGACTCAAAGATCCAAATTCTCCGAATTAGTCCTTTTGAATATCTATGCCAAATTGGCGGAGGCGCCGGATCCAAAGCCATTGTTACAACATTCTCTTGATAAGCTTGCCAAAGTGGACGATTCTAAGGAGTTGAAAGAAAAAGTCGAACAGCTTGAGGACAAATTGGCCAAGTATGCGGATTACGACACTTTGAAATCAAGGCTGCTAGATTTGGAACAGAACCATGCCGTGACCATGACCAGGAGATTGACTTCGAAGGAACAAGAGATAAATTCCACCTGGAATGAGAAGCAAAGGAATTGGAATCAAAGAGAGGAGGAACTGACGAAACAGTTGGATACTTTAACCTCTAGCAATAAGACATTGGAAGCTAAAATTTTGCAACAAGTAGAAGTGGATGGCGAAGGAAATACTGAAAATATTCAGCAGGAGACTAAGAACTATGCTGATTCTTCAGCATATAACTTATTAGCACAAGAGCTGGAACTCTCGCATTCCAGAGTTCTGCAGTTGGAAAAGAGAAACGAAGAGTTGAATGGACTGCTGGCAAAGGCTACCAGTGCGGCTGAACAGGAGTCACAGCTGCAATCTCGAGAGACAAAGATTAAACACTTGGAAAGTGAGAATGCCCTTTTGAGCGCATCTTTGGAACGTGAACGTAGTTCTCATGCGAAATTTCAAACGGAGTTAAGCGAGCAACTGAAATCACTAGAAGCCGAAACCGCTTACTACAAATCCGAAGTCACGACGACTAGAATGAAATTGGACAATTATGCTGATTACAATAGCTTGAAGCAGGAATTGTCAGCGCTAAGGAGGATTGAATTTGGGGCTGATGATGAGAGTGATGAAGGAAGAGCTGAGTCGGATGGCCATGACAAAGTTGAAACCACTCTCATATCTGCCAACAGGAAATTACAAGCTAACTTAGCTGATATGCGTGTAAAATGTGCCAATTACGAGGAAAAAGTGAGAAGTTTAGAGAAAGGGCTTGTTAAACTAGAAAACAAAGTGACGGAATTAGATAAATTAAACAACAAGTTGGAGCTCGATTTACAGAAGATCGAGGAAGCAGAGGACAACTTTAATGATACCACTAGCATGATATCCGGTATTACTAGGCAAGTGAGGAACAGAACAGGTCCCAATGGGACTGGCAGATATTCACCAACAACTTCGATCGTGGGAATTCCCGAAGAAGCCGAAGTGAATCCTGCCTCCAACCACAATACAATTTTACCAATTGTCACGAAGCAAAGAGATAGATTCCGTAACAAAAACGTCGAATTGGAAAAGGACCTAAGGCAGCATGCGGCGGAAAAGAGCAGACTTAAGTCAGATATTTCCAAATTGAAAGCTGACAACGGGAAACTCTACGAGCGCATACGCTACCTGACGAGTTACAGCCATACTGGTGGCGATGTAGGCGATCCGACTACTGCTACCCTCGTGGATGCAGAGGCACAGTACTCACGTACTTACGAAGACTCTCTGAACCCCTTGAATAGTTTCAAGAAGAAAGAGATGGAGTACTATAGGAAAAACAGGCTATCTGTCTGGGAGAAGCTGTTTTCGAGTTTTGCCAAAGTCATTTTGACTAACAAGTCAACAAGATTGGCATTTTTGCTCTACTGCGTTGGCACACATGTCCTGGTGTTCATGATGAGCATCTACGTAATCAATTTGAATGGCTATCTGACACCTGAAGTTGGTGTGGTTCAGTCCTCTACTCAATCCACACATGCAAACGTGGCCGCCAATGGGGGTGCCCTAGGCGCCCCAGGAGGGGGATCGCCTGGGTTGGTTGCTGGCGGAGTTGGAGCCGCAGATGCGGCGAGGGGTGGCATGATTAAAGGTGTACAGATATAACATAGTTTTTTTTTTTAAATTCATTTGCAAATTAAACAATAGCGACTACAATAAAAAAAAATCTCGGCATACAGTAGGAAAATCTGTTTTTTTTTTTCGATACTTGTCTAAAAATTATACACCAGAAAACGTTAAAGTATTAGCTTCCCATAACTTTAAGCGGAAATACGCTTCTGAGAGGCAATTCTACCTCTTTGTCTGGAGGACAATCTGGCGACCTTGTTGTCATCAGCCTTCTCAACAGCCTCTTCCCTCTCAGTTAGGACCAACTCCATGTGGCATGGAGAGGACTCGTACTTGTTGATTCTACCGTGAGCTCTGTAGGTTCTTCTTCTCTGCTTTGGGGCTTGGTTCACCTGCACGTGGGAGATGTAAAGCTTGGTGGCATCTAAACCCTTGGCCTCGGCGTTAGCTTCGGCGTTCTGGATCAAGCTCTGCAACTGCTTGACGGACTTGACTGGCCATCTAGCCTTGGTCACACCAAACTCCTTACCCTGGGAGGTTCTGCCGGTCGACCCATTGTATCTTCTGAAGGGAATAGCTCTCTGGTGCTCCAAGACCTGAGACAAGTACTTTTGAGCCTTCTTTAGCTCCCAACCGTTGACAGCCTGTGCGGTCTCCCTGGTGTTCTTGAAAGAGACACGCATGTAGGAGGCGCGAGCACTGGCAGACTTCGTTGGGTTAGTAGAGGTAGCACCGTATCTAGCCATCGTTTCTTGTCAATCTGTGGGGGGACTCTCTTCAAAGACAGGCTCTTGTCTAACCAGGCTTAATTCAAAATTGACCTATACCACCTGAACCGTATGGAATTCGAGTGGCATCGCTAGCCAGGTTGGAAAATTCCATTCTGCGTGGATGAAAGTTGCGTCGGCTGGTTAGGCTGGAAGGACAGAAGCACTAGGAGGGCTAGGCCAGGGAGTACCTTGCTAGCAGGAAACCTGGGCTGGAACGCTAGGGAAACGAAGTGCCAGGCTGGGGCACCGGGCGGGAGTGCTAGACGGAGCTTCCTGTGCATTGCTGCCAGACGACTGGACCGGGCGAAAATTTCACAAGTCGTACCTTGCACCAACGCAAAAAAAAACCCAAGAAAAAACATATTTTCAAACAGACCCACAAAAACATACCGTAACATCTCTACATCTAAGCTAAAGATAAAACAGTCACACTTCTCTACTGGTGTAGCGCATATGGCCGGAATGAGCTCGGTGTATTTACAAAGAACGGTAAGCAAATCGAAAGCTGATGTCCATGGATCCGTGCTCTGATTTGTTTGTCAATGGGTTAACCATACACAACTCTTTTGGGTCCTACAAACAAATATATAATAAGAATTTTTCCAGTAATTTTTCAGTCCAATTCAGTTGCAATGACCTCCATCTCCAAGTCCGCGCCCTTGGGCAGGGCGGCCACAGCGACACAGGATCTGGCTGGCTGGTGCTTGCTGAAATACTTAGCGTAGACCTTGTTGAACTCGTCAAAGTTGTTGATGTCAGCCAAGAAAACGTTGACCTTGATCACACGCTCAAAGGAGGAATTACCAGCATCTAGGATGCTCTTCACATTGGAAAAGACCTGTTCGGCCTTGTCAGTCATGGTACCCTGGACCATCTTGTTGTCTGGGGTGAAAGGGATCTGACCGGAAACAAACAGCAGGTTGTTGGCCTTCATGGCCTGCGAGTAAGAAGCGGCAGCTGGTGGGGCCGACTTGGTGGCCACGGGAGTCAAAGTAGCCATGGTTCTAGCAATTGGCGATCTAGCAAGAGCGTTTCTGAGGAACATGGTCTGTGAAATGTACTATTTAACTTTTATCTCAAGTACAAGTAGTCAATTAAGAAACCCTTAAGCTGGCTCAGTGTTAAATGCGGTCAGGCGACGATAACTGACGACGATAACCCGAAGCGTAACCCTATGACCGACAGGCGTAGCGACTAGCGCGCGTGAATTAACATTGCTGTAGTGTTAAAACGGCTGTGACCCGAGTCGATGAGTTACGTGAATAGTAATGGGCAATATTATGCACCATTTGCCAGCTAAAGAGAAGAAAAAATATCAAGCAAGAGTAGTGGTTCCCATTAAATGGATACGCATTTTTTTTTTTTTTTTTTTGCCTGGAGACAATACGAAGATTCCTTGAAGGTGCAACGAGCAGTTGAAAAAAGAAAGCTTCTCTGACCTTGAAGCCAGCACTTCCATGAATCCTCTAGTGGTTAAGTATGCCGAAATTGTCAGTAATATTTTCGTATGAGTTTTTTCGAAAAATTGCCAAATTGAGTTGCGCCGCAGATCCATCCATACTTTGCACTCCCAACCATGGGCGTAGTTTCCCCCATGTTCTGGACTGCTTTTCGGCTTGACTCACATCTACTTCTCACCCCGCTCATCCCTACTTATCTGCTAGCTGGCCCTAGCCTTCACGCTGTATCGAATTAACTCTCGTATAGGTATCAACATCGCTCGATATCGTTGTGTTTTTCATTTTCACTGGCACAAGGTGATCGAAAATCCGTCGAGCTTGGACACTCTTGCCAGCTAAACCGTAGGTCTGCCGCACAGAGCACCTCATACAACCCGCACAAATCATACGCCAATGAGCAGAGCAAGCAAGATTACCTTTGCCGTCTCCTGCGTCTTAACCGCCACAACGGTCGTCGGCGTCCACATCGTCCAGGGCATGGAAAGAGAGACGTTACACCAGGGACCGATCAAGGATGCTCTTCGTGTTGCAGCCAAACAGCAACAGAAACTGCAAAAGGAGGAAGACGATAGTAAATCCAATAAACGTCTTTTCAACCAGAGCGAACACGAGCAACAGCTAGAACTACGCAAGAAGTACGAATCAGTGCAGCCACTCACTGGGGAAATACGTACTCAGGAAGGCGATAATGATGATAACAGGGCTCAGTGAGTTGGTGGAGCCAACGGGTTTAACAGCACTCTCTTGTATATAGAAGCGATATTTTGTATAAATGCGATACCATTCTTCGTTTGCTGTGATATTTGTTTCTACGTCGACACCTGCAACCACCAACAGGGGTCTAAACAGAGACTAGTCGTCAACATGATTCACGCTAGAGTTCTTCACATTGAGACAGGTCGAGATGTACAGCGTTCCGACAGTGAACAGTACTGCCATGGCATCACTGCATTCGTACAGCTTCAGGAGTCATAGTGACGGTAGCGACAACGAGTCCTCAAGTAACGACGGCGACAACGGCGAGAACAGCAACGATAACCACAACACCAACATTATTGTCAATAACAGTGATCTTCAGCGAACCAATGGGTTGAGCCGTGTGGTCACCACAGAGCACACGATGAGCAGCTCACAGTCGTCGCTCTCGCAGAGCGATGAACCGGAGGAGGAAACACCGCTGAAAGGTGGAACCGACGAAAGCACTGTTGGGGATGAGACCGTGGTGGACACGCATGCAGAGTCCTCCACAGTACGATCTAGGGAGAAGGAGAAGGAGAATGAGGAGGATAAGGATAAGGGCAAGGATGAGAAGAAGAACGAGGAGGAAGGTGCGCACAAGAAGGTCTCTTGGCAACAATCCCCGGCGGGAGGCCCCCCCACAGCGCAGGACGGTAGCCCCGAGAGCCATCGGCAAGAAAAATCACGGGCACAGTCGCAGACCAAAGTGGAGAGCCTCGACATCGCAACCTTTCCGACCGACAAGTTACTCGAGATGTTGACCGCCCTGCTCGATAAGATCGTCAAGAGTAACGACAGACTAATGGATACTAACTTTGCAGAGCAACAGCAACAAGAGCAGCAGCAGCAACAAAATGCATGCGTGCGGTCCGTGCTGAGCTTTCGCGGCAAACACGTCCCCCAGATCGGCTTGGAGCAATACTTCCAAAGGATACAGAAATACTGTCCCACTTCCAACGACGTGTTCCTATCTCTCCTGGTTTACTTTGACCGTATATCCAGGAGATGTAATAGTAATAGTCATAGTAATAGTCATAGTAATCACGAAAAGCATCCGACTACTCCTCCAGCCTCTTCCCAACAATTTGTCATGGACTCTCACAATATCCACAGGCTGCTCATCGCTGGGACCACCGTCTCCACAAAATTTTTCAGCGACTTTTTCTACTCCAACTCCCGCTACGCCCGAGTGGGGGGCATTTCGTTGCAAGAATTAAACCATCTCGAACTCCAATTTCTTATCCTATGCGATTTCAAGCTGCTTATCTCAGTTAATGAGATGCAGCAGTATGCGGACCTGCTGTATAGATTCTGGAACAATAGCAGACCCCACCAGCAGCCTTTACAACCCTCAAAATGAAAACCCGGCCGGTTGCTCGCCACGATCCGCCAGATTATGCGTCAAGTTTACATTTCTTTTTGGTTGTTCGGCAGAAGGCGAAGTTTGGTCTTTTTTTTTTTTTTTGATGCGACATTTTACACGCGCGATGCGAAAGGCCAAAATGAAAGGCATCTTTTTTTGGCAAATTCCTGGCGATAGTGCAGCACAGGCAACAATCATCTCGTGCCGGGCGGAACGGCGGGAGAATCTGTCACTCTCCATCACTCTCCGTTTAGCTTCTCGACGGCAGACCCGTACGGTGGATTCTTCCCGTACGGTAGATTTCCCAAGCTAGAGTTTATCATCGTCCAGTGCGTCAGTGCAGAATTTTTTTTTTCTTTCTTTTATTGCCAAACCCTGGAGAAACAGAAATCATTCATAAGAAAGTGTGATGTCGTATCATGGTAAGCTTTGACCATTCGTTAGACTTCAGTGGGATCACAACAGCGCAAGGCTTACAGCCAAAGATGGGCGAGGAAAACAGCGAGTATGTCTATACTCATGAAATGAATGAGCTTAATGGCATGGACGTAGACAAGAAGAGCAAAGAGTATCAGTCGGTACAGCTGGATGATTCGTACGAGGAAGATCTTACCCCTGGGGAGAATGTGGAGGAGACAAAGCTGGGGTGGTTTAACAGGCTGATGGCCCCGAGCTCAGACGGCAAGGTAGGGTGGTTCACCAGGCTGATGGGGTCGAGCGGTGAGACCAAAGGTATCGAACCAGTAACGGACGAGGAGAAGAACGACACTTCGATGATTAACGCTGCCTCTATGTGGTTCACGGCCAACTTGGTGCTGCCTTCGTTCTCCATCGGGTGTCTGGGACCTCTCGTTTTCGGGTTGAACTTTGGTGTTTCTGTGCTTGTCATTGTCTTTTTCAATCTGCTAGGGTTGGTGTCAGTGTCGTTCTTTTCGGTCTTTGGTGCCGAGCTAGGTCTGAGGCAGATGGTTCTGTCGAGGTACCTCCTCGGTAACTGGTGTGCTAGGGGCTACTCAGTGATCAACACTGTTGCGTGCGTCGGTTGGGGTATTGTAAATACTGTGGCTGCCGCGCAGCTGTTAAACCTGGTAAACAGGCCACATAACATGCCGCTATGGGCAGGCTGTATTGTGATTGTCGGTTCGACCGTGCTGGTGACCTTCTTTGGTTACAGGGTGATTCACCTGTACCAGAAGTACTCGTGGATTCCCAACTTTGGTGTTTTCTTGGTGATCATCGCCAGACTCAAGATGTCCAACACTTTCACCGATGGTGCCTGGGGTGGTGGCCCCACGACAGCGGGTAACGTGTTATCGTTTGGTGTTTCCGTGTACGGGTTCGCTGCCGGTTGGACTACGTATGCATCAGACTACACCGTTTACATGCCCAGGAGCACTAACAAGTTCAAGATTTTCTTCTGGGTCAGCTTGGGTCTTGCATTCCCCCTATTCTTCTGCATGATCTTGGGGGCCGCCGCTGCCAGAGGTGCAGCGAAGGAGCCAACTTGGCAAGATCTTTACAATACGAACTCTGGTGGTGGTCTTGCCTACGCGGTTTTGGTACCAGACTCCTTGCACGGGTTCGGCCAATTCTGCTGCGTGTTATTGGCTATGTCCACTGTGGCCAACAACGTTCCCAACATGTATACGGTTGCGCTGTCGGTGCAAGCCATCTGGGGGCGCTTTGCCAAAGTGCCCCGTGTGATATGGACACTTTTAGGTAACGTGTTCACAGTGGCCATCTCCTGTGCAGCTGCGTACAAGTTCGATGGATTTATGAACTATTTCATGGATTCCATTGGCTACTACTTGTCCATTTACGTCGCCATGGCGTTTTCGGAGCATTTCATCTACAGGCGCGGCCGCTTCAGCAGTTACCATGTCGAGGATTGGGATAACGCCAAGAAGCTCCCCGTCGGGGCCGCTGGTTGCATCGCCTTCGTCTGCTCCTGCTTCGGCGTGGCTGTTGGTATGGATCAGACGTACTGGATCGGTGAAGCTGGCAGACGGATTGGTGAGTATGGTGGTGACATTGGCATAGAACTGGGCTTTGGCATAGCCTTTATCGTGTACAACGCCCTGAGGCCGTTGGAGCGGAAGTATTTTGGTCGCTAGCTTCTCTGAACTTATTTCTCTCTTCTTTTTTTTTTTTTTTTTTTCTTGCGGGTTCCAAGCCCGTTTACTTCGCCTTCAGCTACTACCTAATGATCCTTATGTACTATGTAGTCATTATTGTGACTCGCTTCACTCTTGCCATTTCTCAAATAGAAGACAGGTGTTGACACCTCCGAACCCAAAGCTGTTGCACAGCGCGTAACGCAATTGGTGTTCCTCGGGCCTCCCCTTGACGAAATGCAGACCTTGGAAGTGCTCCGGCTCGTCTCCTTTGCCGCCTCCGACCTCGCGCAGGTTGAGCGTGTGCGGGACGACGTTCTCCCTCAGAGACATCACGGTAAAGATCGATTCCACCGCGCCGGCGGCCCCCAAAAGGTGACCCATGGCACCTTTGTTACTGGAGACGTAGAGCGGGCGGTCTCTTGCAGATTGCAGGAGCGCCCCGCGGATCGCTGAACACTCTGCCCTATCGCCGAGCAACGTCGAAGTCGCATGCGCGCTCACGTAGTCCACGGCGCTCGGCGCCACTGAGCCCAATGCCATGGATATGGCTCTACGGGCGCCCTCGCCCCCTGGAGACGGAGACGTGATGTGATAGGCGTCGCAGCTGAGCCCGTAGCCCCTAACTTCGGCCAAGATGGTCGCATTGCGACGCTGCGCGTGCTCCAGCGACTCCAGCACGACCACACCGGCACCTTCTCCCAGGACAAACCCAGAACGCTCTCTGTCAAACGGCCTCGACACCCCGTCGCTGGTGCACACGCTCTTGGCGCGCACGAAGCCTGCAAGACTCAACGGGTGCACACAGGCCTCGCTAGCGCCCGCCAGGCACGCGTCCTGCATGCCCAGCCTGATGAAATTGTAGGCGTCGCCGATCGCGTTGTTCCCCGTGGCGCATGCCGTGGAGACGCTGTGGGAGACGCCCTTCAGATTAAACTTGATGGAGACGTTGCCCGCGGCCATGTTGGTGAGGATCTTGGGCACGAACAGCGGGTTCACGCGCCTGTGGTCGTTGTGGAACGCCACCGACGTGGCATACACGTCTTCGATGGAGGCGATACCGGAGCCAATCACGCACCCGAAACGTTCCAACTCCACTTGGGAGGCGTCCACGGTGACCCCCTGCAGCAGCAGGTTGGCGCTCTCGAGCGCCTCGCGGGACGCCAGCATGGCGAACTTGGCAAACGTCGACAGCCGGCGGTCGTCCTGAGCGGTGAAGAGGTCTGCGTGCTGTGCGAGCGGCTGCACTTTGCCGACGGAAACCGTGGCGGGGATGCTGTTGGCGTGAGGCCTGTAGTCGGCGTCGTAGTTGGGCAGCTGGGTGATGCGAGAGATGCCTGAAACAGAGCCCAACAGGCTGGACCAAGACTGTCTCAGGGTGTGACCCAACGGAGTGACGCAACCAAGCCCGGTGACCACTACGCGCTGCATGCTATTCGCCGATGAGTTGGTGGTAGACGGTTGGTTGGGTCCGCGCCGCCGGTCGCCGCCGCCGCGGGTTCTTCTAGGACAAACAAAGCTAGACTCTGCTAAGGTAAAATTTCCATCCTATTCTCTGCGCTACTCTACACACTGGCTATTATGCTATTACTACACTTGATGATTCGGCACGGTGGTCCGTCTACCACTTCAACAAATCGTCCTTGGCGTACAAGTAGTCCTTGAACACCAACTCCACCTCGTCGGTCTTCTCGTCGTACCCGGCGATCGCGATGCTCTCGTGGTCCTTGACAATGATGTCGCAGCCCTTCTCGATCAAAAACTCCAAGGGGAAGGTCGTCTGGATGCCCACAATCTTGCAGCCGGCGGCCTTGCCGGCGGCAATGCCGGCTGGTGCGTCCTCGAACACAAACACCTTCGACTTCTCCGGGTGCTCCTTGTTGATCGGGAACCCCAGGCCGTCACGGCCCTTCAAGTAGGGCTCAGGGAACGGCTTGCCCTGCTTCACGTCGTTCGCAGTGATGAAAAGAGAGGGTCTCTTGATGCCCAGCGTCTCAAACCACTTGCGGGCCATGATCTTGGTACCGCTGGTGGCCACCGCCCACTTCTCCTTGGGGAGCGCGTTGAACTCCGCGCAGAGTCTCTTGGCGCCTGGCACCTCGATGGCCGCCTTACCGTACTTGTCCGGGATTTCTGCCTCCAGCTTGGTCGCGTACTCCTCGCTTGCGTAGTCCGGAGCGAACTTGGCGATCGCGTCATACGTCCTCCAGCCGTGCGAGATGTCGATCACGTGCTGTGCGTCGAAGTATGGTTTGTCCTTACCGAAGTCCCTCCAGAACTCAGCAATTGCTGGCTGCGAGATGATGATGGTGCCGTCAACGTCGAAAAGACAGGCGTTCACTTTCACGGTAAGAGGTTTCTGGGTCAAAGGCATGCTGGATGTGTGTGCGTGTGTATATCTATACTTAACCTTCTATGGCTTCTCCACTACTGCCGCTATGGCTCGGACTACTCAGATGTACAACCTGCCTTTATATACATGTTCTCTGCGGCCACTGTCCCATCTTTCCTTTTCGCACAGCAAAAGAAACACACATACAGACAAACTTGTTAAACGCTCCAACCTGCTCCGAACTGTCCACATCGTCGAATTCTCATTAGTCCCAATGGTTCGAATAGCTGCGTACCACATGATAATCGGCGGTTCTGTTCCTGCCACCGACGTGGGTGCACGATCTGTGCGGGTTGTGGGCTGCGTGTGTTTTTGCGCCCGGGCGAGTTGGGCATCCAGTAATTGTGTACGCCCGAGGGACAGGGACAAAGAAGAAACAAAAAGTACGCAGCCGCAAAAGAAACGACATGACGTGGCGTGGGCCGGAGCGCCTGGCCCAGTGACGTGGCGCAGGCGGCGTGGGTCGGGGCCAATTAGTGGAATGTGCGCAGCGGCA
>JAJLTM010000010.1:0-86028 GCA_030568175.1 Zygosaccharomyces lentus
TGGTATTGGCTTGCACATCCATAACATCCGTTCCACAGGATCTTATATTGCTGGTACTAATGGTACGTCCAATGGGTTGATCCCCATGATTCGTGTCTTTAACAACACTGCGCGTTATGTGGACCAAGGTGGTAACAAGAGACCAGGTGCGTTTGCCTTGTACTTGGAGCCATGGCATGCGGATATCTTTGATTTCATTGACATCAGAAAGAATCATGGTAAGGAGGAAATCCGTGCCAGAGACTTGTTCCCCGCATTATGGATTCCTGATTTGTTCATGAAACGTGTTGAGCAGAATGCTGAGTGGACTCTTTTCTCTCCCAGCGAAGCTCCTGGTCTGTCAGACGTTTACGGCGAGGAGTTCGAAGCCCTATACGAGCGCTTTGAGCAAGAAGGCCGTGGTAGAAAGACCATCAGGGCCCAAAAGTTGTGGTATGCAATTCTAGAAGCTCAGACCGAGACTGGTACCCCTTTCATGTTATACAAGGATGCCTGTAACGAGAAAAGTAACCAAAAGAACCTCGGCGTAATTAAATCTTCCAACTTGTGTTGTGAAATCGTCGAGTATTCCGACAAAGACGAGACTGCAGTTTGTAATTTGGCCTCTATTGCACTGCCTTCGTGCGTAAAGGTGTCGGAAGATGGTAAGGAACAGTGGTATAGTTTTGCCAAGCTGCATGAAGTCGCCAAGGCCATTACACGCAATTTGAATAAAGTCATTGACCGTAATTACTATCCCGTTCCCGAGGCTAAGAAATCCAATATGAGACATAGACCCATCGCTCTGGGGGTTAATGGGTTGGCAGACACTTTCATGATGCTGCGTTTACCGTTCGAATCCCCAGAAGCCAGAACGCTGAATCAGCAAATATTTGAAACCATGTATCATGGTGCTTTGGAGGCCTCGTGCGAATTGGCCCAAAGGGACGGCACTTACGAAACTTATGAGGGGTCTCCGGTGTCGCAAGGTTTGTTGCAATTTGATTTTTGGGACAAGAAGCCTTCCGACTTGTGGGACTGGGATTCTTTGAGACAAAACATCAAGGAGCATGGTGTGCGAAACTCTTTACTGTTGGCCCCTATGCCCACCGCGTCCACTTCTCAAATCTTAGGCTACAATGAGTGTTTCGAACCTTTCACTTCCAATATGTACTCTCGCCGTGTGCTCTCTGGTGAGTTCCAAATTGTGAATCCATATTTATTGCGTGATTTGGTCGATTTAGGCATCTGGGATGAAAGTATGAAGCAACAAATTATCACTGACAATGGCTCCATCCAAAACATTCCAAACATTCCTCAAGAATTGAAGGACTTGTACAAGACTGTATGGGAAATTTCTCAAAGGCACGTTCTGGACATGGCTGCCGACCGTTCTGCCTTCATTGATCAGTCTCATTCTTTGAACATTCACATGCGTGCTCCTACTATGGGAAAGCTGACAAGTATGCATTTCTACGGCTGGAAAAGAGGTCTCAAGACTGGTATGTATTACTTGAGAACCCAAGCCGCTTCTGCAGCCATTCAATTCACCATCGATAAGAGCATCGCCGAGCAAGCAGGTCTTAACATATCCTCATTGCGTGAGTTGGTACGTCCCAAGTACGTGCCCCACGAAGTCAACCCGGCGGAAGAAGAATTAGTGCCCAAGATCGACGGCACCGCTTCCTTACCATATTCATACGAAAGGAAGAGAGATGTTTCGCCGACGCTTTCGACTACATCTTCTGTTGCTAACAGCCTTGCCTCTCTGAAGATCCAAGACAGTCAACCGCTGACTCCAGTGACATCTGCTCCTCAATCGAGGCTTCCAGAAAAGACGGCGACTGCAGACAAACCCGCTGGAGACGACGAAAAAAAGACTAATATTAAGAATAATGACGAGTTTGATATCTTCAGCTCCAAAGTGATTGCATGCGCTATCAATAACCCTGAATCTTGTACTATGTGCTCCGGTTGAAATTGATATCGGTAAGACTTCATAATTTTATTTTTTACGTATACTTGGGTTTATTTTAACGGTGTCGTTTCTCGCTTTACAAATTCTTTTTAAAGTTCTAGTAGCCGCGGGATGCTCTACATGAATGCCGAAATTGGGCCGTCCTACATCGACCTTCTGCTGGTCAAAAACATTATTGTTTTCAAAAATGCGCCTTTCGTAGTTTTAACTACTCATTAATTTAGTAGAAACTTTTCAGCGTTTCTGACATATATTTAAGAGCCTTTGAAATCATAATTCGGCCAATTGTCTGGAATGTCCTGAAAAGTATTGCTAAGCCTACAGTCTACAATTTCAATATGAATGCCGGCATAAGAGATACGAATATCGAGAACCAGGATCCAGATGTAGAAGGGGAACTGCTCCCAATGGAAGATTTTTCGTCTCAAGGGGCGATGGAAGCAAATCAGTGGAGAAGACCGAATGAGGAATGGTTGATGCTGGAAAAGTCTGGTTCTCTCAAGAGGTTTTGTTTGAAACTGTGGTTCGGCCCCAGGGAACCCGTTGATGGACGTCCTTCTTTCCCTAGTAAATTGAGAGTGTTGCGATTCATAGACAATTTCCCAGATGATTACTTTAGATACTATATTCCTAATAGGCTATTCAGGACCTTGCTTTGCATTCTTTATGGGCTCGTATGGCTTAGTGCAGTCTTTTCTTTGCTGCATCCTTATCTCATCAAGCCGCCTTTCTTCCATCCCAATGATGGAAGTAATAAAATACCTATTTCCTCAATGACCTGTCTTTCCATGCTGAACTGGGAAGGTATAAACAATGCCTGCGGTAAGGATGCCTCATTATGTGAACCCTTTGACCGCAAAGAATATATCTTGAGATGCCCAGCGCTATGTGATGTGGATGGTTGGACTTACTCTGCCATTGCCGTGGGGGATCAAAGGGTCAAATATAGAGGCTATCAGATTGGGGGTGGCGAGCACCTTGACAAGAATACACTTTCCCATCCATATCGAGCGGACTCGTTTCCCTGTAGTGCGGCCGTTCATGCCGGTGTAGTTTCGCCATTGCGGGGTGGATGTGTCAGAGTATCCATGGAAGGTTCTCAGAGCTCATTCCCTTCCAGGGAAGGCAGGTACAAAACGGGTCCTTCTGTTCCCTTTGATACGTTTTTCCCATCGTCCTTCTCGTTCAAAGATCTCAAAGACGGTGTCGCTGGCGGCTGCTACGATCCACGGGTGCCATTGGTTATTATAAACATCTTATTTGGCCTTCCGATGCTTTATTTTGCTCGAGGAGTTGTTGCCTACTGGGTTACAGTCATGGTCAGTTATTGGACTGTTATTTTGTCATTTGATCCGCCACTATTGGCAGACCCTCATGATCCTATTTCCATCGCAGAGTTGCTAAGTGTCGGGTTCCAGCGACTTCTACCGCTTTGCTTTGTCCTATACGTGGTTTGGAAGTGTGCTGTCGAACGCACTTTTGAGAATGGATCTCCCTTAATCAAAGTCTTACTTTGGTATCCTACTTTCTGGTCTGGTGTTATGAACAATGTTACCTATGACAGGTTACCTGTAGATAGGCTTACTTTTAGGGATCTCAAGCAGCAAGCTGGTGCTGCTACAGCGGTTGGGTGTATTTTAGCTACTATCTTGGTGGGAGCCATCATCCAGGGATATTCGCTGTGGAGATGTGGTAAGCTCAGAAGCTACTTCTTCGTTTATGTTTTGGTTGTTGCGTCACTGTTTTTGCTTCAGACAATACCGGGATTGAATTTGAGAGTTCATCACTACATTTTAGGTATCCTTCTTGTCCCCGGTTGTGCTACGAGAGGATCTTTTGCGTATCTCTTCCAAGGTATTCTCATCGGTCTTATCATATCTGGTGTAGCTCGTTGGGATTTTGCCAGTATTGTCGAAACGGACGTGCATCTGCTCAGAGGCGAGGCAGGAGCTTTGTTGGAACCACCTAAATTCCATTTTGATCCTAGTACACCTGGTAACGTTTCTTGGAAGTTGCACTCTAAATCTAGCAACGACAAAAATGAAGAGAAAATGAATGGGTATTCGCTTCTAATGAATGATTTCGAAGTTTATGTTGGGGAAGAAAATACGGTGGACATCAATCAACTGCTCTCCAACGATTTTAACGTTTCACTTATGTTGAACCAGTCGATGGCAATGACGGACAATGGTGTAAATCTTTACCTAAGAGTTGCAAGGGCTTCCACTAAAAATCCTACCAATTATCGTGGTGATTATACTAATGCAGGCATTCTCGAATGGCCTAATGGTACGTGGCATGATCCAGCGCCTGGTGTATCTTGAGTACAGTCACCTCAAAAGTTAGTATCGAATGGGTTTGGGCAATGTAAAAGTTTATGACTGGAAAAAGGAACTATTTGACGTTTTTACCGGATAGATCCTAGTCTTAAAAGGCATTAATCTGAAATTAAATCTGATAATTTCAAATGGGTCCTTTATTATTTTTTTTTTATTGATATAATTTTTAAATAGTGTCTATTTAAGAAAAAGACGATGACTGAAAAACAAAGAACGAGTGAAACAGCTGTGTTCCAGGGGTATTGCCGCAAATGGCCATTATGTTGAAATAAATTTTTGAACTGTTAGTATGTTGTTGCATGCGTACGAACAATAATATTTCCTGTTCACGTTTCTCGGTCTCCTCGGTTCGTCCTTTTTTTGATGAAATTGAAAAACAATATCAAAGGGGAAATTACCACTGTCTTGAAGATAGACTTATAAAAGGAACAGTTTAAAGGTGTGCGATATAGAAGGTTTATGTCCTCAGATATTCTGTCCCAATTATCTACTCTGGTGAAGGATGATTTGTCCTTGGAGAAAATTCGGGAAGTCAAGGAGCAATTGATTAAGGAAAAATCAGCCAATGAATATGAGCTCAATAAAGAGTCTGAAAAGTATTATAAAAATGTCGAAGACGGGCTAAAGCTGTTAAATATTTCCCAAAGATCTGTGAAAGACATAAGAGATGGGCTGGATGAAGTCGACAAGTTGAGCAAAAACAGCAAAGCTGCAATTTCTAGGTACGACGTTATATTTGAAGCTACCAAACTCTACGAAACCATAGATATGACGTCTTCGATCTACGATAAAATAGTAAGATTCAGTGATATCACCAGTCAGTTAGATAAAATGCTGGAATATGAGCTGAGCCAAGATCCGCTTGAATCAGGATGTCCTTATTTGTTGCATATCCACTATCGTTTGACAATGGTCCGTGATTTCCAGGATCAAATGTCTGTGATGGCGGATATATCCACTACCGATGTACAAAGTACTGTTCACAAACTCTTCGCACAGATTTCAGTGCTTGTTTCGAAATTTGACAAACTGCTCGAATCCCTCATATACGATATTGCGGAGATTGTGAGGGCAGAGCAGATATCGCTAGTGATTCGCCTCTTTAAAATTATAGATATGGAAGAAAGAGAAGATTTAAGGATTGCAGCAGTGAGGAACATCATAAAGAAGAAGGAAATTGAATCGGAAAAATCTTATATGAGAAAACTCCCCAATGACAAAAATTCTGCCAGATTTCACCACGGTAGCAGTGCTTTGAAAGAGTATCCTTCAAGCCAGGGACTATATGAAGAGATTTTGAGCGGCACGGTCTCAACAAGAACTGTCGTTCGTGGATACAAGAACTTCTTTTTCAACAAGATCAAGCAGTCGGTACAAGATATGTTTGTAGAAGTGAGGAAGGAGTACGAAGGTGACAAGAAGTTTGAAGTACTCAACAATTTAGATTGGGTTTTCAACGAGTTGATGGTGGTAAAGCAGCACGTAGTAAAGTGTTGTCCCGAACATTGGCGCATTTTTGACACATACTTCGAAACATATTTTGAAGAGATGCATCTTTTGATCACAGAACTTGTGGATTCTGAACCAGAGACTTTAGTCATTTTGGACATTTTGGATTACGAGAAATATTTTCAAAAGACGTTGGTGCAAGATTTGGGATTTTCCAAGCGGGATAAGAAAAGTATCATTGGCGACACGGAGAAGGAACATCTGTTTACTGATTATTTGAGTTTAATTGTGATCAAGATGAGTGAATGGATCGGCAACCTAGAAAAATCTGAATTTGAAGTCTTCTTTGAAAGAAAGACTCCACCCCACGTAGATTCTGAAGGGCTGTTATATTTGGATGGTACGAGAACTTGCTTCCAGATGTTCACACAGCAGGTGGAAGTGGCAGCGGGTTCAGGTCAGGCTAAGATCCTTGTCGGTGTTGTGGATAGATTCTGTGGTCTACTCAAGCAACGTCAAAAGAAATGGATGGACAGCCTAGATGTTGAAGTTAGGCGATTGATTAATTTCAATAAAAAATACGATGTGGATCCTGAAAGCATCCCTCCTGAGGAAGCATGTCCTGGCGGTCTGGTGGAGTACATTGTCGCAGTCGCCAACGACCAGATGAAAGGTGCTGACTACTCTGTGGCCATTTCTACGAAATATGGTCAGATGGTTACTAAGAATTACGAAAGGACCATAACAGAGGAGATTGAGAGCATACTGGATGGGTTTGCCGAAGTAGCCAAGTATTGCTCCATGCAACTGATCAGAATAATGTTTGAAGATTTGCACAGACCGTTTGATGAAATATTCAGCAAATCTTGGTATAGCGGTAACCAGGCACAGCAGACCGCGGATACTTTGTCCGAGTACCTAGTGGAGATGAAATCACAGATGAACGTCCTTGTCTTCTCCAGCTTGTTGGAGTCTATCGTCGAGGAAACAATTTTAAGATTCATCGGTGCCCTGAATCATGGCCATTCGTTCAAATCCAAGAATAACAAATTTTTGGATTGCATGAAGAGAGATTTCGAAATCTATTACAGATTGTTTGCGCAACTGGTACCTGAAACCGAGGACAAAACTATAATAATCGACGACAAGTTCAAACTCATGGAGTATTTCATGGATTTCTGCTGCGGCCCCGTGGACTCCATCGTTGAGACGTGGATTCGCTGCCTCGAGGTCTATTGGGACACCCCCTTGACACTGTTGTCAGCCATCTTGAACTGTCGCAAGGACGTGGACAATTCCAGCACCAAACGCATTCTACAAGCGGCGACAGGAGTTTCCAATGACCCTCGACGCCTCACGGAGTTGCGTAATGCAGAGGTACAACCCACTTTCATCAGCAGGGTCGATCTCAGTTCATGATTACATAAATGTACTTACTACTGTTTGACTACCCATATCACCGTAACCAAATGTTTGACGCCCTTGCGTTTCTTGTCTGGCAAATTATAATTGAACAACCCATCTTTTTTCGAGTTCCAAGAGGTGCCTATGGAATTGGACATGGTACAGTCCTCGCTATACCGGGACTCCGAACGGTCCTCTAACGTCGTTATTGAAACAATATACTTGTAAAACGACGAATGCGCATTCAACTGCTCTAGCACCATTTGTAGCAGGCGGTCCACCGATCCACTGGCGTCTTCTTGCAACCTGTCAAAAGTGGACTGAATCAATTCGGCCAACTTGTCCCTGGGCATCGGTGCATTGCTTGCCTTATCCTGTGAGGTTTCAAATTCCATTATAACTAACGACGTTACTAACTATGTTGGCTGCTACTGCCTCTTTAAGTTTAAGGGTTTGACCTCCTATTCCGGGTTAACTGAGATCATCAAGCGAGAAAAGTATCTTACATCTGCATGTACTCACATTCACGCATACACACAAATGCCAGATGTAGAAGCACGACTGAAGCCGTCGTTGAATGAAGTTGAAAGGAGTTGAATTGGCGAAAAACCTGGCGACTCCAGGGATATCAAAGGCGTCCCTGGCATGTTATTAGTGCCGTCCATATTTCACGTGATACACGTGCATCTAGCAGGAACCTTTTTCTTTATAAACTTTTATAAAGTTCCGAGTTTCCTGCTCCCTCCGTGGTTGAAGTATTCTTTAGAAGTCTCCAAAGAAGCGTCATAAAGAGTGTATTGTAATTAGCTATGTCAACTGCCCCATTGCTGCAAAGTGCCCCAGGCAAAAAGATTGCCTTGCCCACCAGGGTGGAACCCAAAGTTTTTTTCGCCAATGAACGTACTTTCTTATCGTGGTTGAACTTCACCGTGATGCTTGGTGGCCTTGGGATTGGTTTGCTTAACTTTGGTGATACCGTGGGCAAGATCAGTGCCGGTCTTTTCACTTTGGTTGCTATGGCTTCCATGCTTTATGCGTTGGTGACTTACCACTGGAGAGCTGCAGCTATAAGGCGCCGTGGGTCTGGACCATATGACGACAGATTGGGCCCCACGATGTTGTGTCTGTTCCTGTTGGTGGCTGTGGTGGTCAACTTTGTGCTCAGACTAAGATATGGCTCTGATTGATGCCGTAACTAAGTGGGCCGTTTGGATTGAGTAGACGGTAGAAACACTTAAATGGAGGAGAATTTGCGTGAAAAAATATAGTTCACGATTTAATATAATAATAATTAGGATAAGAGATTCAGAAGAGAGAAAAAGGACTCTTGGTATATATGAACTGCTAATGTTCAAGATACTATTTGAATTTGTTGTGAGGACCGGTCGAATTGCGTGTGATTCCACGCGCAATTATTACATAAGAATGGAAAGTGCAATTTTTGTATGATTTCCTATGGCTTAGAACAATGGTATTCTATCATGGTGTGCGGTACGAAATTTGAAAAAATGGGCTCGACTGGATCACCGATAACGCTCACCACGGACCTAATATTTTGGAATCAGTAACAACTGTGGATTGACGGTAAGATCAATCGAAAAATTGCTGGCTGTGAGTGAACCCTAGGTCTATCTAACTACGTATTAGCAGGAGCTTTTCGTCATTATTTAGAAACACCACGTGAATTTTATTAAAATCATGTGTTTACGTTTTGTTCCTACTTTCCAACCATTTATACAATGTGATAGTGTCAAAAAAGAAAACGAAGGAATATAGACAAGGAATCCCAATCCAATATCTAAATCAATTTTGAAATATATTATCTCATCATCTGGCCACTCTTAATGTAAAAATAACCACCCACAAAAATTTTGTTTTTTCCGGCTTAGCATTAAAATATCATATTTAGAGAAGCCTTCTAATTTAATCACAGCTTCTATTTGCACATGGCGTCACACGCTTCAAGATTTGCAAGATTTCTTGATGGTTACCGAGGGTCGGTGACATATATGCCCAGGATGCCAGCTTAATCGCATTTTTTCTTCGAACATCAGGGCAAAAAATATTCGGGGCATACTGGGAATTGAACCCAGGGCCTCTCGCACATTTGTATCCCAGTTGCCCAGAAATAGCCCAAAGCGAGAATCATACCACTAGACCACACGCCCTCCTTACGAATTACAAAACAATTGTTGACAAAAATGGCACACGTCGCGAGCACTCAGCCACATGTACTATGACCAGATACGAGAAGGCACGTGACCAACATGGTCGTGCAGCCGCTTTGGTGGTGGCTCAGCAAACATTATTTATTTAAAGAGAGCGTTCGTCCAACATTTCCAGGTATGTATCAGTCCTTAAAAGATCAGCAAATATTTAGCGTATAATCTGTATTATCAATCCGAGGTAAGAGACGTGGCACATTCACAAGTGGTCGAACCATAGTTCATTACACTATGTGATATCTCTAGCACCTCATGGTGTATCCGCCCCTAGCCATGCCATTACCTTCTGAGAGCCTTGCTGGCGCAATCGGTAGCGCGTGTGACTCTTAATCACAAGGTTAGGGGTTCGAGCCCCCTGCAGGGCTACTTGTTTTCATTTTTAGACCCTGATCTGACCGAAAAAAAAAGATCTAGAAGCGCGCGGCCGGGTGAACTACTTTAGGAATTGGTGATATCTTGGCTATTTTGGATGCGGTCAAGAATACTCTCACTTTTTTATTCTCCGATAAACTTGTTGAACACTTCACCCGAACGTCTCTCTGAGGTTGTACACAGCATCCTTTAATTTTTTTTAATAACAGCGACACTTTCTGATTTCTCTGCATGTAATTGTTGCGCTGCATGGAAACTTTCGTGAGAGAAAAACGTATAAACAGAAGTAAAGCCAAAAATTTCCATTTCCGCTAGAATTGGGATATACGAGAAAATTGTTAATATGTCACCGATCCCGACTTATGGGGATTAGCGGAAGGTTGCATCTCACACAAACTAACGCTTCGCACAAATGGGGTATCGTTACTATATCTTTTACAGTGGAGAGCATTGCAAGAAATATTTTGTGATAAAAATTGTGAAGGCTGTAGAAGATCAGTCGCATAACATCGAAAGCAATTATGAGTGCGAATATTGCTTTAGTTTTTGCTACGATCCATCAAACAAGATACTTGTTCAAAATGCGGTGGGAATTACAACAAGAGAGCCGAAAATTCCGATTAGGTAGCACATTCTTGTGTTGAACCTGGTGGTGATGAAGCTGTTTTGATTAGGTGTGTTTTCGACCGATTATTTGTTCGACTCTAATAGAGATGGCTGCAACGTTCATTATGTTGGCGGCGTATGTTGCTGCGCTCCTTTTCTCTGTAATCTCTAATGCTCTCCTATATTTAGTGCACTACGGTCATGATACACAACTATATTGAAGAAACCGGTTCCAACAGGCGATGAGTTTTTGAGAACGTACTGCGATACCAAAATGGATGTACGACAAAAGGTAACCTTCATTTTGACTAAAAAAAAAGTCCTTTATCTCCCGTTCAGTGGCCGGGGACTGTTTGCGGCTATCGTATGATATCAGCCAAACTTAAAGATGCCGAGTAGTGACGCTGTAAAATACCGTATTTTGGTTTAAAGAGAGGCAGGGGATACCAAAGTCGGTGTTCAGTGCTCAGAGAAGCGCATCTTTACTTCCAGATGTACTGATATGGAACTCTGGGAGGCAACAAATTTATTAAGTGCTTAAGTCTCAAGGCTGAAAAGCTGCTGAACAAAATCTTCGCTGTAGATGTAGGCTATCGCCTTGCTTTTTTCTAAAATTATTTAACTGATTTGAGTCAGTAGCGAACACTACTCTCACATAGACCGCAAGTGATGCGATGTTAGAGAATTGCGCTTGTTCAAGACCTCACCGATGCCATAATTCAGAATGTCGGTACAATATCGAGCTCAAATTGCTTTACTTCATTAGCACAGCTTCAACAAGAAAAAGATATAGGGAAGGGCATTTGGAAGGCACAGGGTCATGCCTGCATCTGCATTGCTCTTTTAGGAGTTGGGAGTCACTTCATTACTAGAGCTCCGTCGGATCGAAAAATCCAGGCGAGGGCCGTTAAAAAACTACCGCCAAAATTAGGTCTCTTCTAACTTTCCTGGTTCTTTCAATCACAGCGGGCTCAGCTGACTTGCTAGCGTGAGCGACCTTCGAGTCGCTTAGTCACGAAATCTAAGTCGGGATTAATGGATTTAATCTGTTGTTATGCCGAGGGTAGACTTCTGAGTAACCAAAGAGTAAAAATATATGCGAAGATATGAAACATAAATGCAGGACCGATAATTTCCGCAAGGCGAACGAATTATGAAGGCAATTGTTTGGGTCTTGGGTCCCCCTCGTCGGCTATCAAACAAAGCGTCAGAGCACGCGGCTGGTTCTACTAACGTTCATATTGCTATCTCGACGTTTGTCTTGCTTGAATATCACCATAGCGACAACCGAAAAAGAACACCACCTCAAGTTTTTTCCTCGACGTCTTTTTCAGGCTACACCGACAGCGCAAATAAATCACGGATCTCGACAGGCTAATGGTTGAGATGGTACAGAGATTCCCATACGCTCCAGACAGCCAGGATCTACTAGTTACGTATACGACCTTCAGAAGATTGTTGTCACTAAACAACTGCTAGATATTAGTGTGATGTTTGAGTCTGTTGGGCAGAAGCAACAGTGGATAGAAAGAAAAAGTTCATGAGGAACTCAAAGGATCGCGACGGAATGAAGGGACCCCATATCGTAATATCTGCTCTACTGAGTAAACCAAGACTGTGAAATGCCACGTGACATGCAAAACGAAGGACCTGTAATAAGAGGGCCAATGCAGCGACCAATACGAAAATATCATACCCACGGGATGACTACTCCAGCTTGCTTGGTGATGTTCTGGATCCAAAGAAACCAAGTAGAAACAGGTTCAGCACCTGTAGCTGTCACGTGTCAGCTATATAAGTCATGTAATTGGAGTATTGTTGGGTCAGGGTAGTAGCATAGAAATAGTTGCTTATCTTATGCTACTGCGGACAATCTCCCTCAACTAAGAGCATCTACCCTCGGTTCTAGCATAACAGATGGTAAACCGTTGACGTTAACATCTAACCATATCGCGTAAACTATGTAAGCAGCATCCAGGTATTTTATCATCACTTACATAACACAAGCGCACTTAAAAATTCCGTACTTTTCTCGAAGCCCCGGCCCGGATAATCTAGACTCGCACCCCAGAATTGATTTCAAAGCAAGTCTCAATAATACAATGCATTGAACCGGAGGCCCTCAAGCACAGCTCATATTCCAAGCGCACCTCACATTCAAGGGGCGCTCTTCCATGTTGCTTGCGCTTCCCTCGTGGTATCAGGTGACAAGGTCAGTTAACAAGAAAATACCCGCATCAGTCGATCCGGCGGCCGTTAACGGAAACCTCGAGCATGAAGGCGAAAAAATATACATTACGAAGAATACTTTGACAATAATAACCACCAAATAATGCGCCTCGCTAGGCCCCTCTTTGCCCGTGGTTATGCATTATGTAATAATTTGGGTCCCAGTAACTAATTATCAGTTTTCAGCCGAACGCGTGCCCCTCTTTTTAGTCCTTCGAGCCCCTCTCACACGTCATTTGGGTTTTTCCCGGAATAATATACGATTGTGGCCCCGCCGACTCATACGGCATCGCATGCGCAGGTATATAAGAAGTTCGAGGGTGGTTTCTCAATAGAACTGGATATCTTTCTCGAAATAGCAAATTCAAAGATGTTCATTTGCAGATCCCAGACGTTTGCACTAGCTAGACGCTCTCTGCGTCTGTACTCTAACCTATCTCTTAAGGTGCCCATAACTCTGCCAAATGGACAGAGCTATGAGCAGCCAAGAGGCCTGTTCATAGACGGTGAGTTCCGTCCCTCTCAACAAAAGAAGACTTTTGAGGTAATTGACCCCTCCAGCGAGGAGCATATCACGGACGTTTACGAGGCTCGCGAAGAAGACGTGGACATTGCCGTAGCCGCAGCCAAGAAAGCCTTTGAAAATGGCTGGGGGACCTCGAACCCAGAAGTGAGGGCAAAAGTTCTCTTTAAGCTAGCAGATCTCGTGGAGCAGCACTCGGAGACGCTAGCAGCGATAGAGTCAATGGACAATGGAAAATCGCTGCTGTGCTCCCGCGGAGACGTGGCGCTTGTCTCGAAGTACCTCAGATCCTGTGGCGGTTGGGCTGATAAAGTTTTCGGCAATGTCATCGATACGGGCAAGGATCATTTTGCCTATTCGCTTCGTGAACCTCTAGGTGTTTGTGGACAAATTATTCCCTGGAACTTCCCCTTGCTCATGTGGTCATGGAAGGTCGGGCCTGCAATTACAACTGGTAACACCGTGGTGTTGAAACCGGCCGAGGCTACACCACTGTCTGCCCTTTATGCGTCTCAGCTGTGCAAAGAAGCCGGCGTGCCCGCAGGTGTGGTCAACGTCCTCCCCGGGTACGGTAGGATTGTTGGGGAAAGACTATGCCAGCACCCAGATGTCAAGAAGATCGCGTTTACCGGATCCACTGCCACGGGTCGCCACATCATGAAATCCGCTGCTGATACGATTAAGAAGATTACTTTGGAGTTGGGCGGCAAGTCCCCCAACATCGTGTTTGCCGATGCAGATTTGGACAGGGCGGTTCGTAGCATTGCATTTGGTATCTTCTTCAATTCTGGTGAAACCTGCTGTGCCGGCTCCAGGATCTACGTGCAGGACTCTGTGTACGACGAAGTGCTGCAAAAATTCCAAGAGTACACCGAGAAGTTGAAAGTGGGAAACCCCTTCGATGAAGATGTGTTCCAAGGCTCCCAGACTTCTCAAAGTCAAATGGAGAAGATCTTGAGCTATGTGAAAACGGGTACTGGTGAAGGTGCACGTGTCGTCACCGGTGGTAAGAGACATGGTACCAAGGGATTCTTCGTGAAGCCAACCATTTTTGCCGATGTGAAGGAGGACATGAGGATCGTCAAGGAGGAAATCTTTGGTCCAGTTGTCACTGTTTCCAAGTTTTCCACGGTGGACGAAGTCGTCTCTTTCGCCAACAACTCCGTTTACGGGTTGGCCGCAGGCATCCACACGAGGGACGTGAATAAGGCCATCGACGTGTCTAACAGGATCAAGGCAGGTACCATCTGGATCAACACTTACAATGCTCTCCACCAAAACGTTCCCTTCGGCGGCTACGGACAATCCGGTATCGGCAGCGAGATGGGGGCCGTTGCGCTAGACAACTACACGCAGACGAAGTCTGTAAGAATGGCTATCGATAAGCCAGTATACTAATATGCATTTGTACCTTTACATACTATGAAAACGGAGCCATGGATGGTTGCGTGAAGGAAGGTATGTAGAATGGAATAATTGAGTCATTGATAAAATGAGTATATCATTTCGAAAACATCGAGAGAGGCATCGTGGCGCAATAACAAGAATACCACTGTTCGTATACATCCAGTGGAGAAATCAAATCAATATCTGGTACGTCATGGATGTGGTTAATCCATCATTGAACTAAGCTTGAAAAAAACCAAACAACTTTTCCGAATTTTAATTCAACATACCACGGGATAATATCTTAATAAAGTGCAAACTTCCCTAATCTCATGCCCGCATAGTTAGTTATTCATGGAAATTGGAACAACTGGTTTGGAGGGTATATCCTTCAAGTCACGCGATTGTGACTGTTTATTAGTCAAGCATACATCTGTACATCTTCAAAATATTTTCAAAAAAGTTCAAGCAAAATTTCAAAAACAATTGCGTCGGTAAGTTCCGCTAGGATGTCCCCCCTGGCAAGCAACCTTTCTCTGCCTAGTGTAACCGCTACTGAGCACTCTCTGCCCAGGACCTTCCCCCTAGCTTCCACGCCTGCCCGGCTTAGCTCCTTCTAGCTTTCCCTTCCTCTCCCGGCCCACCGCACAGACAGACTCATGGGGCACTCGTGAATTTTTCAATTTTCCACCAGTGACATTTCTGTTAGGCCTTGAGCGTGAAGAGCTGCTAGAGGGCCCTGTCATTGAAATACTAGTGTCTGTTTGAACCGCATCGTAAGGAACCAAAAGAGGATAATAGAATGGTATGTGAGATTGAATGAACTCCCCATCCACCAGGCGCCATGTTTGAACTTAAGATCCAAATACTAACGTTCCTCATCGCAGTCTGACACTGTCACTATCCGTACTAGAAAGGTCATTACCAACCCATTGTTGGCCAGAAAGCAGTTCGTCGTTGACGTCTTGCACCCAAACAGGCCTAATGTCTCCAAGTCTGAGTTGCGTGAGAAAATAGCCTCTATCTATAAGACCGACAAGGATGCCGTCTCTGTGTTTGGTTTCAGAACCCAGTTCGGTGGTGGTAAGTCTACCGGTTTCGGTTTGGTGTACAACTCTGTCGCTGAAGCCAAGAAATTCGAACCCACCTACAGATTGGTCAGATACGGTCTAGCTGAGAAGGTCGAGAAGCCATCCAGACAGCAGAGAAAGCAGAAGAAGAATAGAGACAAGAAGATCTTCGGTACCGGTAAGAGCTTGGCCAAGAAGATTGCTCGTCGTAACGCCGATTAAGCTGCATCTTCAGCACAGTCCTCCTTTTATATCTAAAAAAATCTGTATTTTTTAAAGTTTTCTAGTAGTATTAAGTATTAATAAAAGGAAACTCATCTCGATGGAACACTTGCACTTTCACGTCACATGTAAGAGACACGCACGCTCCGTGAAGGCTAAAAGAACCTAAGAAGAGGATGATCTTTGGTCTCGGACGACTGTTCTACGTGACCTTATTGTTGATCAATGCAGTGGCAGTCTTGAGCGAGGAAAGGTTTCTGTCAAGAAGTATGTTTACCAGGTTTTTTTTTTTTTTTTTTTGGAATTGTGGATCGGCGGAGTACTAACATTTACGTGTAGTTGGCTTCGGCAGAGGCTCTATGGAGGGACCCGTCTTTGGGCAAGAGGAGAGTTCAGCCAAATCGAAAGTGGTTCACTTGATAGGAGCGGTCCAAACGCTTTTGAGAAGTATGTATCAGCGCGAATCCGGGAGCTCATATGTGTTTGTTACTAACCCCAATACAGTCCCTTTAATTGGAATCAACATCTTGGTGATCGTTTATGAACTGTTATTAGGTTGATAAATACAAATTAAATCGTCAAATTAATAAAAGTGTTACATTGCAAGAGATGCTAGCTTTTTTACAAATAGGAAAACAAGCAAACAATCAATCAAACAAAAAAAAAAGGGTTATGATTATTATTATGGGGGGGTCATTTCGTAAATCTTGGAGCTGATTAGATTTTTCACAATCTCCATGTTGTTTATTCTTTCCACTAGCTTTTGCATCGTATCCTCTTCGTGCTCCAAGGTGACATTCAACTGGAGCAAGAAGTAGTTGAGCAAACAGTCGTAAATGAACAAAAACTGGTTCACATTTTGCACCATGGAGATCCTCTGTTTGCGGAATATATTAATGGTCCATACCACGGGATCGTAAATTTTCTCTCCATGGTAATATTGATCCAAAAGACTGAAAGTGTCCAAGTTGGATATTATGGAGTCTACAGTACACCATGTGCCTGTCCTGCCGCAACCGGCGGAACAGTGCACCAAGATGGTCGGTACCTGATCGCTCGCGTAGACGTTATTGTCAAAGAGACCCTGCATTACGGTGTTTTTAACGCTGATGGCCTGGATGATCTGCGTGGAATCGAGTAAAGTACCCAGGTCAGGCCAATTGGTAATGTGTACTTGTAGGACTTGGAAAGTTTTGTTCTCTTCATAAGTCAGCTGTAATCTTCTCAAGATGGTCGGGGATTCATCCGCCGACAGTACCAGCGGGGACAAGTTTGTGGCCTCGAGTACTTTAACTTTGATGCCGCCATAGTCACCTTCCTCCCAGTAGGGGAAACACTTCTCCATGCCGTTTTCAAAACTATCCGTCAGCGTGAGCACAAGCGGGACTCTGTTGTTCAAGATACATGTGTAAAAATCGTATACCGTGGACGCCAGCGGGGCCTGTGAAGCGATGTATCTGACGGTGTAATTGGGACCGTGGCGATTAGGCGTTGTTTCTTTAGCACGTTCATCTGGCGGCAGCAAATGCGGCAGGTTTAAATAGTTGGCGTTAATGTAAGAATCCCAAATGTCGATGTTATCCGGAGCGGGTTTTTGGCTTAGGGATGACAGTGATTTTCTCAGCACCACCCGGGAGTGTTCGTAGGGGAAAATGTCCTTGTACCTGTTTTTGGTCCCCAACTCGACCCCAGAGGAGATGGTCACCGCATCGTCGTCCTCGTCTTCAGACTCCAGCGTGAACAACGCCTTGGAGTTCTTTGGTGATTCAAACGCATAATCCGGATGCGAGTGTGACCTCTTCTGATGCGTCGGTGGCTGTAGCTTGCTCGGCGTGTACAGGGCGCCGTGCGATAATCGGTGCGAGAAACTCTTGTTGAGACGTTTTTTCTCTAGAAAGTCCAGCTTCTGGAATTGCAGGATGAAATCTATCTTGGAGAGCGCCATGAGCCGCTGGAACCAGGGCGGGAGCATCGAGTCGATGGCCCACTGGCTGTACCGCGGGATGACAGAAGTATAACGAAGCTGGAACCGGAGCTTGTCGCTGCTGCTACCCTTCACGTTGTGTCCCGCGCGGGCATGCCTATGTGCATCGCAGTTGTCGGTGGCCGCACGCCTGGGGAATTGGAAAGTGCTCATCGAGCCCTGCGCCTGCGCCTGCGCCTCCTTGAGGTTCACCGCGCTCAGGTACGACTCCAGATTCATAATCTCCTCGTTCTGGGCGATCTTGAAGCAGGATGCGCGGTCCTTGGGCAATTTGAACTTGAGCAGCGCCGAGATGGGCGAAGACGATGACAGGGGTGCATTCGCCTGCGGGGGCACCTGCAGTTGCAAATCCACCTTGGCGTCATCTGCGGGCCCGCGCACCACCAGCTCAGGGTACAGCGACTCCAATTGGGTGAACCCAGACGCTAGGATCGCGACGTGAGGCGGCCTCTCGCTCTCCGCAAAGTGTCCGATGACCTTGGAGGCAATGCCACAACACGCCAGTGACACCGACTCGTCGAACTGGTTGGCGCTATTGTCGTAGATGACTACACGCAGATGCGGATTGCAAAGACGACCCTTCAGCACCCTTTGTTCCTCTGGCGACAGGTTATCCACGAGCCTCTGGAACGTGAAACTCTTCCTGCGCAGCAGCGTCGAGGGCAGGCACACGTGGATGGCCCCGGGCACCGTAGCCTTCGAAAACTCCACGTAGGGCCTCACATCAAACAGAAGCAAGTTCTCCCGGGCAGTTTCCTCGAGCATTTTACCCAACTCCACCGCGGATACGAGGGCGCAGCTGTGCGGTTTCGGCAATCTCTGGTCCTGCGGCTTGAAAGAGGGCAGCACCGGTGCCGAGACACTCTTCAGCAGCACAGGATAGCGTATGGGTGACATTTGGGCCTGTCTTGGCTCTGCACGCGCTGCCTTGGAGTCTTCAGGCGGCGTCAGTATCGTGGGCAACAGCTGGGGCGGTGGTTTCAAACACGACGAGATGGACGAACTATCCGAGACGCTGCTCATCGAGTCCTTTGTACAGGTATCTGTACTGATATCCGAGGAAGTACTGTGATGGTGCAGTCTCATACTTGCCTGCACGAATTCTTTCCTCTAGTTCCGTGTTGCCTGTTTGTTAAATTGAAAAAAAAAAACCCTTTGTCATCAATCTTTCTCTTTTGTAGGGACCACTATTGTACAATTCATTATTTCAGTCATTCTATTTCAAAACCTGCTGGTTAGGCCCTGATGAAACCTCTGTTCTAGGCCCGTTTCTTTTCACAACATGACGACGGAGAAAAAAAAAATTTCTTGGGTTCGAGAAGCGATAACACAGGGCGAGCGGAAAACATCCGAGAAAGAAGCAAGCCGAACGTCAAGCCACACCGAGTCACCGCATCCACATCAACGACCCCGACTGGGCATGTTGCGTGCACGCGGCGGGCCTGCTTGCAGAAGCTACGCGTAACACATTGCCATTGAGCACTTAGAGGTGGGAGTCGATATGGAAAAAAAAAATAATTACAAGTATTAAATAAAAAAAAAAAAAAAAAAAGAGGCGGTCCGCGCTGGGGGGTGAGGCAGGCTTGGGGCAGGCTTAGGGGGACGGTTGGAGGGAATATTCCTGCGTTTGAATGGCCAAATGTGGGCTGGCTGCAAGAAAGAAGGGCATATTTGGCAGAGTCTAGTGGGAACCGGGGCGCCATATATTTGCCGGGAATACGCACAGTATATCGATAGCTAATGCCATAGAGAAGTCTGAATGTGACGAGGGCTGAAAATCTCACGGTGATGAAACGCGGGGGAGGGAGAATATCAGAGCGCACGTATGGAGGCGCGCACAGCCACGAAACAGTGTTGAAACGCATTTGCCAGCAACCAGGAATTATGTGGAGAATGCGCCGGACAGCAACGAAACGTCGTGCTGCGCTTTTTTTTTTTTTTTTTTTTTTTTTTACCCTGGAACGAGGACAGCGGTACACATGACGCGGCGGACAAGCCGTTTTTTCGCCACTTTGCGTCGGCGGCTATTTTAGGGAACGCGTGCGTGCCACGCCCTGTGTGCAGCTGTCTCGCAGCTATGTGGCGAGTTTTTTTTTCCTTATGTTGGTCTGTTTCTAGATCAAATCAAAACTCCCTTGCAGTGATTAGCTTATCATTGCCTCCGCCCCTTCGGCCGCCCTTAAAGGCGGCGTTAGAAAGCGATAAGGTTATAAAAGAGTAGCGCGACACACACGACCTGCCTGGGCTCTACGAGACACACCCCGGCAACATGTACAGAGGTGAGGATCAAGAAGAGGCGCCAGACCTGACCATTCGAGTTTTGCCCACCGCTGCCCCGGCGGAAAACGATTTTCTGCTCATCGACCTGACCCGGTGTGGCAGCGCAGAGGAACTGTCTACAGTATCTCGCTACGCCCGCTCGCTGCTCAGCGGGAACAATTTTGTTCACTTCGACCAGAGGGATTCGCGCATCACAGATGAGAAAAAGCAAAAGCTGTTTGTTGCACACAATGGTACCGAGATGGCGTGGCTAGCTTCGCACTTGAACAGATGCAGCGGAATTATCTACTGCTGCGACAGCCCAGCCTCGCTGGGGAGCGTTGTGTTTGGCGAACTTGTGTGTGCCGTTGCACGGGAGGCGAGTGGCACAGGTGCGAAACCGAAGCCTCTGGTAATCGACTTTCTACGGGACACCTTGGACTTCAAGAGCCTGAAGCTGCTGGGGTTTTTGGACTGCAAGCTGCTGCACAAGTTGGCTGGGTGTTCGGGCACCATCGACGTAACGATACCGAATTCCACGCGAGTGAACCTGCACCACAGGCTATTCGACACTCTGATAAGCGGTATCTTGAACTACCAGAAGGGCAATGTGGCCGGAAGCCTCGAGCGTCTTCTGAACGGGTTCCGTTTCCACTTGCCCAACGTTGCGGCGGTAGAATTTTGGGAGCCGGCCTCGGACGGCTGCCAAAGGACGAACAGCATAAATGTAAAGGCCAAAAGATTGAAACGCCTGCGTTTGGCCGGGTTCGGGCTAGAGAGCTTGTTTCGAGTACACTCCCTGGCGGGGTGGGACATGCCCCGGCTGGAGACGTTTTCAGGTCACGAGCTTAGGTTTGGCAATTCGGAGTTTTTCAACCGCGAGTGTGCTTTGGCGAGGGGGGACCGCGGGGAACTGGACATCGAGCTTTTCCCCCGCGGGGTGAGGAGCACTCGGATGATCAATTGGAATGGAATGCTTGGCAAATTTTCGTCAGAGTCGCTGGAGTCACTAGTGTTGACGCCGTTTGTCTCCCAGGAGTCATCCGCCATCAGCGGGTTGTGGCTGCCCAATTTAAAATGCTTGAAATTTGGGAACGACAAGCAGCGCGGGCTCGATGCAATCAACTTCTCCCGCAGCAACGGCCTGTCGTCCTGCGAAAGGCTCGAAGTGGCTCTCCACGGGGAGCCAAGGTACGTTTTCGACATGCGGAACTTGGCAGAAACGTTTCCGAAGGTGAATCTGCACGACTCCTTCCCCACACATGACAAAGACGAGTACATCGTCGTCTGAGGTACAGCCGGATTCGAACTGGCGACCTTCCGCTTACCAACTGCGCCATGTGTGGGCCACGGGCACGTGATCAGAACGTTTGCCTTTTTTTTTTTTTTTTTAGGGGAAAATTTCTCTCTCCTTCCGTGAAAAGTTTTAAAAGATGAGTGTCTACGATATTCCGTTTCACACTTTCTTTCACACACAAACCAATTCTCATCCACAGCCAAACATGTCGTTCCGCGCCGCTATGCGTCTGGCCAGAGCCGTTCCCAGAGTTTCGAGAATCGCTGGTCCCAGGGTCGCTTTCGCTGGACCTTTGCCCAGGATGTTGGTCCCTCAAACGAGAACTTTCGTCTCCACACCTGTGAAATTCGACGACCGATCCAAGAACGTGGGCGAGATTCTCAAGTCGGAGATCTCTGTGGAGACGGCGGCGGAAGCTGATGATGGAAAAAAATCGTTCCAAGAGTTTCTAGATAAATACAATTTTTCCGTTGTCGAGACACCGGGCAGGAACGTCGCAGAGATTGTCAGAAAGACGGAGGAGGGCGAAACCGTGCACGTGTTCTTTGATGTGGCCCAAGTGGCCAATTTGCCCTATGATGCTGCTGTGGGGGAGGCCTCCAAGGAAACCGAAGATGAACAGTACAATTCCTACGGTGAGAACTTCGCCAACGTTAATGTCGTTGTGGTCAAGGACGCTGACCAGAGCACAATTTCCATGGAACTGCTGATGAACCTGAGCGAAGGTGCCTTCTACGTGGACAGCGTTGCGCCTTTTGCCAACGCTGACGCTGCCTTGAACGAGTCCGCAGAGGCAGAGGTCAAACGTGAGCTGGTGTACCACGGGCCGCCATTCTCTAACCTGGATGAGGAGCTCCAGGAATCCCTAGAGGCATACTTGGAGAGCAGAGGTGTCACTGAGGAGCTTGCGTCCTTTATCGAGGGTTTTTCTGAGTTCAAGGAGAACCAGGAGTACATCAAGTGGCTCAACGGCATGAAGTCCTTCTTTAACTGAGCGATATATTCCCCCCCCCTCTTGCACATATGTAACTAATTCGTTTTTTTAAAAACTTTTTACCGACTTTAGTACGTACCTGTTGTACTCGTGAGTGGCATGGTCCGAAATAATTTGCGGGGCTCTATCCTTGAGTATCGACTCCGATTGTTCCAGAACTGCAGTCTCAGGCTTAGCAGTCTCCAGCGCTTCCACATTTCTTAGTAGGCAGTTTCTAAACTGCAGGAGCCGCCGTCTTTGCAAGAAAATGTTTCTCTCCACGGATGGCAACGACAGGTCCACATCTTCAATGTCGGGGAGTGCCATCCGAGAGGCAAGTCCGTTCAGTAGCCTGACGCACTCCAATTCGACAAACTTCCGGGTTGGTAGCGGACTGCCTTTCTCACTATCGAACTCTCCATGAATCACTGACTTCAAATAACTGTCGATAATCACCGTAAGCACTCTGGTACTGATCGCCCCACACGTGTTGGCAGCCTTAACTATGGACAGTAGAAATTGCCATGCTTTGGCTGGATACAGACGTGCTTTGAATTCTTTCGAATAAACGCCCTCTGTCTCTCCAATGAAACGCAAACACTTTTCTAAAAGTCTATCAATCTTGGCCTGGTCGCTATTGTTCACCTTCTTGCCCGCCTGCCTTTCGAATGCCTTGTATACTAGTACAAGACTATGTTTTGCAGATATTAGTTTGGGATTCTTCTCCATCTCACGGAAAACTTCAAGGCATTGGTCTCCGCATTCAGACCCATGGCCCTTCGACAATAGTTCCATGTATTTGTGGTACATGTCCAAGTCTAACATTTCCTTTTTATCGACCTTTAACTTCAGGAATGATTGGATTCCGAGTTCGTATTGACCCGTCTGCAAACAATTGTCCAAGAGGAGCCCGATAACGGGCATACTCAGTGGATATCTTTGGTCAATGGACCAGTGCGATAAGGGCACGATTTTGAAATCAGTTATTGGTTTTGGCAATGACTCAGAATCCAGATCAATTTCAAAATATTCCTTCAAAGCCAGCACTGTCGTACTTTGCAATTTACCGTTGCTCGTCCTCGAGTGCAAAGTTTTACAAAATTCAAAGAGTAACTGTGCATCGACAAACTTGGGCGGGATACTCTTCAGCAGGTTTAGAGCCAATTCCTGGAAAATGGTATCAGAGTCAGCCCTTTTAGTAGCTCTCAACATCCAAAGGTATGTGATAACATCCTTCGAAATGCCTTTGATTTTTTTCTCGTACAGCTCAAACGCAGGTGTCACATCAGTGCAGTTGGAAAGTGCACTAAGGGCAGCATTATATTCTATTTGACTGCATTCATCCTGTTCAATTAGTCTATTCACAGTTCTCGTAACCAAATCTGCGCTCGCTTTAGATACATTTTTCTTTTGCCGAGCAAGTCCATCAAACAGGATAGTATTCGTAAATTCGTTAGGCGGTATCCCCCATTTCTTCCTCCAATTAAACATGTCAATCCCTGATCTAGGGGCCTGTTGCTCGCGGAAGTAGTAATCCATAATGGCATTCATGCCGGCGGAACCTTTCCTCTTTGCCAATCGTGTTAAAAATACTGCTTTCTCGACTTGTCCTCGCCTCAAAAATTTCTTGACATCTTCAGCTACCAATTTTGAATCTCTTAATTGTTCCCCATTTATGCCTAAAATTGTATAAATCATTCTTTTGTCCTTAGTGTGCATTAAATATTTTAAATCAGCCTCGCTTGTGGGGCCAACTGCTGCTGCCTTTAAATCCTCATCCAGATCAGCATTTTGTCTCTTGAGTAAATGAAATGCTTGCTGTCTGGGATAAGCCTTCTTTTGCAAATTTTTGAGTTGCAAGCGCTTTTTGGCATCTAGTCTTGCCAACTCTTTGGAAGACTTGTTCAGTAGTACATTTCGTTGTTGCACGCTCTTCAATTTTTCCCTAAGCGATGAACCTTGTATCCCTGGGTAAGTATGGAAGGTTCTGGTCAAAACATTGCCTCTCGATCTGAACATAGTGTCCTATAATGGTATTTTTATGCAATGTGCTCTCTATGCTAGGCGGTGCGATGAGCAGGCTATAACTTTTTTTTTTTCCAAGCTTCAATCTTGAAGATCGAAAATCATAGCCAGAACGTGGACATACGTAAGCCCGAGCATGCTGGAGGGCTTTCAAGGTGCTATTTTGGTGGAAAGGGCTAACCACTTGATATCTAAGGGATGTGGTTCAGAAGAAGATAGGAGAAAGTGGGCTCGACAGACGGTGAAATACCTTTCTAGCATTGGGTGTACAGATACACCATACTGGGATAAACTTTTGGCAACCAGCAAATTGGAAAATGTGCCGGAGGGCAGTTGGTGTGGATCCTTGGTTACACGAAGGACCATTAGTCATGATTACGTGGATGCTATTGCCCTTTTGGAGACCCAAGATGTAATAGCTGCTACGCATTGCCGCAATTTGGAAGTAATCACAGAAATTTTACTGCTTTCCCACAATTTCAAAGAATTGGAAGAAATAGAATACCAAATAACTGGAATTGATTCAACCCACCGTGATATTTTAGGAGAGGAAGAGACAGAATCCCTGAGAAGAATCAAAATCTTAATATGTGCTAGCCTTTATCTAAGGGGCAAATATTTTGACTGTTCTAGCAGTTTTTTCAACTTGCTCACCAGTGATCCCAAAATATATCATCTGCTTGCTCATGAGTCTCCGACTAAGTTCTTGACCAATTCCGAATTTTTAACAATGATCGTTGTATCAACAATGCTGGCAGTCCCACTAGACAATTATGAAGATTTTGTTCGCATCGAAGAGTTGGTACCATTTCAGCGAATATGTCCTACCCTCTATATGTGCTTGAATTTGTTGATCAACACGAGCTTTGGGAAATTTTTCCAACATTGGCATGGTGATATAAATCAGAAGTGTGTTGAAAGCTTCCTTTTACATCAAAGCTGGGAAAATGCCCAATCGATGATGAGAGACAAAATTTATTTTTTCTATTTGAGAATTTCAAACCAGATTGAAATAAGTTACTTGTCTAGAACCTTAGGTATTCGGGAATCCCTAGTTAGGAATGAAGTGGAAGAATTGATTAATTCGGCCCACTTGAGCTTTGAAATTCAAGGCGATTTAGTGTCTTATAGACATACCCATTTTTTGGAAGATGTAGTTAGTCAATTAAAGACCAACGAAAAGTTAATTTCTGCGAAACTTGAAGCGCAGAACTCTAAAAACAAGAATTTGCGAGACCTTCTTCAAAACATGATCATTGGCAATGATGCGGGAAGAAACATTTCAATTGAGGACGTTGCCGGCGACACTCTTCAAACCCAGAACAAGTTTGAGCTGCGATGTGGCGATATCGAAAATATGGATGTGGATGAAATCAACGATGTGAGCGATGTGGAGAGTCCTTCACTTGAAAGTGGAAATTAGAATGGCGCTATTAGACATGTTAAAAAAGATAGATAGATATATTTGCAGGCATATAATTGGTAATGACGCTATGTACATGAGGGTGACTGATCAGTCTTTGAGGGGACTCACCAGATCTTCTTCCATGTTGGTTGTGACACCATTTTGCATGATATTCTCAAGGTCCGCTATTTCTTTGGCAGCTTCCACTGTCAAATTCGTGTAATCGTTTTGCCCTAAGGCAATATCGTCTTCTATTCTGATGCCCATGTTTCTAAAGTACGATGGGTAGCAGTCTTGATCCGGGACGTAGATACCCGGTTCGATCGTAATGACTTGACCGGCCTCCAATCTTTGGTGTCTTGAAACATCAGGCGTATCATGCACATCCAGTCCTAAATGGTGTCCTATGTAATGCGGGAACAATTTATTGACTTCCCATTTTTGTATGTCCCTAAAACCGACGTTTCTCAATTCAATTTTGGTGAATTCTAAGCTCTTCTCATGGATATCGTGAATTGAGTATCCGTTCTGAGCCTTACAAAGCTCGATACACTTTCTCTGCACATTCAAAACAGCTTCGTAAAGATCTCTTTGGGGATCTGTGAACCTGCCGTTCACGGGCCAAGTACGAGAAATATCTGAGCAGTAGCCGCCCAGGGATCCCGATGCATCTACAAGAACCAACTCATCGTCATACATCACATCGTCATTTCTCGTATAGTGTATGCACAATCCGTTAGAGCCTGCTGCCACCACGGGAATGTATGCAGACTTATCGCAGCCTCCAGCAAGGAACTTGTACTCCAAAAATGCTTGCAAAGTTTTTTCATTGCGGAATCTTTGAGCATATGCCTGATTGTACGCCCTGCCTGAAATTTGACCGGCCCTTCTCATGATACGTAGTTCAGCTGGGGATTTCGTTTTTCTTAGTTCTTGAACGGTCCTACTAACCCCACGAATCTTTTTCAATGTCCCCTTGCGCCTAATGACATCCGTAATCGTTTGATGCCCCTCAGACACTGTCTGTAAGGAGAAGAAAGTGCTGAAAAATGCTGATTTGTTGACATTGGTTTTATCCTTAGGCGTGTCGAAATAAATGTGTTCGTTTCTGTCAAAAATGCTGCTCAAATAAAGCGATAACGAACCAGAATCGGAAACTTCATCAGCATTAAAAATCTCTTTAGCTCCTTCGGGTCCAGTTCTGTAGCCCTCCCATTGTTCAGCGAACGGATCTTTGGGAGGGACAACCATGTGAAAGACCACGCTATCCAGATTCTCGTTTGGTTTCTCCAAAATCATCACAGAATCAGGTTCATTCCAGCCAGTCAAATAATATAAGTCGTTGTTTTGTTGAAAAGGGTAGAAGACTGCGCCAGAGGCGTATTTCACCTGGCTGCCCGGGATCACAGCACAACTCATGGCAGGTAATTTTGAAGCCAATTTGATTCTTCTTTCAAAGTATTCTAAAGCAGTAATCCCCGGTGTTAGTTCACCAGGTTTAATCAAACTTGGTCTCGTTTCATGTAGAGCTTGGCCTGCTTCTAACGGTATTCTTTGGCGGTTCAAATACTCAAAAAGGGGACGAGAATTGCTCAAGAACCGGGAAGACGGCTTATGCACTAAGACCGCTAACGTTCTTCGTGCCAGCATACTATATGAAAAGTATACGTGTGCGATAGTCGATCAAACTTTTGGAACAATTTCCAGTACTAAGGAAGCTCCTGAGCAGTTTATGTCCTTCCTAACATGATTTTCAGACTTCCAACACTGCAAAAAAACAAAAAAAAATCAAATGAATAAGCTCTACAAGGATATAGAGAAAGAGGGCTGAAGAGGAAGAAAGGAACCCAACGGATGGTTCGCCGAATAGTAGCGGAATTTTTTTTTTTTTTCATTTCGTTTTGTGTATTCCTTTTAGCAAGTGAGAGTACGACACATATGTGTTCTGGAAAACTATAAAAGTACAATTAAAAAAGAATCGGTATTTTCACCAGACACTTCTCAACGTTTTTTTAGAGACGCTTATCTTTCTAATTTTTTTGGGGGTTTCTTCTACTATAGCGGGGACTGCTGTAATTTCTAGGGTGTCATTCATCACTGAGCTGTTTTCGTCTTCCAGATACTGATCCAGGTTGATATGTTTCCGCTTCTGTGCAGTTCCTTTGGTCAATTGGTCCTCTGTGACGCTATCGCTGATGTCTAGTGATTGCAAATTACACGAGGAAGGAAGTGAGAAAGATTTGCTTCTCAATTCTGTAACTTGGTCCAACCACTTATCTACCTGCGATTTCGATTGGGCCACGATATCCATATAGCAAGCGTGAGCATGTTCCGAGTTGTAAGTGAAACAGATGTCGTACTCCTGGCCCTCTTCCAACGCACCTTGGTAGCAAGTCAAGATTTTGGGCAAATCGACGTGAACCATTGAGTGCGATTTCGGGACCTGACTACTCGAAGGTTTCCTTTTATCGCCTCCTAATGTCAAGATTTCATCTTGGAAGAGTACAGAGATGCAAAATGCGAATCTATCGCTTGTCTGTTGGTCCAATTCGGTTTGTCCGGAAACCTGCATGACAAATGTGCTTGCAGGTGAGGGGAAAGTACGTGTACGGGCCAAAAAGCGGTAACATTTCCTCAGCATCATCAAATCTTGAAATTCTGGTGTGTTCACGTCTAATTGTGGGCCGCATAGGCACGCAAGACACTTATCGACGCAATTCCCGTGGTGGTTGCCGTAGCATATCCCGTGAATACGCTTCCTGCATTTTTTACAGGTCTTGAGCTTGGTGGATCCTGGATGGCACTCTGAACCGCATTCGCAAGCTAGTACCCCTGCTGCTCCTGCTGCTGCCGCCGCCGCCGTCGTCGTAGAACCACGGGGGTATATCGCCTGCGTGGGCTGGATTTCTGGCTGAGGCGTTTTCAAGAAACCTCCCAACATGTTGGTCGTCTGCGATTGAATCTGTACAGAGGCTTGAGACGCCTGCGATGCCTGAGACGCCTGCGACGCTGGGGGACACGTTACACCTTCCTGGGCCGTCTCATCGCCGTCTGCAAACTCAAACGGGTCTATCTCGTTAAATTCGTCATCGTTTCCCATCTCTGTATCGATATCGGTTGCAGCAAACACTTTCATAGCCAGCTTATGATGCTTGGTGTCCAGAGACCCCACGGAAAACATCGCAGAGTCCCTTGTCGACGAGATCTTTATCGTTGCCGGCTTGTCAAAGGACGCGTCTTTGAACAGATGCGGTTGATAATCCGGCGGAGTTGTCTCGTTGAACATTAGCCTCACTGTCAAGTATTTCTTCTGAGGTAGCGGTTCCAACGACTGCGTAATGATGATGAACCGTCTCATGAGCTGCTGTGCCATTTTCCTCGAGTCCAAGAGCGATATGGTCGAAGTCTCATCATTCACCTTGAGCTTTACGTTATTGTCCACGTCGTACTCGAAGGTAAACGTGTAATTCTCCAACAGATTGGTAGCATCGTTTTCGTCGAGGAAGATGCCCAAACTCAGCGCTTTCAAATACTTGAGCTTTATGGCCTGGAAAACGCCCTTCTCCAACCAATCCAGCAGCATGTCCACTTCCGTAAATTTACCCCTCACCAAAGTTTTGATCTTGATAGAATTCGCCGGGCTCGCAGTCTGCTTGTTGTAGTTCTTCTCCACTTTCTCGGGCACGAACCGCTGATCCACAAAACTCTCGTCGGGGAAAAGGCCCCTCAAAAACGCCAGACAACCAAACGACATGGTCAGCATGGTTTGAACCAGTTTCTGCGATTGCTCAGTAGTGATATCTGTCTTGGTTTCAGTCTTGTTCTGCACGATCTGGCGAGTGGACATTGTAGAGTCTTGCAAATGAATCGCTACAACCCTTACAAGAGTAGAGAGGAGAAGATCTTTTCTGTCGCCGTGCCCCGCCCCCTTCCGATATTTATACTCCGCCATTATTTTTCTCCCGCCCCTGATTTAGCCGCCAGGGTTCACTTTTTCTCATCTGTAGCCGCCAATTGCCAAGAGTCGTCGTACATAAGTATCAATCACGTGATGTCAATCAATTTTCCGATTCGGGAATTCATATTTACTTTCCCCCCGGATTCTACTTAGAACAAGAAAAGAGCCGGACTGACACTGCCAGCGCTGAGCGAGGCGTTGCCCCTTGGCCCCCAAAAATTTTCCCGAAGTACCACAAAAGGCCCATGTTAGAAGGAGCGTGCTGCGATCTACGCAGGTCAGAACGGCTCGGCGTAACTTCCAGAACTCGGGACTCTATTAAACCGTTTCGATTTTAATTCTTTTTTCCAAGGAAACGTTTTCGGCATCAAAAGATGCAATTGGTTTAAGATTCTGTGCTTAGTCTAGACCTTCGTAAGCAGTCTGGCGCTCCTCGATGCGCCGCGGTATCCAAGGTGCTGGTGTTATCATCTAATCCAGCGGGAATGGCCCAAAAATTACGATTTCCCGTCGTAAACACTTGTTTTTGCCCAAACACGTAGCGGTACTCATTTCTTTTCTCGCTCGACGGTAAATGGTCGAGGTCCTTTTACAGCCTTAGGGATATCGGGACGATGGAAGGATAAAGGGCAAAGTGGCAAGAGGCAGCAGTATAGGGCAAACTCATTTTTTCGGTGGGTTGACTTTTTTTTCTGGAAGTACTAGTAGTAGTAGTAGTAGTAGTAGTAGTGGAGTGTCATTGCTAGTTACTAGTTGGTTTCTAATTTTTTGCTTGTTTGCGTTCTCTTTTCTTTGTTTAATTCCAGTTCTTCGATTTAGTTTAAGATTTTCGCCTACCAGTTGCTATAAGAGCCTGCAACTGTATTATTTGGGCTTTAAAAATTGCAAGACAATTGATTTCATCGATTGCACTGATACAGAGAGGTATTCGTTTGAATTTTGCATCGAGATGGGCTCCAAGGATAATAGTTTATTAGATACAGCCCAAGTGGCAGAGTCGTCTGCTTCGCTGAGTTCAAGAGATATCGCTTCGGCCATTTCTCTGTATGAACCTTCATCGAATCAAGATAACCTGGACAATCTGTCCATGATGGCTGTCTATGAGATGGATTCGGAGGACAGCATCTCTAGGCCACTGTCCAGAGGCTCTGTCACTTCCGGGGCGTCGATGTTGGCCACCAAGGACGGTGTGGAAGGTGAGAGAGTGAAACGGCTGGGCATCCCACAATATTCGTTAAACCTGTTAAATTCGATGGCTCATTCGCAGCACAAGAAACTTTATGGAAACCCCCAGCCCAAGAGTGGCAAGTACCTGTTGCAGGCGGACTCGCCAATTTCACCACCGATGACGCTGCGTGAGAAGATGAGACTGCTGGGGAGTGAGAAACAGATGCCTTTGATGGGCGGTTCGTCCGATGGATTTGAAGAAACCCTGAGCGATTCGGCCAACAACACACCCAACTACTCCTTGCAGGTCCCGGAACCGGGCCAAGCCCCTCATACTATGAGCGAAATCGACAGCAACAGCAGTACTATCGGCGATGACTCGTCATTCCAGAACTTCTACAATCTATCCCCTGCTGTGGGTGCTATTTACAGTGATAGGGACTAATGAAAATGGACGAACTTTGTGTTTACTGGGAGCTAGGGAGGGGAGGAAAAAAGAGATAAAAAGTTATTGAAAAAAATGGCAGTAATTTTTGGTAGATGAACTCAGCTGCATTTATTTAGAGATTCGAGTTCCAGTTTGTAGGTATTAATTTTTAAATGGATTTCCGGTTCGCCGTTTTCGCCATTGTAGCGTAGTGGAAAAGAAAAAAAAACTTGAAAAAAGGCATAGCTTGAAAGGTCATCAAACTCTGAGAGTACAAGACATTGCGCGACGATGATCAGGTCCACCACTGCAAAACTATCGAAACGTTTGGGAGCATTGCGCGTAGGGGTGCGTTCTACCTTAGGGTCCTTCACGATCATCAGACCGCTTGCAAACAACTCTGATGAAGTTTTCACCAGGCTCAGCGATGAAAAGGATCCCAAGAGGGATGCATTCTTCAACTACTCTTGGGGGTCCTGGTTAACCAATGACAAACAGGAAAAGGCCAAAAGGGTAACCAATTTCTCCATTGAAGGGTTGACCGATGTTTTGAATGAAATATATGCCGATTCGCAACAATTGGCCAAGACTGTCGAGAATGATAGCATTCCAGCACCTTCTCACAAGGCTAACTCGACAGTGAGTTTGCCGCACAATACAACCATCAAGAACTTGGGCACTGTAAACCCCAATGAAAAGGTCAGAGTGTTGCGCATGGCCAGCATTCACGAGGGGAAGCATCATCGTATCTACAAGGTGGACACGACTTTGGGCACGTCTTTCGTACTGAGGATACCGTACGCTCTAGAAAATGAACAAGTGTTGGAGCACAGATTGAAGAGCGAAGTTGCCACTATGGATTTTGCTACATTGAAATTAGGTCTCCATGCGCCCAAGGTGTACTGCTACGGCTCCAATTACTCTAATCCTGTCAGGCAGCCCTTTATTTTGCAGGAATTTATCGAAGGAAAACTGCTGATGAGAGATTGGAACCCTTTGGTGGAGGACAAGAAGGACAGCTTGCCAGATGACACTTTGAAAAAAGTCATCGAGCAGGTCTCTGATTTGCAAAAGGGGCTTCTCTCCTTGGAATTGAACGGGTTTGGCTCCTTGTATTTTGCCAAGGATAACGAAGTTGTCGATGAAGTGGCTAAGTTTGCCTACGATGGTGAGGGAAACCCTGATCTCCAAGGTAGATGGACCATAGGGCCCACGGTTGAAAGGTGCTTCTGGAGGAAGAAAACGGCTTTAAGCTTTGATACTCTGCGTAAATTCTTGGGGCCATGGCCAGTGAGCTTACCATTGGACATTGTCAAAAACACTGGTCTGGTAGAGGCTGAAAATGCCAAAGCCAGATTGGCGCTAAAGCAGGCTGATGCTTCACCAGAGGCAGTGGATGAAACTTCTTTGAGAGAACAAATTGTCACTTTTGATAATTTGGCTACTGTGGGGCCCTTTTTATTCAACACGGATACGACTACTATTCCGAATGTCAAAGATTTACTAAAACCAAGACTTTACCATCCAGACTTGGATCCGATGAACGTTATCGTTACTGCTGAGGGAACACCTTATTTGTTAGACTTTGAAGGCGCTTGCATAAAGCCTTTCATCCTGCATTCTTCTCCTCAATTTGTGGCTTATGATGGTCCCAAGATTTATGATGTGGAGGAAGATGTTCCAGACTACAAGAAGCTTTCCAAAGAGGAGAGGTCTCAGTATGATTTCATGTATAAGCGTACAAGGAACCAATATCTGTGGGAGTCTTCATTGAACGAAAGATGTAAGCAATTGATCTCTGCGGTCGCCCCACCGGTCAAATTGCTAAGAAGCCCTTACATCGCCGCTGTCGAAAGAAAGTACGACGAGGAATATTTGCTAATCGACGAAGCTCTCATCCAATTGAGTGAAGTTTGGGACGTCTTCGCTAAAAACGGGCTAGTGAAGAGTTCTACGTTTCCTATCAAACTATCGAAGGAACAAGTGGAAAAGCATTCTAATGATCTAAATGCCTTCCACGAAAACTTGGTCACCAAACCATTCGCCGCTACTCAGGGTTGGATCCCACAAGACATGTTTGACAACTTGATCAAGGCCGGCGTATTGGTTAAGAAGGAAGATGGCAGTTACTCTGTCGAAACTGAAGACGTGATTTGAGATGTTTCGCCTTGTTTATAACTCAATATACGATTCACTATTTATTTTTCTATATTCACTATACCGTTGCGTTTGTTTTTTCGTGCTTGATATTTATCTTATTTTTTTACAATTTGCTCCCATGAATAATTTTTTGAGGATCATCGGCGGCAGGCGAAACATGAAATAACAATAAAAATAATCATCTCAAAGAATCAACTGCCCAGCAAGCACCCAAATCTTACCTGACAACTCTCATGGAGGAAATTAGCTCGACTATAAATGCAGCTATTACAGAGTTTTGCGGTACATACAGCTTCATAACACCCTTTGCTTTCAAACACGGCGACGATAGAGTATAGATACTAACAATTCAGATAGATGCTGCCAGTTGGCTTACTGCAAAAGTATCTTCATCAACTTCGTTGACAGAAGATGACTTAGCAGCTATGAACGACAAATTGGATGTGCTGTTCCCCGTAGCGGAAAAGTATGATTCTTTGCATAAGACCAGCAAAGTGGAAGTACTCGAAGAACTCATCCCTCGCTTGGAGAACGTGGCGTCCAGCCTCTGGAATGCCTTATCCATCGCCATTAAAATTGAGAGGCGAGAAAAGTTGGAAGAATTACTTTGCTATTCCAAGTTATTTGCTTCTATCCTTTTTTCAATTCACGAAGCGCTCAAGTCTTCCAACGGAAGAAAGCTGAGGACATTCGCGTGCTACACTAGTACGTTTAAGATGGTTGTGGACCGAAAATGGGAGAAAATATCACAGTTGACCTATAATAGATTGAAAAAAACATTAAGTTATCTCGAAGAAGTGGTTCCTTCATTCACCGAAGTTGAAATATCCGAGTTTAGAAAGCTCAGAATGGACTTTTATTTGCTGAACTTCCAAAGTTCTTTGAAAGAAGATCAAATAGAGATAGCAAAGCAGTATGAATCTACTGCAGATATTATGGGCAACATAGCTATTTTGGATCCAACCTCATTACTGGATCTCTGCCGAATCATTTACAATGCTTCGCTGATTCTCAACGAAAATTCCCTTAAGCACAACAACGATGCTATTTATTTTTTGACAAAGGCGAAACAATATCTGGAATTGAATTTGCCTGATTTAAAGACGCACGTTGATTATAACAACATTAGGTATTCTATTTTACTCCTTTTGGCGAGCAGCCTCATGAATCAAGATAAAGATATACGCGATTTTTCCAATTGTGAAATGCACTTGCAAAAATTGAAAGTTGAATACCCAATGAAGTTGGAACCGTTTGTGCTTTGCATAAGTCTTGCTAAAAAAAAGGGCGGTATAAATGTGGCCGAAGAGTTAGAAGAAATTGCCAAAAGCATGATTATGTCTGTTGATGTAATTTCTAATTTCGATGGAATCAATGGAGTTATCAGTGAGTTTGCTACCGTAAATACGAAACGAGCAGCTGCATGCTTAGATTTTATGTTCATGAACAAACTGGACCCTGAAAAAAATCACAAATGGCTGGAAAAAATTCTTGTATTCAGATTTTTCTTAACTACGCAGTCGAAGGATATGACAAATGTGGAAATCATTGACAGCTTGCAAAGATATTGCGATCAGGCAGAAAAAAGACTGATGGATACCATATCCAAGCATGCGATGTCCAGTGTCGTGACTCTACTTTGGAATTCTGGGAAGAAATCAGAAAAATCGGGCCAACACATGGAGAGTATTGGATTTTACAAGCTTGGATTGAAAAGCCTAGTAAGCCAAACGTACTGTGACAGAGGCAAGATCCAAAGGGCACTGATGTTTGCATACATTAAAGTGGGTAATTTTGATGAATGTCAGCAGTTGTACGAACATATGAGTGCCGCCGACAAGGAGTCTCCGTTGACACAGCTTCTAATGCTCCAAATATTTATCAAACAATCTGATGAAAACTCTTGTCTTGATTGTTTGAAGAAAATCAAACTTTCAGAGAATGAAAACGCTATGGATACTCTAGTGCTTGCTGTGGCAGAATGCAGAGCTTTCAAAACGTTAGCGATAAGAGCTATGTCTATGCTCTTCGATGCGCTCGAATCTAAACAAGTTTCTGAACAAAAATTGATGACTTTTTCGGTCCCCACCCTTTGCCTCCTTCGATACACGCTGCAACTTATCATGAAACTAGCTGAAGATGACCAACAGGATATCTTTGCCCATTATCTGCTCACCATGAGGACGTTGCTGCAAAGGGCCATTGAATATTTGCACAAAATAAAAATCTTGAGGAAACTTGGCGGAGACGTGGAAAGAGATCCTCGCCTCCAAGAAGTTACTTCAGTGGATGAAATTGAATGGTTTGCCTCAACATCGTACAACGTAGCGCTTAAATGCCTTGGCGAAAGCATCGACGATGTCAACGTCTTAGAATTTGCCCAACTGTCCCGCCAGTTTATCCAATTGATCCCTTATCAAGATTTCACTTTCCCCAAAACGTTCTACTACACTTACTGGACCTTGAGATCACATATTCTTCAGTTGACGATAATGCAGACCATGGAAGCTGGCGAAAATCTCGAAACCCTGCAACAAATTCAAACCGAATCATCCAGCCTGGTATGTGACATATTGCAGAGAAGAGAGGAACAGAGTTTCAAGCATGCATGTGGTCCTGAAGAGAACAAGAAGCTCGATCAATGCTTCATGGATGCTCTGGCTTTGAATTACGAAGCGAGTCTCAAGATGCGCGATCAAACTAAAATATCCGGCATACTGACTATGACCGCCCCCATGCGGAACCCACGAATCGAAGCGGTATTGTTCGATCTAGCAAACTCTATGTATGAGCTCCCAAGGGGTCTCTTCATGCAAATCATCGAGAAATTGATCGAGAGAAATGCGGGGAACACACACCTGGAGGATAACAAGATCTGCCACTGGATGAGATGCTTCCTCGACTGTGCGTTAACTTTGGAGCAAAATTCGCGGCTTGACCTCACAGAACAAATACTCAGAAGGATGGAAACGAACTTCAACCCCGAGGCACTGGAATTCGATCAGTTAAGGCAAGAGATGGAAATGATAGCTACTTTGTGTTGGAACCAAGGAGTCAATTCCATCATAAAAGAGAAGACAACACTAGGCACTGAATGGTGCCACACTTCCATAAAATTCGCCAGCCTAGTCAGTGGCTCGCTAAAGTCACAACTACAAGAATTGTGGAGCTCCCTGTCGGCCTCCGCTCGGCTCTGACAGGAATTTCACGCCGTCTGTTCATTCATTCCATTGCAAGAAGTCACCGGCCCTCGTCGTTTGTGACACTATACTGTGTCTGGGTTTCAAACGGGCATAGAACAGGTGGAGTTGTATCTCCACCTGTTCATACATACGTTCATTGATTCACTTGACATGGCTCTAACAAGCTCAAATTGCATCCAAAGGCCCTCTAAATTGAACTAGATAGACCCAAATCAACTGAAGCACGTCTGCTAGCATTTTTTTAGTATATTTTTGGCTTACATTTGATTTTTCGACCCATCTCAATTATTGGCACATGAAATTTTTCCACATGAGAAATACCGGCTGATCTTGGGGATGCCACAATGAAAATTTTCAAAATTTTTTTTTTTTCCTTCTGCTAATAATTGGCGTTCAGTCAGTTATTTTCATTAGCTATTGTTGTCCTTTTGAGAGGAGTCAAGCAAGAGTCCAAAAGATACATATATAAGGACACCTTCCTTGAATTCAACTTCAGATCAGAAAAGAGAAACACACCCATAAGGAAAAAAGAGTCTTATTATGTCTAGCCAAAATATTAATAATCTTCAGCATTCGTTCCAACATGCAGTGAGCCTCTCTGGCGCCCCAGGTGCCGTGTCGACTTCTCCAACGCAGTCGTTTATGGATACGCTTCCCCGCCGCATGAGTGCTTCCACCAAGTTCAAGGCTTTGAAGCCATTTTCGACCGGTGACATGAAGATTCTTTTGTTGGAAAACGTCAATATCACTGCCGTGAACATCTTCAGAGATCAGGGCTACCAAGTGGAGACATATAAGTCTTCTCTACCTGAGGAGGAATTGATCAAGAAGATTAGAGATGTGCACGCAATCGGCATCAGATCAAAGACGAAATTGACGCCCAATATTCTGAAGCATGCCAAGAACCTGGTTTGCATCGGGTGCTTCTGTATCGGTACCAACCAGGTGGATTTGAAATATGCTACTAATGCAGGTATTGCCGTATTCAATTCGCCATTCTCCAACTCTAGAAGTGTGGCCGAGTTGATCATCTGTGAAGTCATCGCGCTTGCTAGGCAGCTGGGTGACAGATCCATCGAATTGCACACAGGCACCTGGAACAAAGTCTCTAATAGGTGCTGGGAAGTTAGAGGGAAGACCTTGGGTATTATCGGTTACGGTCACATTGGCTCTCAATTGTCTGTGCTGGCGGAGGCCATGGGCATGCATGTGTTGTACTATGATACCGTGACTATCATGGCTTTGGGTACCGCTAGACAGGTGCCCACTTTGGACGAGTTGTTGAACAGCTCCGATTTCATTACTTGTCACGTGCCTGCCACCCCGGAGACCAAGAGCATGTTATCGGTTCCCCAATTTGCGGCCATGAAGGAAGGCGCCTATGTGTTGAACGCATCCAGGGGTACCGTTGTAGATATTCCAGCTTTAATCCAAGCTTGCAAAGCTGGGAAGATCGCCGGTGCCGCCCTAGATGTTTACCCAAGTGAACCGGGCAAAAATGGTGCTGGGTCTTTCACCAACGATTTGAATCCATGGACTTCTGAGTTGACCTCGTTGCCCAACATCATCTTGACCCCTCACGTCGGTGGTTCCACGGAGGAGGCTCAAAGTGCCATTGGTGTCGAAGTGGCCAGCTCTTTGACCAAATACATCAACGAAGGTACCTCTGTTGGCTCTGTGAACTTCCCTGAAGTGTCTTTGAGATCTCTAGACTACGACGAGGAAAACACCGTACGTGTTCTGTACATCCACCAAAACGTGCCAGGCGTTTTGAAAACTGTCAACAACGTGTTGTCCAACCACAATATCGAGAAACAATTTTCGGATTCTAAAGGTGATGTGGCCTACTTGATGGCCGACATCTGTGATGTCAATCAGAGCGATATCAAGGATGTCTACGACCAGCTAAATCAAACCGACGCCAAGATTTCTATCAGGCTATTGTACTAACTCGAAAATAACGAAAATTGAAAACGCATTACCACAGCGAGAGATTCGGCAGTAATTGGGCAACAATATAACCATTTGAAATGTTTCATTATATACTAGTTTAATTCTACTTCATTTTATTTTGGTGCATTGAAAAAGTGGCCGGGTAAACAAATCCTGTTTTTTGCCGGGGATACATTTTGTATAATTTCGGTGGCAAATAGCTAACCTATACAGATAAGCGCAGCTGAGGTAACACTTCAACTTCTGAACTTTTGGCATTGCTACCGCGGACTTGCTTGTTTAACATATTTGTTTAACAGCAGTTTATTCGTTGTTACTGCGGGATCGTTGTTTCTAACCGCTTGTGAGAAATGTCACTTACAACAGCAGCTCCTTTGCTGGCTCTCTTGAGGGAGAAGGACGATTCAGTCAAATCATATGCCCTAAACTCAATCAACAATGTTGTGGGTGAATTGTGGTCAGAGATATCCAATGATATTACAGAAATTGAAGCACTTTACGATGATGGGAACTTCCCTGATCGCCAGATGGCAGGATTGATTGCATCCAAGGTATACTACAATTTGGGAGAATACGAGTCTGCGGTGAAGTTTGCGCTGGCCGCCGGCGACCGTTTCAACATTGAGGACAGATCCCAGTATGTGGAGACCATTGTGTCAAAGAGCATCGAAATGTACATCACACAGTCCAAGGGAAATTATGAGTCTAAAGGGCCCAAGCAGTTTATCGATCCCAAATTGACTGCTATCTTTGAACGAATGATACAGAAATGTATTTCGGCCTCAGAGTTCAAGTTGGCACTAGGTATTTCGTTAGAAGCTTTCAGATTGGATTTGGTGGAACATATTTTGAAATCTAGACTGAGCGAGGACACAGAGGCGAACGCCCTGAAATTGATTAATTACGTTCTGACTGCTACTATAACCGTGGTGGACAATTCGGTGTTTAGGAAATCCAGTTTGAGTTTACTTTTTAATGTTCTGATGTCTATGGAATCGGCAGACTACTTTACCATTTCCAAAGTCGTGGCAAATTTGAACGACGCTCAGCTGGGTATCCAGCTGTTTGAAAAATTGAGTAGCAGTGAAAAAATTGAAGTCTCCTACCAAATTGCCTTCGATCTAGTCTCATCAGGGTCTCAAGAGTTGCTAGACACTTTGGTGGCGGAATTGAGCGAAAAGGAGTACGACTCGAGGCTGCTAGAGATTCTTTCCGGTCTACCGACATGCGATTACTATAGCACCTTCTTATTGAACAATAGCAACATTGACGTTGGCTTGTTGAATAAATCTAAATCATGCCTCGATGGCAAATTTTCTCTTTTCCACACTGCAGTCAGTGTGGCTAACGGTTTCATGCATGCAGGTACTACAGATAACTCCTTTATCAAGGCTAATTTGCCCTGGTTGGGTAAGGCTCAAAACTGGGCGAAATTCACGGCTACAGCCTCCTTGGGTGTCATTCATAAGGGTAATCTATCCGAGGGCAAGAAAGTTATGGCCCCTTACTTGCCAGGAAGCCGCGCATCCTCCCGCTACATCAAAGGTGGATCTCTGTATGGTCTGGGCTTGATATACGCTGGTTTTGGTAGAGACATCATTGGTTATCTCAAATCCCACATTGTGGAAAATAGCTCGGCTTCCGGAGATGAGGACGTTGATGTTCTGTTACATGGCGCGTCTTTGGGTGTGGGTTTGGCTGCCATGGGGTCCTCTAGCACAGACATTTATGAGTCTTTGAAAGAAATTCTGTATAACGACTCTGCTGTTTCTGGAATGGCAGCTGCGCTGGGGATGGGGTTAACCATGTTGGGCACAGGTGACGAGTCTGCCGTCCACGATATGTTCACTTATGCGCAAGAGACACAGCATGGTGACATTTCTAGAGGTTTGGCTATCGGACTTGCGCTAATAAATTACGGTCGCCAAGAGTTGGCTGAAGGGTTGATTAAGGACATGCTGTCCAACGAAAATGCCATCTTACGATACGGTGGTGCTTATACGATCGCCTTAGCTTATGCCGGTACTGGTAACAACAAGGCCGTCAAGAAGCTGTTGCATGTTGCTGTTTCTGACTCCAACGACGATGTGAGGAGAGCAGCCGTCACGGCGCTTGGGTTTGTTCTCCTGCGTGATTACACTACGGTGCCCAGAATAGTTCAATTATTGTCCAAATCACATAATGCTCACGTTCGTTGCGGTACAGCATTTGCCCTGGGCATTGCATGTGCTGGCAGGGCTCTTCCTTCAGCCATTGAAGTCCTGGAGCCCATGACGAAAGATTCCGTGGACTTTGTTCGTCAAGCTGCTATGATTGCTCTTTCAATGATTTTGATTCAGCAAACGGAGAAGTTGAATCCAAAAGTTTCTGACATAACCCAAAATTTCTTAAACGTGGTGACAAACAAGCATCAGGAGGGTTTGGCTAAGTTTGGTGCATGCGTTGCACAAGGCATTATGAACGCCGGTGGCCGTAATGTGACGATTCACCTGGAAAATGTTGAGATGGGCACTTTGGACACGAAGGCCATTGTTGGACTTGCCATGTTTTCACAGTTTTGGTACTGGTTCCCTCTATCACACTTTTTGTCACTTTCATTCACTCCAACCGCCGTAATTGGTGTCCGTGGTAGTGACTTAGCCATTCCAAAGTTCGAGTTTAACTGTCACGCCAAGCCGGAATTCTTTACCTATCCAAAAATGTACGAGGAAAACTCTGGTAAGGAAGTCGAAAAAGTGGCGACTGCCGTCTTGTCCACCACAGCTTGGGCAAAGGCTAGGGCAAAAAAGACCAAAAAGGACAAGGTAGGTGAAGAAGATGAAAAATCTGGCAAATCTGAAGAAAAGGAGGCGCCGCCAAAGGTAGAGGAAGCCAAAGAGAAGGATGAAGAGGGCCCTAAAGTTAAGTATTCTTCCAAGCCTTACAAGATGGAGAATATGACACGAGTATTGCCACAACAGGCTAGGTACATCTCTTTCAAGGATGACCGGTTTGTTCCAGTTCGTAAATACAAAGGCAGTACCGGTGTTATTGTACTAACAGACAATGAGCCAAGTGAGCCACTGGGTCTGATTGAGACTGTTAGACAAAGCAAGGATATCAATGCACCTCTACCAACGCCATTCAAGGTGGAGGACGAACTTGATTATTCTAGGCTAAAATAAACGGCTTGCAGCCATGTCATAAAACTATATAATAAAATAAGTAGAGTAAAGTCCATGAGTGAAAATGGTAACTGCAATTCTGCATTACTTGATAACGTTATTGTACAATATGATCTATATTTCTTGTCTACCCGAACCTGCTCAGCGCCTGATCCACGGCGTCCTGAGGTTCTTCTGTATAACCTTGGCCCTGGCTCTCAGCCCTTCTCTTACGTCCTTGTTTTTCCTTTTCCAACTGCTTCTGTACTCTCAGCTTTCTGTCATCGATGACATTTTGGGTCTTCTTACGCATGAAGCCACGTAAACCTGAATTCTTTCCCTTGACATCCGGTCTAATCTTCGGAATGTCGTTATTACCTTTGGCCTTATCTAATGACTGATTAGTTATCTCTGCTAGATCCTTAGCGGTTAACCTAACCCCAGAAGCTCTACTGTCGACGGTACCGATAACATTGGGATCCAAAGTGATTGTGTCTGCAGGTAACTTATTAAGCAATGTTCTAACTTCCTGTTCTTGTCTTTGTTTCCTTGTCTCGTATGGGTTCAACTCCAATGCATCGTAATTAGCTTCACCAGCACCTGGGGTTATCAAATTGGTTACGCCAGTTCCATGCCCGACACCTAAGAGATCCTCAAAGGGCACAAAGCACATGTTATTTACCCTGTCACCGGCAAATAAATGTGACATATAAGGTGTATTTCTCGAAGGATCGCCCATAGAACCAAAACAGGGCCTCGAATCTTTGGATGCCCTCAGAGCATCCTTCCAAAGAGTAACATGTGGCCCACGAGCCACCGCAAGGAGCCCCGTGTCTGAAACGGTGACGTTGGATGCTGGTGTAGGTAAGTTGTCTATTTCGTGCAATTCTTTGAAATTTCTGATATCCCAAATCTTCATAGACTTATCTGCACCGGTGGTCACCATATAGTGCCCACTACGATCAACAGCTATACTAGTCACTGGACCTCTAGCGGTGAGCAGTTTTACTTGTGGATCTGGCATTGAGGGTGACCACAACGACACCGTCCCATTATTATGCCCCAGATGAATCATTGCATTCCATGGATTTTGGGTCATGCAAGTTGTAGGACCGGACTTGGTTGGCACTTCAGATACTAGCTGACCGGTAGACACATCCTGGTATTTCAACCAACCAGTTTCACCCGCAGTAACCAAAAGGTAATGGTAAGGTAAAAATTCCAAATGCCTGGCCTCTATATGTTGCTTCAACCTATGCAGCTCCACACCTTCGTGGTCGTAAATGAAAGTGTACTTCTTTTGTGCCACTGCAAAAAATTGTTCATTTTGCAAATAGGTGGCTGCAAAGCAGCTCTCATTAAGGTTCAACTCTGCCCTCAATTCGCCTTTCCTCCAATCCATGGAGGCTACATGGCCCTTGCGCCCCGCTATGAGGAGATGTGTACCGTTTCTGCTATAGTTCACTGAGTAAGGACCAAAATCCTTCAAAGAAAGATCCAAAGCCTTGTTGGCTGTAGCCACATCGACACTGTCCTTTATCTCAGACTGCTTAACTTTAAACGTCTTTTCCATCTCATCTTCTGCCTCCAGAAACCCTGCAGATTCCGGAAGCAGATACTGTGTAGCAGCTGCAGAAGACACAGCATCCTTATATTGATCATCAATCCTCTTAATTCCGGCCCTTAGCTTTTTATCCTTACTTCTCTTGCGAGCCTTGGAAACATTATTCATGGGCCTTTCGTACTTTCCCTGATGCTCCCGCTCTCTTTGAACTACCTTATGCTTTGAATTACTCATGGATATGGTTGGCAAAGATTCTAAACGCTAGATTGAAAGGAGTTATGGAGCTTCCAGTGTCAAAACTATTCCTAACGAGATGAGCTCATCGCATCAAATTTTTCTCTACTGAAAAACCATGAAAAAACAAAAGTGAAAAATCCAAATATCGAAATTACTAGCTAGAAGCAAGAGCACCGGGAAAACTATTGATGGTTGTCCGTGGCTCACTATGCTTATTCCAAACTTTCCGATATGTTTGTACCTGCTGCTGTGCCTGCAGTGCCGTTTCCCTTGTTCTAAAGCAACAAGAAACCCGTAACTTGTTTAAGTTCTCCCCCCCAACAAGCTCCAAGTTGGAGCGTAGTCGAATTACATTGTAAAAAAAATCCTGGGAAATACCCAAAGGTCAACTGTTATGGATAAAATTTGCATAATTGTTGTTTGAGGCGTTTGAAGCGACGACAATCCGACGTGCTTTGGAGCCACTTGTGCTTAAGCAGATATAACTGTTTTTGAAGCATTGTGATATGCTCGCCCAAATTAACTCTTGCTCATGCTTGAAAAACCTCCGCTAGCTTGTTCATTGGAAGTCGAATTCTTGGGTGTGAACAAAAGTTTGCATTTTTTTAACGCAAGTCACTACAACTAGACCAATAGTAGTAGATATGTTTGCCAGAAGCTGCCTCCAGTTCACCAGCAAGCGGTCCATGTCTAACGCTGGACATCGCCAGGTTCTTAAGTCAAGTGTGGTTCCCAGTGGACTTCTTTGGACAGCTGGTTTGCTGGGCGCCGGGGCCTTTTATCTGTATGCCTTGAACTCCAGATCTGCAATCCATGAGTATCTGATCTGTCCCGTTATTAGATTACTCACCCCTGATGCCGAGAATGGCCACAAGCTGGGGGTTTGGTGCTTGAAATGGGGGTTGACCCCCAAATTGTTCTTTGACAACGATCCTGAGTCTCTGCATGTTGATGTGTTTGGCAAAAAGCTAAGCAACCCCATCGGTTGCGCAGCTGGATTCGATAAGGATGCTGAGGCCATTGACGGTATTATTTCTGGAGGATTTAGTTACATGGAAGTTGGTACCGTTACTCCCCTTCCTCAGCCAGGTAACCCCAAACCCAGGTTTTTTAGATTGCCCCAGGATCAGGCAGTCATTAACAGATATGGCTTTAATTCCAATGGCCATGAGTTCATGTACAGTAATTTGACGAAACGTGTGCAAAACTTTTTGAATTCCTATTCCACAGACAAGAAAGCCGCTAATAACTTATCTCTATACGATGGTAAATTGCTTGCTGTCAACTTGGGTAAAAACAAAACTGGCGATGAGATCAAGGACTATTTAAAAGGAGTGGAAAAGTTTCAATCTTTGGCTGATGCGCTTGTCATTAACGTCTCTTCTCCCAACACCCCGGGCTTGAGAGACCTGCAAGTTGAATCAAAATTGACCAATCTTTTAAGTGAAATTGTTGCCAAGAGAAATTCTTTGGCAAGCCAAGGCAATGCCTTAGGCCATACTAGCCACAAACCCCCTGTCATGGTGAAAATTGCTCCCGATTTAACCGAGGAAGAATTAAAATCTGTTGTGCAGTCTGCCAAGAACTCTAAGGTCGATGGTATTATTGTGTCAAACACTACGATTCAAAGACCTGACACTCTGATCACCCAGGATGAAACTTTGAAAGGACAAGGAGGTGGTCTTTCCGGCAAACCCTTAAAACCATTGTCTTTGAAAGCTCTGCGGTCGGCTGCCAAATATTCCAATGGTTCCGATTTGGTTCTAATTGGATGCGGGGGTATTTCCTCCGGTAGAGATGCTCTTGAATTCGGTAAAGCTGGTGCGACATTTGTCGAGTTGTACACTGCCTATGCATACAAGGGCCCAGGCCTTATTGCCAAGATCAAGGACGAACTGGCGGAAGAATTGAGGAAAGAAGGCAAGACATGGACTCAAATCATTGGCGAGGACAACAAAGAAAAGTAATTTATAGATTACACGTAACTAAATATTCCCAAAACGATGAGAACGAAACAGATGTCAGTAAGTAACATCGACACGACGTCCCAATATTGCAACAGGGTGAAAAGGTACGATTTTATATTCCACTGTTGTGGTCCCCGCTCAGGAATTAAAGAGATCACTTTGGCGATCATGCTATTTTGCATTATTGTGTTAATACTGGTACTCTTTTCAACCGACCGCAACCTACTGTAGTAGACGGAGGTAGCAACGATTTCGAATCCAACAAATACAGAGAAGAAATTAGATGAATCCAGCAGCCATGCAGGTAATCTCAAATCCACGTAATGGGTCACCAAGTAAGTGTAAGGCAACAGGATGATCCATTTGAACACAATGGTCCAGGCTTTTAATTTGTTGACTGAGTAATTGTGATAATCTACCATTTCTTGACCAACTGGCGGTACTTGCTGTCCCAAATTGGGTCCCGCAGTCGAACCACTTCCCCTAAATTGAAACATGGACATCAAGTCGGGATTCATGTCATTGGCGCCCTCCTGGTCCTGCCCTGCTAATTGTTTCAAAAGCGAAATCTCGGGATTGCATTGCTCTGGAATCTCTTTGGCACTCTTGGGCAAGTTTTTAGGCTTCAATTCATTGCCCAAATTCCTAGAATTAATCTCTGAGGTCCTTTCCCTGCTGTCGAGGCTTGATTCAGTGCTCATAAGGCTGTCAGCCTGTCCAGTAATCTTGTTCAACCTTGAAGATCCACCTTTACTACTGAACTTCTTCTGCCTCCTCTCACGGAGTATCCGACGCTTCTCAGATTCACTCAATTCACTCATGGCAGGCAGATGGCGGTGATTAATCTGTGTCTCGCAGAGCCGTGGAAGGGTTTAAACATTGTTATATGGTGGTTAACTTTTCAAAAGGTCCTTCCAAAGCCTTCACGTGACAAAACGGAATTCTACTAATAAAAGATCTATTGAGTTATACAGATGGTATCTAAGAGCTGTATTTGGCCACGACTTCGTCGAATTTGGCATTAGCCTCCTTGTTCTTTTTAACGTATGAATTTTCCGGCGCCTCTGCGGCCAGTTGCTGCCTGAGTTGCTGAACGCCCTTGTCGCCTTGAGCGATGTGCAATGTAATCTTGCTGGTTAAAAGATGTTGTTTGTACAATTGGGCCATTTCCTTTTGCTCCACGCTGTAATAGTCCGATTCCAAGTTATCGACCAGTGATTGGGCCTCTGGGAGGTTGCTTTGTTGCAAATGTAGGTTCAAAAGTCCAAGTTGAGTTTTCCAAGTGGGAAAAGTCTGCGACAACTCTTCGAAATAGTAGAAATTGGATCTGCTGGTTTCCTGGTTGGTGGCAAATTTGACGTAAGATTCTGCTAGGGAGATGATTATCTCATCCTCACTCGAAATGGTGTCCTCGTTGGCGGCGCTGTAGTTTTCTAACATGGTCTTCGCCGTGGACGCCTGACCATTGAGTAATGCAACTTGCACAGCAAGGAGTAGAAGCTCTGGGGTGCCCGTAGGCTCGTCATTGTCGATGCCCTGTGCACAAGTCTTTATAGCCTGTTCGAATTGACCCAGAATAGCCTCTGCGGAGGCCAAAAGGTACAGTTCGAATGGTGAGCTGGCATCCTTTGGAACGTGCTTCTCCAATGCGCTCACATCCTTGGTTTTTAGAAATTCGTGATAGGCCGCGAAGGCTTTATTTAAGGTGGTGGAACTGCCTTCAGCCTCGTATTGGTCCATTCCCAGTTGCGCTTGTGATTTATAGAACACTAACGTGTCATCACTTACTTTATTAAACTTTCCAATTTCCTGCAAGGCCTGAGGAAGGTCTCCAGCATAGTAATTCTGCTTGATAGTAAAGTAATTCATCTTTCAATGGGGATCCAGGTGTGACTTTTATGACCTTGTTGTTCCTCTAACAATTTATGAACTGTTATAATTGATAAAAAGATCTTGTTTTTTCCTGAAACAATAACCTATTAACAGAACACTACAATCACAAAAACACATACAGAAGCGAAGGCCCTATTACCTCTGATCATGCCCACTAATGAGGAAACTAGAAAGAACTCAGATCTAGCTAATATATCAAAGCAGCCCTGGTTCGACGCTGCCTACAAATCTGCGCTAGCATTTTATGAAAAGGATAGTCAATTAGATTCAAAGGATAGGCTAGAGCTCTCAAAGACATACAGGAACATCGCAGGTGCCGAGCTATACGGTGGGTGGTTTGGATTTACTGCCGTGTTTCTGCCACCTTTCTTCTGGCAATTTTACAAGGCCAAAACTATAAAGGGGGTTAATGTGCCTAGGAACTTCGCCCTTGGTTTGCTGGTCCTCTTTGGAACCACACAGCTATCAGGGAACTACATGTTTAACAAGAAATTGCACGAGCTAGACCCCAATGATACTTTCAGGACAGAAAACTATGATGATGAAGGTGGAGAGAAACAGGCAAAGACCAATGCACAGAGACAATGGGAAATGATGAAGTTGCTTAGCAATGGCGGTGCCACAAAATGGGCTGCATATTTCAATCTAACATTTAGCAACCCGGAGAGACGCTTGCCGGATCCCAAGGTTAAGTTGGCGGAGATGAATGGCTCAGTCAAGCCTGGTGGATTGTTGCAACACAGGGATATTTTGGGGCTGTACTCAGGGCCTGAAGCTGAAAGGAGACGCAGGGAGGGTATCCCTAACTCCAACTCTAAGCAGAAGGAAAAGGAACCATCAAAATCATCTCAGTCGTCCTGGGACGTTATCCGCGCCGAAAACAACGTCCCATCTAGATCGAATGGGGTTTCATCAAACAGCTCAGGCTCTTCTTGGGACAGGATCAGGCAGCAGAGTTCAGAACGGGAAAATCAGCAGACGGAGGACCCCCAGGTGGGACAGCTTGATTCAGCCAATGAAGATCCATTTGAAACTGTGGACCATCCATCACAATCCGAATTTGATGCACTGCTAGAGAGGGAGAGGAATGGTGGAGATAAATGACGAACATGTAATTAGTTTACGACTGAGTAAGGGGGCGTTACAGGACAATAAAAAATCCAAGAAAATAATTATTCTTAAACTATGTATGACATGAGTAATTAAATGGTTATGACACTTATTATTCTTAAACCAACACGTTATCGATCCTCATATCGTTTTTCAACTTCTTTAATTGTTCCAAAACAGTGTCCACGGCTACAGTAGCATTCTTACCTTGCTGTTCCATCACGTCCCTGTTTCTAATGTTTACAGATCTTTCATTCATCTCTTGTTCACCTACGATAAAGATGAAGTTGTATTTCAACATTTGGCCATTTCTGACTTTCTTTTGCAAAGTGTTACCTGACAGATCGACGTCTGCGTAGAAGCCAGCGGCATGAAATTTATCACGGATCTCCTGAGCGTATGATTGGTATTTGACACCCACGGGAACCACAAGAATTTGACGTGGAGACAACCAGAATGGCCATTTACCAGCGAAATGCTCCGTCAAAATAGCCGCCATCCTCTCCACGGACCCCAGAATTGCACGATGAATCATCACAGGTCTTTCGTAACTCTCGCTTTCGTCATTTTCCTTGGATTTGTACTCGAGACCGAATCTGTCTGGCAATTGGAAATCCAACTGCACAGTCGCACATTGGTGCCATCTTCTCAGAGCATCAGAAATCATGATGTCGATCTTAGGACCGTAGAAGGCACCATCGCCGGGGTTCAGTTCCCATTTACCACCCCATTTGTTCAAAGCGCCTTCCAAAGTGGCCTCCGCGTCGTTCCAAGTCTCCAGTTTACCCACGTACTTGTCAGGTCTAGTGGACAATTCCATCTTGAACTCGAATCCAAACACACCGTAAATATAACCTAGGAAGTCGAAAATGTTCTCGATTTCTTGACCAATCTGGTCCTGTCTACAGAAGATGTGGGCATCATCCTGTTGGAATCTTCTGACACGAGTCAACCCCGTTAAGGCACCGGAGAATTCGTTTCTATGGATCACACCGAAATCGGCGACCCTCCAAGGTAGTTCCCTGTAGGAACGTTCTCTCGACTTGAACATTAGAGCGTGACCTGGACAGTTCATAGGCTTCAAACCATACATCTCCTTCTCGACTTCGAAAGTGAACATATTTTCCTTGTAGTGACCCCAGTGACCTGAAGTCTCCCACAATTTTGAATTGTACATGTTAGGCGTAATGACTTCTTCGTAACCTCTTTTGCGATATTCCCCTCTCAATAGATCTACCAAAGTGTTGTAAATTCTAGTACCGTGAGGGAGCCAGAAACAAGAACCTGGCGACATGTCGTTGAACATGAACAACTCTTGCTCTCTACCGATTTTTCTGTGATCTCTCATCGAGGCCTCCGCCAAGAATTTCAAGTGGGCGTCCATCAATTTCTTGTCAGGGAAGGAAATACCGTAGATTCTTTGCAAAGACTCGTTGTTAGCGTCACCCAAGAAATAAGAAGCAGAGTTCTTCAAAAGCTTGAAAGACTTGATACGACCCGTGTGTGGAATGTGAGGGCCCATACAGAGGTCGATCAAAGGACCACACCTGTAAACCGTGGTGGCCTCTCCATCTGGGACCTTGGTCTGCACCAAGTAGGTCTTGTACTTGGAGTAGTGAAACATTTTCAACAAATCCTCTTTGGACATTACCAATCTTTCAAATTTCTGCTTCTGCTTGATGACATTCTTAGCCATCCCCTCCAGATTAGGGAAGTCTGCCTGAGAAACAGTTCTCTCCGGCGACTCTGGGTCCATACTGTCTCTCACGGCCATGTCATAGAAGAACCCATCGTCCGTAGGGGGACCAAAACAGATGTGAGCACCCAAGTGACACTCACAAGATTCACCAAGAACGTGAGCAGAGGAATGCCAGAAAACCTTTTTACCTTCCTCGGACTCAAAATCTAATAGTTCCAAGCGGAGCTCCTGACCTTCGGAACCTTCAAACGGTCTCTGCAAATCCCATAGTTTTTCATCCACTTTCGAGATACACAGTTTATCTGGCAAGGATTTGGCAATGGACTTGGCAATGTCCATTGGGGTAGTTTCCCAAGCTGTGGCTTCCTTGATAGACCCGTCCTTGAGCACAATCTTCAAAGGAACGCGTGGCATCGAGGCCACTTTTTCGTTGTATTCATTCAGCAACTTATCAAAGAGTTGGATCCTCTCATCGATGAAGGCGGGCTGTGGTTCCAAATACAAAGACTGTTGTTTCGACTTCTTGTCATTCTTCTTGGCGGCCGCGCGTGGTTCTGCATGCAAAGACATGCTCTTGACTTGCTCAGTGGTCTCCTGTGCACTCATTATGGCCCAGCAAACCTCCAAATAGCTTAGTATTGCCTCTTTGTGAACTCCAATTGGTGACTCTTTAGCGTGTTGTGTTCAAAAATTTTATACCTCGAACTCGATTTCGAGTTTCAACGCCAATCGTTAGCAGTGATAGATATAATAGAAAGCACCGATAGCTTGAGAACTAGGAGGTTTCAGCAACCAGCGAGCATCTTACAAGATTTCTGAGGTGGTGATACTGCTCCAAAGCATTCCAGAGGTGTTGAATGGGATCTCAATGGGTCGCTTCCATGCAGAATTAGATAGATTTCTATACTACGCAAATTTTTCAAACAGGCGATGAGCTAAAAAATTGACATGGTTACAATATAGCAAATCGTTGAGGATGTTTATTCAAAAATCTTGTCGGTACTTCCAAACATTTTAGAGACTATGTCTACGCTCAGCGAGTTTGAAACTATGGATACACTTCCCTTTCTCAAAGATGCAACCCCACCCCCTCGGGACAAAGTGGCAGCTCCTACAATCGATGAAGTGGACGCCAATCCCGAAGGTTTGAGGACCATGAGGGGCCAAGGCAGGTACTTTGGAGTTGACGAGGAAGGCGGAATTAAAGAGGCAGAGCCCAAATGCAACAACTGCTCACAAAGAGGCCATTTGAAGAGGAATTGCCCGCATGTCATTTGCACTTACTGTGGCGCGATGGACGACCACTACTCCCAGCACTGCTTGAAGGCCATCAAATGCTCCAATTGTAACGAGAGCGGCCACTACAGATCCCAATGCCCTCAAAAGTGGAAACGGGTCTTTTGTACACTTTGCAACAGCAAGAAACATTCCAGGGACAGGTGCCCTAGCGTTTGGAGAGTCTATTTGCTGAAGGACGAGAGCACCAAGCGGGTGCTGCCAATGCATGGATTTTTCTGTTACAACTGCGGTGGCAAGGGCCATATGGGGGACGAGTGTGGTGGTGGAAGGTCCTCTAGGGTGCCCAATGACGACGGCAGTGCATTCTCCGGTGACAACTTGCCACTTCAGTTGAAAAGGGAGTACTTTCAGAATTTACAAAGACAATGGCATGAGCTATCCAAGGGCGATGAATTCGATTACAACGACTACGAGTTCGACAATGCACTTTACGACGATGAACCTTCTAACGGCAACCGTAAGAAACCAAAGTCTAAGAAGCGGAAGCATCAGAATTTCCATCCACCACCTTACAAGCGCAGCAATTCGCCACAAGCAGTGCAATCGGTGCAGAGGGGTGGAACGTTACCATCAGCCAAAAGCAGGGTGCATCCATTGGATTTCCCACGGAACAACAATCGCAGAGCCGCATCCTCCGCTAGACAGAGCTCTGATAACTCAAGATACGACAGGCCCAGCTCTGGCCAAAGAAATCAAGGCCAGAGAAATCATAAATCACAAAACTCTTATAAGCCGTTCAGAAGCGGCACGCTAAACATGAGAAAGTAATTTAATCATCCAGTTGGTTGATTTTCTGTGCCCATCGCGAGGCTGAAATGTTTTCAACACGTATAAAAAAGCTACCAACAAACTCACAAGGGGATAAGAGACAAAGAATAGGACAAGGAGGCGATAAATCAACGTCTCAAGAATCGATATGAGTACTTGCTGCGTTTGTTCGGTGTCAGACATCATCCTATACATCGTTGCGTTTTTCTTTCCCCCAGTCGCTGTATTGTTCAGATCAGGCTGCTGCTCCCAGGACCTACTGTTGAATGTGCTGCTGACGTGTCTCGCTTTCATCCCAGGCATGCTCCATGCCTTTTACTACATTACTGTGACTAGTCCCACTAGAAACGAGGAAACCAGGTACTTTTATCAAAGAGGCTGGGCAGACAATGAGAGGCGTGCTGGAAGTGCCGGTGCAGCCAATGGGAGCACTTCACTCCAACGTCCTCAGCAGGAAGGTTACGGATCGATCGATGCCTTACTCGTACGTGGCCAACCGAACGGGAGTGGCGAAGATGCTAAGGTCTCCTCCCCGCCACCTTACTCAGAGCTCCCATAATGTTACATAGGTGTATTTCCTCTGTTTTGATACTATTTCATCAAACAACAAAGAGGTGAAAAATGCTAGATACAACTACTGTACTTTACTCCCATTTGGTGCGTTTGGTCACTGAAGGATACTCTTCGCTTCCTGAATGAGGACGCTTTCTGTATTCGCTCAGGGTGTCGTAATCCAAAAGGCAAATCTTGTCGACAAACTTGTGCCTTCCGTTTAGTTTAAGAGAATCGCACAGTACAAGATCTCCAACCTTGGAATGTGCCAAGAACCTTCCCTTCAATGCCAAGATCACATCAGGCACACATGTAACTATCAGTTTGTAAGTAACATCAATGCCTCCACAATCGTCACACTCATGCAACGAGTCAGCAACTAAGATGGCATCACTTATGAGTCCAATGTTGAAACTTGCCACACGTACCGCATTCGGTTGATTATGAAGCAAGTTCTTAGTGTTTAACAAACGACGTCTGTTCAAAAGAATCACACCGCAGGTGTCCAAGACCATGCAGAGTGATTCTGTGAGCATGAATAATTTTTTAAATGACGAAAGTGTTTTCAACGACCTCTTCATAATATTATCCTCAGTGCTGCTGGCCAATTCTTCCCCTACAACGTTGTGAAACGAATCGATCTTGATCAATGCCTCGTCGAAATATTTTGGCCTAAAGACGCTGAGCGATAAATAGTGGTCAATGCAAATGATATCCATGTTCCTGTAACTATCTGTTAAAAATGATGTCCGTGTTCCTTCATCCTCGTCGGCCTGATTACTGTTTCCATTGCGATTGGAATCAAAATTTGATTGAACAACTTCGAAATCGACTGTAAAGGTATTCCTCCTTACGTCTCTCATGAAAAGATCCAGTTCCCAATTGGTAGAGCAAGGTAGATCTACTGTTTCCCTAAGCGCACCAGCACGTTGCAGTCCAAAACGAGAAGAACGCCTCCTCCTACTCATTGGTCTTGGTTCGCTGCTTGGGCTTCTACTGCTGAAGTTACTCCCAGCAAAATCGCTGCGCTGGAATAGTTCGTAAATGTCGTCCTTTGTATGGCCCTGTCTCTGTATCCATACAATAATTGTTCTTATTACTGATATGCCATCACAACGCGCCAAATCCTCCCAAGCTACAGAACCCAAATTATCCACTTCATGCAGGGGTTCGGAGATCACCCAGTTTACTAACGAATCGTATCCGACCTCTTTGGCCAATTGGTTCCAAGAAATGACCTCTTGAGCTTTGGCCTGTTGTATCTTTTTCTTAATGCTAACAAATGTAATGAAAAAGTCCACGTATACCATGGGCAGCATCACCTTGCGTATCATTAGCGGTGAGCGCGGTGAAACTGTGAGAAAACTGAATCGATCCAAAGGATTTATCCGAAAACCTGATACGCCTTGATCCAATTGCAAGTACATCGAAGGCCTGTAAACGATTCTCCCCAGGTAAACGTTACAAAATAGAAATATTGATGTTGATGGCCTTAAATGCTCGGGTTCCATTGGCAATAAATAATAACAGATATGCTTCAGTTTTGACCTACCAGTAAATTTCATGTTGAGGAAAAAAGTCGCCTCCTCCATCGACTGCGGTTCTCTGCCTGGATGGGTCGTGTCATAGAAATGGCTACGGTAAAACATATCCGATTTCTGGGACGTCACAGACAAATTCCGCATCTGTATGTAGTCGTAGGGTAGATTCAGCACAAAGATGTATATCCTACCAGAACACATGCAGCAGTATAGAAGGCCTTCCTTGTACTCGAGACCAGCAATCATACAGTCAGAGCCAAAATCTTGACTGTCCTCTGGTATGCATTTCAATAAGAACTTCGCCTCTAATGGCAATACATTCTCGATCTTGTGTTGGTAATCCTGAATTATTTCAATGAATCCATTCGATTTCGCTAGCAACATGTAATCTGACGAATCAAGAATACCTGTGTTCATGCATTCAGCCAATATATCTCTGTCCTTCGGTTTCAGATAGCAAAATGCCTGCACATTGATCTCAGTGTCAACTCTCACGTCGCCATTCTCCTGGGGTATCACTGATAGACGATTATTATTGAATTTGACTAACCGATGACCTGAAGGTTTCCCTTTCTTGTTACAGGGCGTGGACACGGCAAACGTAAGTTTTCCTCCCATTATCAGCCTCTACCACAACACTAGTCCGCCCCAGAGCTACTTCACAATGCTCTTGACCATATGTGTATGCCTGCTTGTAAACGGCCAAGTCGTGGAGTAGATCGATTTTGACTTTAGAATGAAAAAGTGATGCTTCGGCAAGAGGGGACACTACAAATAGCGCTAGCAATTCCTCCCAAGCTTCTCATGTCTACATGTTTATGAACCTTGGTGGTCGAATTAGATGCTTATGCGGCAACATAATGAGATCGTGGAATGAATCGGAGCTTCTTATAGATCGCAAGTCAAAATTTCAAGCCAGATGTTGTGCTATTAGTTCTTCCCAAGAGATCCCCGCCCTTCTACAAGAGTTGGTAAACAGTAACAAAAGCATTGAAAAAGCTAGCCATCAGCATATGTATGCCTGGAGAACGGGTGAGATCATCTTAACGGATCCTGCAGCGACAAGACCAAAGGGGAAAGCCAAGAAGAACAAGAAATCTGACAATGGTGCTCAGCAGAGTCTTAAAAATGTCCAACAAGGCTACCAGGACGGTGGAGAAAGTGGCGCAGGCCAGCGACTTCTAACGCTACTCGAAAGGGCTAATCTCGTGAGCGTCCTTGTCATAGTCACCAGATGGTACGGAGGCACGCCTTTAGGTTCAGCCAGATTCCGCCATATCTCATCAACAGCGGCAGAAAGCTTGAAGAGAGGTAGGTTTCTCTAATCGTATTTAAAGCAATAGAACTTGACTACTACTCAAGGCTTTTGAGCCTCTGCATTGTACTTGTCATATACAGCGTTCCAGTATAACCTGAGTGGTGGGTGAGCCAAACCCAGTTTAGTGATTTCATCAACTTCCTCCTCAGCCAAGTCGAAGCTGAACAAGTTCTGAGCGTCTTGAATTCTCTGGGGACGGGAAGAGGTAGTGACTGGAATTATATTACGCCTGGTAACCCAACGGAGCAAAATCTGAGCTTCAGTCTTTCCATATTTCTCAACCAGCTTTTGCAAGTAGGTATAAAATGGTTTCGCGTTAGCACTATCATCTCTTTTCTGAAGGGGGCCTAAGGGCGAATAGGCCTCCAGTTGCACATTGTTGTCTTTGGAAAACTTGACGATACCAGGTGTCTGGTTTTGCAAGAATGCATTGAACTCGATTTCGTTTACCTGAGGCTTCACCGTGGCAATCTTGAAGATTTTCTCTAAATCCTGGACACCGAAATTGGAGACGCCAATATTCTTGACCTTGCCCTCTTTGTAAAGTTCCTCCAATTGCTTCCAAGCCTCCTCGATGGTAAAGCCGTTCTTTTCCACAGAGGCCATTGGGCTGTGAAGTAAATACAAGTCCAAATATTGCAGCCCAGTTTTCTTTAGAGCAATCTCCAGCCCCTCTCTGGGGTCCTTGGAAATATTATTTGGGAGGAAGTACTTGTCAGTGAGAAATATTTCATTCCTGGGCTTTTTGGTGTTTTTAAGTGCTTCTGCCAACTCAGGATACGTCCTGTAGACTTCTGCATGATCAATATGGACCACACCAGGTAAAGTTAACGCATACTCGATCTGCCCAATCAATTCCTTCGAGACGTTGACGTTCTCATCTTTTTTGCACCACTTTGTTCCAGTGCCAATTACAGCAATTGCTGGAATCGTATGACCGTTATTAAGGGTTACGAACTCTTGGTGAAAGGACATGTTAAAATTGAGGATGTGTCCTTCAGTAATTATTATACAGTTGTATAATAAACCACTCGGCTCTCAAGGAATGATATAGGAGCGAAGAGTTCGGAAACTATGGTAATTTGTTCTTGCTTTTATATCGTTTCCCGGCCTCATCGAGTGAGACCCAATGACCCCATAACTTCATATAGTCGGATTTAAATTTTGCTTAGCTAAACGTTTAAACCTTATAAACACGATTACAAATAAAGACACTACCCCTTTTCAAATATATTTGTAGGGGTTCAAGATCCCCTTGGAGTCATAATGTTGCTTCAAGTCCTTGATCATCTTTATTTCAGGTTCCGTCTTGGTGTAGCCAATGTAATTCTTCTTTTGGAAGCCGAGACCGTGTTCAGCGCTGATAGACCCATGCTTGGAGGAGACGAACTCATAAACAAATGGCTCCAATGCGCGCTCCACATCTTTGTTATACTCTCTGACTGCCACATTCAAATGCAAGTTGCCGTCTCCGACGTGACCGTAACCAACAGCCCCGATGACTGCTTTCGGGGCATCTCCTATGAGACCTTTCTCCTGAAGTCTGGCGTTTGTTGCCTCAACAAGGGAATATAGGTCTTTCAGGGGCAGTGAAACGTCGTACTTGTATACACCACCGTGGGCTTGGCAGGATTCGGGGATTAACTCTCTCCATTGCCACAAATTTTGCAGCTCCGTCTCATCTTGAGCCACAACTCCATCTATCACAAGACCTTCCTCGATGGCGGATTCTAGAAACGCCTCCAATTTGGCGTCATCGTGTTCCTTGTTAGAGCCAGAAGTCTCGATGAGTACGTAAAAGGGGTGCTTGTCTTCAAAAGGGTGCTGCACCGTAGGTAGATGTTCCTTGGTCAAATCCTGAGAGTTGGAATCCATGAATTCAAAAGCCGAAAGTACTTCGCCTAGATCCCTCTTTGCTCTGACGAAAACCTGCTGGACGGCTTCGAAACTCTCTAGGGCGAGGAAACTCACGTTGAAGGCCTTTGGCCTTGGGGGGGTCAAGATCGAGACACCCGTTACGATACCAATGGTACCTTCAGACCCAATAAATAGTTGTTTCAAATCGTAGCCGGTATTATCCTTTCTCAATGCGTGCATGCTGCTGACGATATCACCGTTAGGCAACACGACTTCCAAACCGAGAACACTTCCATGCAGGGATCCATAGCGCAATAGTCTCAAGCCACCGGCATTCGTAGCAACCACACCGCCTACATGGCAAGAGCCTTTAGCGCCCAGATCCAGCGGAAAGATGTAGCCGTGCCCTGCCAAAAATTGATCAGCGTTCTCCAGGATCAGACCAGCATCACACTTTAAAATACCGCTGACGGGGTCGAACTCTCTGACCTGGTTCAAATAGTTTAGCGATAGGATCACTTCGTCAAACACTGGCACAGATCCGCCGACCAGCCCTGTATTACCACCCTGAGGTACAACAGCAATTACGTTATCGTTACAATACTTCAAAATCTGTGAAATTTTTTCCACGCTCTTCGGTCTCAGTACCAAACGACTCTGTCCTCTATATTTTCTCATCCAATCCTCATTGTAGGACGCCAGAAGATCGTTTTCACTTGCCTGTAGCAGTTCCTGTTGGGATAAAATGCTCTGGAAAAAGGCCAGGTCCTCAGAGGAGAGCTTCTTATATTTAGAGTCTCTCTTTACCGAGGGGTAAGCCTCTGCGGTGAGCTTGGGAACGATTTTCGTCGAGTAAAATACCTTGGCAGGAAGCCTGTGACCACTAGAAGGCACCAGCATTTTGGTGCCAAAGTTTGGAGTCTTTCTCAAGCCACATGTCCTCGAAAGGGGCCTCAGAATGGAGGGCCTGATCATGATTTGCCTATTTTTTTTACAACTGAGCTAATGGTTCAATCCTCGATGAATTTCAGATTTTTCCATGTTGGAGAAAAAAAGCTGATAGAGTCATCGAGCGATAAAAGACATAGATACACGTGAAATTGCATGATGATAGCACGGAAAACGCTAGGAGTTTGATTCTACGTGTTCAGCAGAAGAATCCGCATCGCGAATTTTGATTTTTTGAATTTTTGAGGGTGATTCGCCTTTTGGACGATGTTTGTCTGCACGAATCTTCATAGTAAATTTTAATTCGCCAGGATAACGCGGAGGGGGCATTGAAGCGCTGGCAAATACGAACCCCCGAGAGCGTAAATTGGCAACTTTTTAACCAGAAATAGCTCCCCTTTCAGCTGCAGTAATTTTTCCCCTGTGCTCCCTGGGTTTCACTTCTATTCAACTGGTACAATATAAAATGAAATGAAAAAAAAAAAAAAAAAAAAACTTGCTAATTCTTCACCTGTGAAGTCCAGACGCACGCTAGTGGAAAACAATAATATTCTCTCGGTAGCTAAATCATATAATAAACCAAACCGTATTCTTATACATTCCCTCTCACCAATGCAATGCATATCCCTTTACCCGGCCCAAAGCCCTTTTAAAATGGACCACTACCTTAACCATCACTATTCACTATTACTGTTTAAACCGTTCACCACTACGGACCCATAACTACGCTCGAACATGGCTTCTCCAGCTGCACACGATGCCGCATGCATTTTTTGCAAAATCATCAAAGGTAAGTGCCAAACTGGTTTTTTCAAGAAGCTTTAACATCGTACTAACACCGGCCCCTCTCTTTAGGTGATATCCCTTCTTTCAAACTGGTCGAAACTAAGCATTTGTTTTCCTTTTTGGATATCCAGCCATTGGCCAAGGGACATGCGTTGATTGTTCCCAAATATCACGGTGCCAAATTGCACGACATTCCTGATGAGTACTTGGCCGAAGTCCTGCCCGTCGCCAAGAAGCTTGCCAAAGCGATTGGCGTAGAAAACGAGGGTTTGGACAACCCTGTGGGTTACAACTTCCTGCAAAACAATGGCAAGGTCGCACACCAAGAGGTAGGCCATGTCCACTTCCATGTGATCCCGAAGAGAAGCGAGGAAACCGGTTTGGTTGTGGGGTGGCCCGCTCAGCCCACCGATTTTTCCAAATTGGAAGAGGTGCACAAGGAGATTGTGTCCAAATTGGAGGCACACTTGTAGCCAAGTACGTGAATATACAAGTATTTAACAATCGCTATAATGTCAATTCGAATCGTTGAAGTGCAAAAAAATTATGCGTCTTACTGTAAGAGATAAATATGCAATTACTAAGTTGACCTACACTTCAAATATTTCTGGTTCCCCGAGTTCCGGTCAATTTTTTAAAGGCGACCAAAATGTTACAATTTAGATAAAACTTAGGGCGGAAATGCCTGGAAATTGGATCTTGTATGCGGTTGGAGAAGTTATCATGGAACCAAATGAATAAATAAATAAGAAAAGGGCGCCTTAAGGCGAGTTTTATTGGGGTTTTTTCTTTGAAAAAATCACAGAACTGTTCTTAAACTCACAAAATCTGTAAGTGGATTCACGTCTCCTAGCAAAATTACAACTCTTGGATAGAAATGTTTCTTATAAACGATTCTTATACCTTCGACTTTAATCATGTTACCCGCACACATGATTCCCTTTTCCTTGGCACGGTGGCGAAAACATGGTATATAAAAAAGAAGGGAACCGTAAACTGCAGGCCAGCGTATCTTTCTCCTCCGAGGACAAGTTACTTAGCCTTGAATTATCCTTTGGAAGGGGCTTATTTGACTGGTATTGTTGTATTTTTCCCCAGTATAGTGGAATATAGTATGGGAGAAGAACATAAGCGCCTATTGGATGCATCTGGCGCCGATCCCGCTAAGGAGGATTCGACCGCCACCGCTATTTTGAGGAGAAAGAAGAAGGATAACACCCTTCTAGTGGATGATGCGGTGAACGATGACAACTCTGTCATTGCCATTAATTCCAACACTATGGATAAATTGGAGCTGTTCCGTGGCGATACTGTTCTGGTCAAGGGTAGGAAGAGGAAAGACACGGTCCTGATCGTTTTGATCGATGATGAATTGGATGACGGTGCCTGCAGGGTGAATCGTATTGTCCGTAATAACCTGCGTGTGAGATTGGGTGATTTGATTACCGTTCACCCTTGCCCCGACATAAAATATGCCTCGAGGATCTCTGTGCTGCCCTTCGCAGACACCGTTGAGGGCCTCTCGGGTAACTTGTTTGACGTTTATCTGAAGCCATATTTCGTAGAGGCCTACAGACCGGTGCGTAAGGGTGACTATTTTGTTGTCAGAGGTGGTATGAGGCAGGTGGAGTTCAAAGTCGTTGATGTGGAACCTGAGGAGTACGCCGTGGTGGCACAAGACACTATCATCCACTGGGAAGGTGAACCAATCAACAGGGAGGACGAGGAGAACAATATGAATGAAGTTGGCTATGACGATATTGGTGGTTGCCGTAAGCAGATGGCGCAGATCAGAGAGCTGGTCGAGCTGCCTCTAAGACATCCTCAACTTTTCAAAGCCATTGGTATCAAGCCACCCAGAGGTGTTTTGATGTATGGACCACCAGGTACTGGTAAGACGTTGATGGCTAGGGCAGTTGCCAATGAGACCGGTGCCTTTTTCTTCTTAATCAACGGTCCTGAGGTCATGTCCAAGATGGCTGGTGAATCCGAATCCAACTTGAGGAAAGCCTTCGAAGAAGCTGAAAAGAATGCACCTGCCATCATTTTCATAGATGAAATCGACTCCATCGCACCAAAGAGAGACAAGACCAACGGTGAAGTGGAGAGAAGAGTGGTCTCGCAGTTGTTGACCTTGATGGACGGTATGAAGGCTAGGTCTAATGTGGTTGTGATTGCCGCTACCAACAGACCAAACTCCATCGACCCAGCGTTGAGGAGATTCGGTAGATTTGATCGCGAAGTGGATATCGGTATTCCCGATGCCACTGGAAGACTAGAAGTGTTGCGTATTCACACCAAGAACATGAAGTTGGCCGATGATGTGGACTTGGAAGCTCTTGCAGCAGAGACGCACGGTTATGTCGGTGCAGATGTAGCTTCGTTATGTTCTGAAGCCGCTATGCAGCAGATTCGTGAAAAGATGGATATGATCGACCTAGACGAAGACGAGATCGACGCCGAAGTGCTAAATTCTCTTGGTGTCACTATGGAGAACTTCAGGTTTGCCTTGGGTAACTCCAACCCATCCGCGTTGCGTGAAACTGTCGTGGAAAGCGTCAACGTTAATTGGGATGACGTTGGTGGTCTAGAAGACATCAAGGAGGAGTTGAGAGAAACCGTGGAGTACCCTGTGTTGCATCCAGACCAATACACCAAGTTCGGTTTGGCGCCCTCCAAAGGTGTTCTCTTTTACGGTCCTCCTGGTACGGGTAAGACTTTGCTTGCCAAGGCTGTGGCCACTGAAGTTTCTGCCAATTTTATTTCTGTGAAAGGTCCAGAATTGCTAAGTATGTGGTACGGAGAATCCGAATCGAACATTCGTGACATTTTCGACAAGGCCAGAGCTGCCGCCCCCACGGTGGTCTTTTTGGATGAATTGGATTCCATTGCAAAGTCTAGAGGTGGATCCGTCGGCGACGCCGGTGGAGCTTCGGACAGAGTTGTCAATCAATTGCTGACTGAGATGGACGGTATGAACACCAAGAAGAACGTGTTTGTGATTGGTGCCACCAACAGACCAGATCAAATTGATCCAGCCATCTTGAGACCAGGTAGATTGGATCAACTGATCTATGTGCCACTACCGGACGAGAATGCCAGATTGGGTATCATGACGGCTCAGTTGAGAAAGACCCCATTGGAACCAGGTTTGGAGTTGAGTCAATTGGCCAAAGTTACCCAAGGTTTCTCTGGTGCAGATCTTTCGTACATTGTACAAAGAGCAGCCAAGTTTGCCATTAAGGATTCTATCGAGGCGCACAGGCAGGCTGAAGCCAAGAAGGCAGTCAAGAATGAAGAGGACGTGGAGATGGATGGTGACGCCAAGCCAGAGGAGGATCCTGTTCCTTATATCACTAAGGAACATTTTGCTGAAGCCATGAAGACAGCTAAGCGTTCTGTATCGGATGCTGAGCTGCGTCGTTACGAGGCGTACTCTCAACAGATGAAGGCTTCTAGGGGGCAGTTCACAAACTTTAGCTTCGACGATTCCGCTCTAGGGGCCAATGCATCTGGTAATGGGGCCGGTTCTGGTAACGGCGGCGCCTCTGGTGGGTCTGGTGCATCCTTTGGTAACAACGCCGAGGAAGACGACGATTTGTACAGTTAGATGAATTGATGTAGAACATACCTTATAAAAACACGGTTTCATTGCAACTAGTTTAGTTATTCACCTTGATTCGATGTTATTGCCTATTAAATCCAATATTATATAATATTATATATGAGTGTGTGTATATTACTATTAAAATTTCCAGATATACAACTTGCGCCGCCTTAGGATTGATTGCCGCATCACCTAAAGATTGATTGCCAGCCAGATTTCTTGTGGGTTCTTTGAGGGGGCAGCTTGTCCAATCCGGCCCTCAATATTACAGGGCGTGCCTTAGAGTTGCCATCGACTTTCGGTACCGGAACTCCGTTGTTCTTACCGTAGTAGATATTTTCCTTGTCACTCAGAGGTGACTTGAAAGGCGTGTACGCAGCAGTCTTTGTACGCGTTGGTGAACCCTCCTCCGATTCTTCGATGGCATAGAACTTGTTATATGACTGACGAGACCTCCTCGAGTCCACGGACGACAGAGTGGCAGTGGATGCCAGGGAGGGTAGCGAGCCATTCGAGGAAGACCGAGAGTGCGCTCCTGATCTTTCGGATCTGATAACGTAGTCCCTGAGTTCCAATGGTGTGGGCGACGCATACATCATCATATCCTCCTTTCTCTGCCTTAGGGCATGCTCCTTAATAGGCTGTAAGAAGGGAGAGAGACATGCTGTGAGTTCCTCTGTGGTAATGCAGACATTCCAGTCGAAATATTCTAAAAGTTCCCTCTCTATCGTGTTCACCTCTCGAACGTGAAGAAGACCATCTGTGTAGGAGGCCCAATGCCTGTTCAACGGCGAGGAATCATTCAATGTCTTGGCCGCGAGGATTAAACACCCGAGAAAGATCCTGTGTCTGGTGGTTTCGATCCCATACACGTTTGCCGGTATGATGGATCTCAATTTGGCCAGATAAACTGTCGTGGCCATCAGAGTGGGTGTCTGCACGTTGGAGTAAGATATCAGGTTTTTGATGAAACGCATTAGAGGGGGCCCTGGCATGTCCACCATGCTATTACTTTTCTTGACCTTGATGATGGAGGCCGTGGTGGAAGCGAGGTACTGAACCATTTCCACAGAGACTGGTCTCCTGTTGAATTGCAGCAAAGCTTCGTAGTCAGACATTCCCTAATAACTACCTTGGGTTACAGACTTCTCTCTTCCCTTGGCTATTTCTCCAGTCGCATCCTTCGTTAAATACCAGATCCACTACTGCATCCATGCTGATTCCCCTGATGCGAAATTACCAGATATGCTTGGCTCTAACGGGCAACGTAATTTTAAAGTTAAAACCTGCTGGGTCCATCTTTTCCTGTCCAACTTCACCAATTTTCCAATTATTCGGGTAAAGACCAGCAATTTCAATTCGCGTCGAGATGCGAATTAAAACACGATGCGAGATGAGACACGATTTATTTCGCGATGCCAGCATTAATATAATAACAAAAACCGTAGCCTTTTGGCGGCTGGAGCAACTGGTCCTTAGAGCTGGTATTTGCTGGCGCATTCAATGGCGTATTCAAGGGTACATTCAAGGGCTTATGCAATGGCTTAGGCGGTTGTATGGTGCGCTTGTTTTCGCGACAGCTATCAACTGATCTGTAACTGAGATGCTATTCCATGAATCGCTACGTAGGGTTTTCACGACGAAAGTCTAGTTAGATTTAATTAGGGCGATACAGCCACCGAGGCTAAGACCTCTGGCTCATCCGGGTAGAAGAAGAAAGCCATTGCGATGAGCAGATACAGCGACAAGGACATCACTCCTTCGAGCCAGTTAGACTCACCGTCCAAGATCAAGTAATTGGCCAGGAAGACGGCGATGAAAAGCATGGCGGTCTCGAACGTGGAGAAGTTGAGCGTCATAGGGACGTCAATGGCCCAACCGCAGAGAACCATGAATGGTGTCACGAACAGGGCGATCTGCAAGGAGGACCCGATGGCCACACTCAATGACAGGCCCATCTTGTCCTTCACCGCTACCATGACGGATGTGACATGCTCCGCAGCGTTTCCCACAATGGGGATGATCACAAGGCCGATGAAAGTCTTTGTGAGACCGGTAGAGGCGACAACGTTGTCAATGGTGCCCACAAGGAAATCTGCACAGATGGATACCAGCACGGTGGCCACAAATAGAAACGTCATGGCCGACCTGATGCTCAGCGAGTGGCCCTTGGGGGCGTGAGAATACTGGCTCATCACATCCTCGGTATCTTCCGCTTGCTCTTCAAAGATCTCACGGTGAGTGCCCAACTGGAACAGCAAAAACATGCCATAAACAACGAGCAACACAATTGCAGTACCTCTGGAAAGGCTCAAAATCTTGCCCTCGACAATCCAGTCGTCCTTCTCGTGATAAGGTATCGTGGCTCTGAAAGCCGCAGGGATCAGCAGCGAGGCCGTCGCGATGGCAAGCAGAGAGGACATAGTCTGGGCGGCAGTCTGGTTGAAAGACTGCTGCTTCCTATTGTAGCCACCTGCAACAAAGCAGAACCCGAGCACAAGCAAAAGATTCGACAAAAGACTGCCCAGCATGGACGCCTGAACGATGCGCACTTGTCTCTCTCTGAGGGCGATCCAAGAAACAATCAACTCGACGGCATTTCCAAAAGTAGCGTTCAAGAGGCCCCCAACTGTATTGCCGGCCTTGTCGGCCAGCTCTTCAGTTGCCCTAGCGAGCACGTCTGCGAGAGGAACGATAGCTAAGAAGTTGAACACAAAGACCCAGACGTGGGAGAACCCACCATAGCCCCAAACGAGTGCGAAGGGAACAAATACCAGCATGAAACTCACTGGCGAAGCTGATAGTATATGCAGCACATCTTTTTTGGCACCTAGCCAAACCGATCCAGCCCTGTGCGAGATCCGGCCGGGAGGTAGTAGTGGTTCCGAAGCGTCTTCCATGGTACAGATCTTTTGATCGGGACGGTCAAAGCAAGTTGTTTATCAAGCTTCTTTCTTTTAACTATTGTGAGTTCTTTTTGTTTTTTTGGCGAATGGACCCTTTAATGAAACGGCAAATGGACAAAGGTCCGATTTCAATTGAGTGAGGCTGTTTAGAACAACCTCGATTGGGGAGATACTAATATTTCGCAACCTATAGTGGCACAGTAGCAACGAAACCGGCTGCAAAGACCGTGGCACCCCATAGTAGCATGGATGTCAAGACGAACGAGTCCTTCCGGGCAATCCTTTTCCAAAATCCGATGATGCGTCTTGCGACGGTCAGCAATCTTGGAACATCGGGCTGGAGACTGTCTTGGCTTGCGTCGTAGTAACCGTAGTTGAATGCGTTCGCCGAAGAGATGAGCGCAGGATCCGATAACGCTAAGTCCTGTGGCAGAGAAGTGGGTCTCGATCTTTGCAAGGAAATCTCTGTGTCGTAGTAATCGTAGTCCGTGGGCTCCGTAGGTGAGCTGCAGCGGTAGTTGAACCAGCTCTCGAGATCTTTCCACATGTATATGGCAGCATTCATGACCAGGTTCAACGTCGTGAAGGGGACCATGACGGTGAGCAGAAAATAGGTGATAGTCCTCTGGCCAAAATAGTTGACCGCTGGGGTGAAAAGGTGCTCATGCCCACGCACGTAGGTGAAGTAGATGGAGGCGATTAGGCACTGGCCTACGATGAGCAGCGCGTTGCTCAATTGGACGAGAAGCATGACACATAGCGCGCCGAGCAACGCCCGCTTTGAGGTGATGGCCACGAACTGTTTAACGGGCACGCCATTGGCGTGTTGGGACTCTGCGATGCCCAGCAGTGACCCCCACTGCCGCTGAGCTTCCAGCACTCGCGCGTCCTTGTCGTAGTCGATGGAGGCCAGCCGCAGGGAGTTGCTGCCGGGGCCCACAAGCAGCACGGGTTCGCCGTCGGGAGTATAATCAGGGTTCGTACTACGCTGTGTCCACGCAGTGCTACCGTAGCTTCGAGGGGTTTTGGCGTCTGCCTCTGAGTAGTAGACGTTGTTGGATATGAATGAAGAATCCCGCCTCACGTCGAGGCACTTGGACAACGTAATTCCATCTCTGTTGCAGCAATCGTCGTGCTCCGACAGGGGCCCGTTGGTCTTGTCCGTACCCTTGTGGGGGAGTTCTCTGTAGTTGAACAAGTTGCCAAACACGCACACGATGAACTCCCCTAACGACCAAGTGACGCCGAACACGTACGTTTGCCTGGGCACTATGTGCCAAACGGCACCACTACCTTCGCCGGAGGACTTCGTCTGCTCCTGCTGAGGGTATGCCAGGCAGACGATGATGAGCAGTATGAACCAGTCGTTGAACAGGAAATCGACCAGCAGATTCAAGACTAAATACCTCCTGTTGAGGCTGATGAGGAACGTCTGCACGAAGTAATACAGCATGGGGGAGAAGATACCCAGCAGGGACGCCCTGAAGTAGTCCTGGGCGTTGGGATTGAAAAGATTCGCCTCTCGAATCGGTTCCCCTACGAATCCGTATCCCGCCAGTAGCGTCAAAAACAGCACCATGGATGCCAGCACGCAATTGACTCTTACGTAGGGCTTCGAGGAGCAGAACAACGGCATGAAATAGCAAGCAGCATGGTCTATTCGAACCATTTTCCTGCCCTTGCTGCTGTTGTGCGAAACGGATCAAACTCCCCTGGCACTATCTCAAAATTTCACCGAATTGGAATACATAAATTTCATTATATAGATACATACAAGTCGAGAGGATATCAATTCGTAACTACTGTTACAGGGTAGGTTGTGGCTGGGTCGGGCGGGGCGGACCTGCTGACCTGCGGACTATTTCCTTTGCAGATGGAACACCCTGACGTACTCGTTGGCCATGGGGTTGTCACTGGTCCTTCTCATGCGTGGATGCGGCTTCTTCGACTCCACAAGCCTCAGGGGGTCCGTCAACCCTGGGCCAGAAGCCGCGTGTCGCTTGCTCGGGCTTTTGACGATTTTCTTTTGAGGTGTGGAGGGCGATACTGGTCTTGCAGTGGGGCCGGATGCCTGCGTAGTGGTTGACAGCTCCAGCGACGGACTTTGAGGTACGCCACGCCTTGGAAGCCGCTGCTGTTGCTGTTGCTGTTGCCGCTGTCGCTGTCTCTTCACGGGGGAAGACGGCTCACTTGTCTGTCTGCTTACGAGGGCCTGCATCTCTTTCCTCAGCAGATTGGTCTCTACGAGTTGTCTGTCATCCGCACTCCTGTGCAGCTGCGCCAGCTGCGCCTGCAGCGACCAGTGAGAGACCGCCGTCAGTGAACGGTTCAAGAGATCTACCACACGCTGCCGATCAACTTTCGCCCCCTCTTCCCCTTGGTTCCTCAGGTACTGGATCATCAGCATGATTTCCGTTTCCAACTTCCTGGTATTCCTCACGCTGGGCGTGAAGTAAACCCCATCGTCGCTGTAATCTTCGTTGTCTTCCCGTGCTCTGGCGGGGGCTACGGCGGCCACCGTTGCCACACCCGCCCCACTGCTCCTGGAGCCCTCATCGCCGCGAGAGCTGCCACTCCTCTTGGGTTCCTCCGGAGTCACCAAGTGCACTTGCACCGGCTTGCTCCGTGCACTGTCCATGATAACCACGCTACGTATTCCACTAGCCTGAACAGTCCCTCAAAATGCGTAGTCTTAATAACCATTTGAGGTCAAAAGTTTACATTTTGCATGCTCATCGCTTTTAAAATTTGCCGAATCACGTCGCGAAAAGAAACGTCACAGACGTCACAGACGCCCAAATCGAAGAAAAGACGCAACACAGAAGCATAAACATTCTTTTTTTTTTTTTATCGAATACTACATGGTCGCTACAGAGACGATTAGTCGAATAGACCGAAGCCCATGTCGTCGTCGGACTCCTCGGCGGCCTCCTCGGCGGCCTCCTCAGCATCCTCACCGTCAGCACCGGCAGCACCGGCAGCAGCACCGCCGGAGGCAGCACCGCCGCTGGCTGGGCCAGCGGCGTGGAAACCGGAAAGCACCTCCTTGAGGTCCTTGCCCTCTAGGGCCTTGGCAAACACTTCAGCCCAGACCTAAATGGATGTTTAGTTAGTAAAAAAAGACAGAAGTTCACGCGATCGGATAACACGCCGGACATACGTTGTCGATGGAAGCACCGGCGGCCTTGGAAAGCGACAGCAAGTTGTCGGCAGAGATGTCCAGGCCGGCATCGGCAAGAATCAAAGCGGCGTAGGAAACTATGGAGTCAGACATGATTGGCTTGGTTCGATGACTGGGGGGTTCTTCAAGCAACTGATCTTAACGTTGGGGGTCCATTGGGGGCGACGGAGGGAGCCCATCGATTTTTGTCAGCTTTGTTCGGGCGGAGGGCCAAAAGCGAGTTTGCCCATGCGTCGTGTCCGGTGCGTGGGGTGACGATGGTTTTTTTGAGCTCCCGCATACCGGACAGCGGAAAAAAAACTTATTTTCGTGCGCGTGTCAGGATTTATTAATGAGTGACTGTTTTTAACAACGAACGCTGGCCAGCGCTCATTCTAATGCACCTTCGTATTCCCTACCCAACGTACCGAGTCGCGTTTCGAACCGCAAAGCTGGCCGTTGCCACGACGTGTTCCCTGTCTGTTTCTTTCAAGAGTGCAGCATGCCTCTTGGCCAATCTCCCTGCATGACACACACACCGATTCGCTCGTTCGGCAGTGTTCCAGTACAGCACTGTCATCCGTCTTCTAGCGAAATTTCCCAAACTCTCCGCGCCAGGTTTGTGTGACGCGAAGCGGTAGCACCCCCGGCCGCCCCCACATAATATTCAACTGACCGAAACCCCCCTCAAGACAAAGAACACTGGATAAGAATCAGATTAAACTAGATAAGCTATTTAGATGAGCATGCGCCAGCTTTCTCCCGCCCACACCGGCGCCACCACCTCATTTCTTCTTCATGTCGTTCTCCAACTTCTCCAACTTCTTGCCCTGCTCGCGCAACTGCTTCTTCAACGCTTCAAGCACCTCCTTTTCATGCTGTCTGACGTAGTAGTCTTCTTGAGCCTTCTCCCTCTGCGTGAAGTTGTCCTCAGCGGATCCCCCCCTGGGGGCTCCCGTGGAGCCTGCCTCACTGTAACATCTGATGGATGCCTGGGATCTTAGCGTACGTGCGATGCAACGGGGAAACATGATAAGCTAGGTGTGTTGGAAAGATGTGAAATGCAACCTCTCTCCAGTTTATATGCTCCAAACGACTACACTGAACGTTTATTGCTTGAACCTCCCACTTCCCCCGAAACTACAGGAACTTTACAGGCTGGGGACCGTCTTGGGGGAGAAAACCGGGCAAAAAAAATTAACATACTTCATTGGGTCCTGGTCACGTGAGCGCGCGCGAAGAGTCCAGCATATGTTAGCCCACGTCGCCTTAGATACTTAATTACTATAGGGCAGCTGATGTGCTTATTGGTGCGATTTCTTGGCTGCTGGCTGGAGCAAGCTGCTCTCTACATCGTCATTGTCCCTCTTGGCCTGTAGCTGTGGCGTGGAGATCTCCGCGTGGAAATCCTTGATGATGGAGTCGACGTCGTCGACACCGAGCGGTCTGATGTCGCCCAGCTTCTTGATCTTCTGCGTAACGTCCTTGCACTGCTGGTCTGTCAGGTTCAGGTTCAGCTGATCCACACGGCTCTTGATGGCGTTCCAGCCAGTGAGTCTGTTGGCGAAATGGATGTAGCGCTTCAAGCCAAAGTCGTTGGGATTCAGGATCTCGTAGGTGGAAGGGTTGGCAAGGATGGCCTTGGCGTGGATGCCGGCCTTATGCGTGAAGGCACAGAACCCGGTGATTGGATTGTTGAAGGGGATGTTGACCTCCACGGCTTCGGCGACCAGTACTTCCAGGTCCCTGAGCCTATGCAACTTGTATTTGGACTTGACGTATTCGGGGGCAACCACAATCATACGGGCCATGAGCCCACCCAAGGGGACGATACCGTTTCTCTCGCCGATACCGAGGACACAGGTGTCGATGAGCCTGGCGCCGGCCTCGAGCGCAGTGTATGCATTAGGAATGGCACAGCCGGTATCGTTGTGGAAGTGACACTCGATGTCACAGGATACCACGCCCTTCAACGTTCTTATCAGCTCGTAGACCTGTCTTGGATTGGCGCAACCAACGGTATCGGCGATACCGACCCTATTGACACCAATTGACGAGACAGTCTTGTAAATATTCAGCAAGTCTACCAGGTCCGATCTGAACGAGTCCTCGGAGGAGAAGCGGATCTCGATGCCCTTCGACTTGACAAACTCTATCACTTCCACAGCGCTCTTGGCGATGTAGTTCATGTCCTTACCATGCGAGTACTCTCTGAGGAATTTGGAGGTACCGATAACCACGTCTACACCGTCCACACCCGTTTCTACGGCAACCTTGGCATCATCCATGTGGCAGCGGATGTGGGTTAAGATCTTGGCCTTCAAACCCAGTTTGCAGATGATTTCACAGTCTTTTCTGGACTGCTCAGAGGCCACGGGAGAGGTCAACTCGATGTAGTCCACACCAAAGGCGTCCAGGGCCCTGGCTATCTCAATCTTCTTCTCGGTGTCGAAAAATGCATTGGCAAACTGCTCACCTTCACGGAGTGTGGAGTCGATGAGCTGAAAGTTTTCCACGTTGGAGAAGTAGTCTGCTGGATTGGGCCCGTATGGGTTCACCTGCCGCGTATTGGTAGTAGCGGCCTCAGTAACCGGTTGAAACTCTTTATTATCACTCATGCCAATTTCGGGAGGGAGAAGGGGGGAGGGTGGAGACTGTAGCCTAACGAATCTGCAAAGCTACTGTGTCAAGACTATTTAAATCTTTCTACTATCTGATCACCTTTATAATGTTGAGGTGAAAAAAAATTTAATGGGCTATGAAAAATTAGCAGGAAGAAAGAAAAAAAAAAAAGAGTTCCAAAAGATCAGTCATCTGGGCTTCCATTAAATTACAAACTGCCATCTCAAGTGACTGACGTTAATGACTAACTATGTCAGCAAACATGATTCAAATTTCCGCTGGAATTGAAGTGGCCAGAAATATTGAAAAATCGCAAATCGGTGCACGGGCGAAGTTGTCACAAGACCGTTTGTGTAATTGCGATGAATTGAATAACAGAAGGCTGCTGCTTCACCACAGGAAGTCGTGAGATGGGGCCAGGCAAGGCTCTCTATGCAAGATACTTGTATGACTCGCCGTCGTCACAACGTTGTATATATTCTTTGAGGATGAGGCTATCGATGGCCTTCTTTATTAGTGATACTTTAGCGTTGAACCTCTGGTGCGACTGGGCGATGCACTCGTTGACCAGGGTAGTGTGGGGCAGTTTCCGCTTAGATTTCATGATTCTTACTATGCATGCCTCGAGGAAAATTTGTCTTTCGGCACCTAGTTCCTTTTCAATTCTTTCGTTTTCGGACAGTTCCTTGGTGGATCCCGTGGCAGCAGCCAGTTTCTGTGCATGGGCATCGGAGGAGTTGGCCAGCACGGTGAGCACGTCGTTCTTTACACCGCTGGCAAATTTAATCTTGGTCTTAAGGGCCTTGTAGGGGCGTGCCAGGCGAAATTGGGTTTCTGGCTTGACCAAGTTTTCCAGGCCGGGAGGCACCTGTTGCACCAGCTTGAATTTGATGAAGGGAACCATGGCGGCAGCCATGTTTTGCACGGACAAATTAGTGCCCTCTTGAATCTGTTCCAGCGTGAGGACGTCGCTCTCGTTGAACTGAAGTAAAATGACCATCTGAAATAATGTCACTGTGAACTGGAACGGTGGCCTCCCCGGTTTACCGATGGCGGCTCTCATTTCACCTCTACATAGGGGCCACAGCCATTTGAGTACCCTCCCGCTGTGTTTGATAGAATACATCTCTTCCAGCTTCTCGTAGGACGGTTGCAATTCGGCAGGTAGTTTGAAATCCACCTCCTGGTAGGAGAAGGGCCACATGGTTTCCGCCAAAATAAACGGCTGCAGCTCTGGATATTTGTTCTTACTGTAATCGGGTAGTCCCTTGATGATGACGTCGAAATCTTCCTCCAAGACTTTAGAAAGCCGCACGTCTTGGAACATCTTGGTGATCTTACCAGTATACTCCATGCTATTTTCACTTTGCAGCCGTTGGATCACACTCTCCTCATCGGCATCGCTTGTAGACGTACCATGGATTAGTCTCTTGGCGAAAAGCCTCCTGTAGTGCGACTCGAAGGCATCCTTATCGGTCAAAAATTTGAAAAGCATCATGATGTCGTCAATAGTCATGTCATTAGCAATCTCTGGCTTGGTAGATTTCTTCAATAATTGGTCGCTATACTTGGCTAACATCTCCGGGGTCTTGGAAGTGGCAGAACGAGACGCACCCGGTGGTAGGGCATATTCATTATTATTTACGTAGGATCGACATGCATTGTCCAGTGCCTTGGCGAAAAGCGGATCATTCTGGAAACACTCGTTAGTCATACCGCGGAAGGTATGGTACACTTCTAGCAAAGTCTTGACATAATCCTTGGGGGGCAATAGATTCAGCGCATTGCCAACTTTCTTGTTCGGAGGTGCAGATTCTTCGGATCCATTCGCCATCGTGGCCCTGTGCATTGAAATTAGGTGTGAAACCTCGTTTTCACCACACTTCTTGATGTACTCCTCGTAAGAATTTGCTAATTCGGGCAGTAATGTGAAATCTCTTTGCATCAACTTGTACACGGCAGAAATCTTGATTTCATCTCTCGAGTCCAGCAGCACAATAAACTCTGATTCCAAGCTAGCTGCATGCTCCGTTATGAGCACCGCATTCAAGGTCTCAGACAAAGGTTTTCTTGTGTGATCATCCCAATACACTGCCATTCCCTTCTCCTCCCTAGAGATGATCTCTCGGGCTTCAAAGATATATTCGGTCACGGAATGCGTCGTCAAATAGTCCGCACTATACTGTTTGTAGTATTCTTCGGTCCTCTTGAGAAACGGTTTTTCGAACATTTGGATGTAGACATTTAGATTTAACTTCTTGAGGTCCTGAGGATCGATTCCCAGCGCCACGAAAGATTTAATCGCCATAGTCATATCGCCCTTTTGCACAATATTACCGTCTCTCTCCAAGGTTATTTGCTCCAAAATCTCATCTACAAGTAAGTCGCTGTTGGGATCAAACATCACCTCTTTCCAGGTCATCAAACATAGCGTATTCACGTCAAAAATGTGTCTCTTGCCATCACTTCTCTCCTTTTGTACCCAGTAACGATTCATGTAGTCGAACGCATGGTTGAGAAAGATGGCCCCCACCGTAAATCTCTTCCACCGCCTGACATAGAACTGCAAGAAACTGTCCCCTTCGCTTTTTTCGAAATTCCGAATGTAATCTCCCAAGTACTTCCCCAATCGCTGGTATATCTCACTCCCAACTAAAATAGATGATTGTGAGTCCTGTTCATCGGCATTGAATTGTCCCGAAGATCTCGATTTGTTCACACAGTAGTTGTAGATCGCTGTGTAAACCTCCATATACATCGTGGGTGACAAGATTTTATCCACCCTCCTAGCCCAAGAGACCACACCATCACGGCCCAATATCTGGCTAATCACAGGCTCAATAAAATTCCAAGTGGCATCCAGATCGTCCGACCTGGGTAGAGCGTCACTCATTTAGTCGATTTGGGTTGGTTTTTTGTTTTTGTTTTTCTTCAGAGGACACAATTCGACAAACTTCAGGGAGACAACCAATTCCTTTAACAATGAATGCAATGTCAGCGATCCTCTAACCTCTAGGTAACTACTCGGTGATACTGTATTATACTCCCTTCAATTGATTTTATCAACCATATCCCCAGGTAATGATTCGATGTTTTTACGTTTGCCACTAATACCTTAAAGGGATTCCAGCGGTTTCATGCGGGTAACCTGCGCCAGGCGAAATGTCAGTAACTCATAAACAGTAGTAATATAATATAGGGAATGCACCATTTAAATAATGTGTAAAAAATCCGATAGTTGTCCATTTTTATCTTGGAGATGCAGAGCTCACTTTCTCGACCACTCTGACGAGCGATATCGTGAAGGTGATGACCCACAAGACGACCATGACAAATAGAAATGACGAGAGTGCCCTTTGCTTGCGGCAGATGTAGGAAATCGTAGAGTACTCGCGGGATTGCGCCGTGGACCCGCCACCGCGCCTACAAACCCATTGTTTGTCAAACAGCGTGTTGAATGCCAGCGCAACATTGGCACTGCTGAAGATGATGAATAGGAGGTCCAAAAGGATTAGCCGCAATTTTTCCAAAGGGTTGCGCAGGCCTAGAGGTCTACCAGTGAACTCATCCTGTGCAATGTAGACGATATAAACGATGGCTATCGTGTTCACACAGATGGCCATAATGGTGCTCGGCTGCTGGCCAAGGGTCCCGTCCAATTTTTCGATGTGTACTTGAGAGTTCTGGTAGACCCTGATGGCCAGCCCCAGGGCAATCGTAGAGAACATTCCGATGAATGCACGTAGCACAAGCGGCAAGTATTGGTTGTCCAGCACCAATCTGACTAGTTTGGGTCTCCACTGTTGCATCTTGCGCTGCTTCAACTGACGGAACCGTTCCATGTCCATGTGTAATTGTTCGACCCAATCGCCCTGCTGCGCTGACTTTCTGTCCGCCATGTTTTCACCGCGCATGCCCGGTCTTGACTCCAAGTCGCCCATAGGGATCCCGCCGTAGTAGTACTGTTTGAGTCTTGTAACGTATTCCACCCATTTTTTACGGTCCTCATTGTTCTTAAATTCGAAGCAGCCCATGATTGGCGTATCGAACAGCTCTCGCAGGCGCTTTTCGCCGCCCCATTCCGAGTCGAGATCAGTGAGAATCTCTTGTCTGGCTTTCTCCCTCTCCAATTCCGTAAAATCGGTCTCTTGAGAAGTGCGCGGAGCTGAAGATGAGCCCTCTGAGGCACCACCGATGCTTCTTTTCCTCTGTTTGGTGTATGCAACATTGGAACCGACGTTCGACACAAATTTGCCCCATTTCCCGTCATAAGTCACTAAGAAGGGGTCCTTGAAGGCAAAATTATGTTCCCCTGGTAATTTTTCCATGGAGGAATCGCTCTTTGCTTTCGGTTGCATCTTTTTGAATTGATAATCCAGTGCATACGGAGGAACCGTGGTGGGATATATGCTGTATGCGTTCAAACTGTGAATGCCATCTGAGTCTACATCCACGTTTTGGCCACTGCCATTGCTCTCATTGGGGCTGGGGCTAGCCGCCGTCGTGCCGCCACTGTGACCGTGTGTTTCTTGAACTGCCAAACTCCGAGACTCGATGCTCCGACATGACTTGTGATTCCCCTTCTGGTCGGTTTTTGGTCCCACATAAGCTGCCATGATATTTTACCTAGGTGGAAGATATCCGTGCAAGTCAAATGCAAATGCACAATCGATCCCAGAAAGGTCTCACTCTCCTCTATCCGAGATCCTTCTAGTCGTTGTAGTGGTCGATTATCACGACCGTTAGTTTTGTCGGAAAATCGCAAAAGCACAAACAAACGGAGAAAAAAACAAACGTGCTGCGATTGAAGGAGAAAGGATGGAACCTATGCGGCGGATTAACAACTCAGCAGGCGCCGTTGTAATCGACTCAAATTAGTCTGGATCTAACTGGGCGCCTAGAGTTCAATCCAAGAATGCTACGGGTCCCCATAAAGGAGTATCTACTCGAGCCTGTCAAACTCGTGGTTATCCCTGTGACTACGCAGCGGGTGTACGTGTACCACAAGCACCGCGATGACATGCTGAGCAAGAGCTCGATGGCAATTCGAGCCGAGTTTTGGCTTAGTCGCAAGTCCGAGTCCTTGTGGAACAAGATGGTCCGATCGCCGAAACCGATTAACCAGAAGATAGTCAGCTGGGTGAGGACGCTATTGGACGATACACCGTGGATGGAGGACAGTTTGAAGTCTGTACCTGGCGAAAAGTATCTCTTCAAGACGGTGATTAAAAAGAGTCCAGATGGCCAGGAGAAAGTGGAAAAATTGACCGCCGACCAGTTTAAGCAAAGTGCTACTTTGAAGGCTAAACCGCTGCCTGTCTATTACCCCAGCGGGGTCTTGTCACCGGATCACCTCTCCTCCATTTTGCAGAATTTCTACACTCGCGGTTTGCAATACCACAAGAAACAGACCATATGGTGTCTGCTCGGGTTGCCTCTGACGATACCTGTCATTTTGATACCCATCATCCCCAACGTCCCCGGTTTCTACCTTTGTTACAGGGCTTATTGCAACTACAAGGCGTATTTGGGGGCTAGACATATGCAGACATTGCATAAACATCACAGGTTGCAACTCAGAGATCTCGAGGGTTATTCGGAGCTGTTTGACGGGAAACGACCCGTTCAGGGTAAGGAGCAGCTCTTGCTGGACACAAATGTGATGAAGCGGATCTTGGATCGTCTGGAGGTCCACGAGATCGAGCCGGATCTGGAAAAAGTGATCAGGCAGGAGAGGGAACGACTGGGAGTTTAACGACGATACGAACAAGACATGTCAATATTGATGGATTTAGAGGGCTTGGCAAGGCGCATGGACTTTTCAACCGCATTGTGCGTGGCTCTTAATCAATAACATTTTGGTATTTCATTTAGCACCTTTTTTACACTAACATATACGACAATATCTAAAAGTACTCATCAGGACGAGATGTCGAATCCTATCGTTTAATTGTAAGGTCCACATTTCGCTGGGGAGCGAACCCGTGACATTGGTCACCTGACCAATTTTTTAGCCATTCACCGGTACTTTCGCCAGCATCGCTTGAATAACCAATTCGTCAGGCTAGCTACTCACTATAAGCTTAAACCCCCAGGGGCCGCACCGTAGCGTTGGAACGATTTATCACGTGATCTGCCATCGACTAACCTCTTTGAATTTAACGTGCCGTGCTGATGCACTTCACGTCCTCCTAAGCAGCCTTCGACGTTACTTTGTGAACCACAAGTGACATTGTCCCAATGTCATTTCAAGTGACTGTTCTTGCTTCACCGTCCTTACATATCCCAGTACATCCGTTCATCAGTAAACTTTGGACAAAAACCATTTTTCAGAAAAAAAGCGTTTGTCACGGCACAGATGAACGTCCAAGCCCCAGAGACACACCAAGCCATTACCCGTCGCGAAACACAGTTTGCCGACGCTCAGGGGATCGATTTTTTCAGCTCGAATAAGGCGTCGGCCCGTACCCTTGGCCCTGCTGGAATCATTTTATAAAAGGCTCCTTCTATACTGCACTTTTCACTGGCTTCCCTTCCTCTTGTAATCCCTTTAGACCACTCCAGAAAGCAATTCACCACAATGCGTGCTAAGTGGAGAAAGAAGAGAGTTAGAAGACTTAAGAGAAAGAGACGGAAGGTGAGAGCCAGATCCAAATAAGCGGACTTTTTGAATTGACCACGTTTAGTTCACTCTAGCCAGGCAACTTCTGCTCTGCCAGTTATACACGCAGGATGTATTTTTTTTATAATCCCAAATGTATAGTTTAACGAGTTTGTTCGCTTTTACAACTGCAGGACTTTTACGATTGGTGGAAACTTTTTTTCTTCAGTGGTTCTTTTTTGGTGTTAACAATTAGTGTAGTGTATCTGTACATAATTAGTCTGTGGACTCGGCAAACCTCTCTTGCATGCGGGCCAAAAGCTGCTCAAACTCCTTGTTCCCCGCCTCTTCGCCCTTGCTTGGTTCGATGAACTTGCTCGAGGACACGGAGTGCTTCACATCGCTCACAGACTCGGACAATTTGCCCCAGTGAGCGCCGTTTGCAATGGCTCTCTGTGCCTCGTCGTGGTAGCCAACAAAGGCGCGCATCATGTCATAAGTCTTCCAGATAGGGCAGAAGGCATCGTAGGTGGAATAACCGTTCTGCTGGAGGAAATCCTCCTTGATCAGGGAAGCAACGTCTAGAGTAATTTTGTCGCTATCGGAAAGGGCCGATTTACCTACCAGTTGGACTACTTGCTCCAACTCTTCAGCGTTAGACAAAATCTCCTTGATGTGGTCTCTCAAGACGGGGAAATCTGGGTGGTGCTTGTCGTAGTACTTGCCTAGCACGTTGGTGTATTTGGAATAAGAGACGGAGGTATTGATGGAGGGGAAATGCTTCCTTTGGGCCAATTTCTTGTCCAACCCCCAGAACACCTGGGTGATAGCAAGGGTGGCCGTAGTCACAGGGTCCGAGAAATCACCACCTGCCGGGGAGACGGCGGCAACGATGGAAACAGAACCGATACGGTTGGGGGAACCTAGTGCCACGGCCTTACCTGCTCTCTCGTAGAAGGAGGCCAATTTGGCACCCAAGTAGGCTGGGAAACCTTGGTCTGCAGGCATCTCACCAAGACGACCAGAGATCTCTCTCAGAGCCTCTGCCCATCTGGAAGACGAGTCGGCGATCATCGAGATATCCTTACCCTGATCTCTGAAGTACTCTGCCAGGGTGATACCGGTGTAGATGGAGGCCTCTCTGGCAGCCACGGGCATGTTGGAAGTGTTTGCGACCAGTGTGGTACGCTTCATGATAGGCTCTTTTCTTCCATTTTTCTCAGTGTACAGTTCAGGGAACTCCATCAACACTTCGGCCATCTCGTTACCACGCTCACCACAGTTGTGGACGACGAGTTGGTTGGCCAGCATAAACTGATGATCAGAGCCGTTGGATAAAGTGAGACCGTAGTATTCGTCTTCTTCAAGTTCTTCCATTTCAAAATAGACCTTGTTCAACTTACGGACAACTTCATGGGCAGGCGCCTCCCTGTGATTCTTTTCGGCAGCACAATTTGTAAGCACCGATTGCAAGGCATCGCCGTTACCCATGCGAATCGCGTAACCGTTCTTACCAGACTTTCCGACGGAAACAGTTATACCCAAAGAGCGAGCAACGGAAACAGTACCTGGCACGACAGAGTGATGAGTTGTCTCGATGGTTGCAGCTTCTTCATCAACGTGGCCGTTGGAATCAATAAAACCAGCAAGGAACATCTCACGGTTTTCAAACCTATCGCTGCAGAGATAAGTGGGCACATTCTTCGAACCGTCCTTCAAATATTCTAGGTCAACAATAGCATTACACAAGGGATTGCTGCCTTGGCCTTCAATTGAGTTCTGGAATAGATTTACTGGCTTAGGCTCTTCCCCGTCTTTGCATTCGGCGGATAGACCCAAGAATCCTGCAAATTCATTGATACGCCTGAACAGAGCAACGCTTTCCGTCAGACCATCTCCAATGCACAAACCAAGGAGATAAGATAACGCACGAGCCGCCTCCACCCCTGTAGCAAACTTGAATTTCTCCACGTACTGGGAGAAAAAGTCATTTTCTAGTAGAACTGGGGCGCAGAGCTGATGAGTAGCCTTTCTGACATCGGCACCTAGGAGTAAAACATCTCTTGCCTCGATCGTCCACTCAAAAAACTCCTTCCCCCCGTCGGCTTTGGCGTACTCTTCCATCATTCCTGCAGCCCTCTCGGGTCCTTCAACTGCAGGATATGACGTGGACTCCTCCTCCACGATATCGATGACTCTACCGTCCTTGAGAGTCTTTCTGGCCATGTTAAAGGAAACTACTTCAATGTAATCCGTGCCGTTCACACTGCGTGTGGCAGAACGGCTGCCTCTTGGAGTTCTAACGACCAGCTTGTGCGTTGCATTACAAGTGTACGCCAACAAGTCGTCAATTTCGTCGAGAGTGTGAGCAGTCTTCCCAGAGACCTTGAACATCTTCTCACTTCCACGTGGTGTACCAACAACCTCTCTTGGCTTACCATCCTTACCCATAACTTCCTCACCCACCTCGACGCTATCAACCGCCTTGACAGAACCGTCGGACATCATGACCTCAGTTCCCTTAGCGAAACACCCAACATAGATAATAGCATCCGAATTAGAGTACTTGGACAAAGATTGCGAAATCACAGTCTTACCACAACCAAAGGCGCCTGGAATACACGTAGTACCACCTTGCACACAGGGGAAAAGGGCATCCAGAACTCTTTGGCCAGTCAAAAGAGGATAGTCGGCTGCAAGCTTCTCTGCCACGGGTCTTGGAACACGTACGGGCCAAGTGTGGTACATGCTGTATGCATATTTCTCATTGTCAAACTCCACTTCTATAATTTTTTCTTCGATCGTGTACTCACCTTCAGATGCTATCCATGTAATGGTACCTCTAGCTCTTGGAGGCAACAAAATCTTATGTGACTCGATCAAGGAGTTCTCGAACACGGTACCAAAGATGTCACCACCGGCCAAGTGGTCACCCTCCTTGCGGTCCGAGGGAACGAAATGCCACTTAGACTTTCTATCCAACGCTGGCACATCTACACCTCTAGGAATGTAAATCGACTGCGACGTCTCCCTGATGCTCTTTAATGGTCTTTGAATACCATCATAGATCGTCTCCATAAGACCTGGACCCAACTCCACAGACAAGGGCTGACCAGTACGTAAAACGGGATCACCCACAGTGACACCAGTTGTCTCCTCGTACACTTGGATAGTTGCCTTATCAGCATCAATCCTAATCACTTCACCGACCAAACTATCGTGACCCACTCTGACCAACTCGTACATGGCACAACCAATCATGTTTTCTGCCACCACAACGGGACCAGACACCGAGTAGATGGACCCATAGTCCGACTCAGCATGGTCCTCTAAGGATACTCTTTTTAGTTCCTTGCGTGCGTTCTCCAAAGCACCTGCCATTCTTGCCTATCGATAAACTTAAAAAGAGACCGAGAAATAGAGAAAAAAATTGGCAATTGAAAATACTCCAGAAGTAGTTCGCGTATCAAACTTGCGGACAACGGATCTGATGAGTGTAATGAACCTCTTTGAGTTGTTTCTTGTCTCTTGACTTTCGAAACCCTTGTTCCTTGTTATTCTGGCGTAAAAGCTCATACCCCCTGTCAGGTTTTCAAATTATTTTACAGCCATGTATGTATTACCCGGAACACAATATTCCTGACCACGTCCTCCACGGAAGCTGGAAAATAACCGTAATCGTATAGTGACGATGGAGGAGTTTTCAAGAAGTAGGGAATAGTTTGGATACTCCTTGCACTGCTCTTTTTTTTTATTCTAGCAACGGTTTAGCTTTCAAGTGATTTTGCAAAAAATTCTGCTTATAATCTTAGCTGTGTTCAAGCACAAACGAATGCCTGGCTTCAGCCTCGAAAGTCAATACTTGAATAATTTTGCAAGTAGTAAAATAAGCAAGTAGCAATTGCCAAATTTTCTCAGATGCCGCCCCACATCTGACGTAACGGAAGCACTCTTGCAGACTTTTTTTTCTTTTTTTGCCGTTAGCGTGAACTCACTACGATTAACTATCTGGTTGTGCAAGAATAGAGAGGCAGTTGGTTTGTTCTTCATCCCAGTGGTTCAGGTTTCCGAGAGGAGAGTAGATAGCTAAACAGGAATTGATGAAATCAAACCTGCGAGGCATGTTTACCTTTCCTCAGTCGTATGCACTAAATAAACAATTCAAGCAGCTAAACATAAAAAAAAAGGATCACGTCTAAAAATTTGCCAAACGAAGACACTAGACTTTAAGAGACAGGAAGGACCACAGAGAAAAATGGCCTTGTCAATACGTCCCAATACCCCAAGTGGCTACCGCGAACTACGCATTCGCTGTCACGAACAAAGATGGCAAGTCAGGTGACGCAAAGCTGCACGGAGCGCATGAGTTCATTTATTGGTCTCCTGACCGTTTAACCCTGTGTAGTCTATCTCAACTTTCTTGGGTTAACAATTAGGCGCAAGTGGTTTAGTGGTAAAATTCATCGTTGCCATCGATGAGCCCCCGGTTCGATTCCGGGCTTGCGCACTGAAATATTTTATTTTTTTTGCTGGCATCGATATCCATCCATGCATAATTGTCGAACCGGTCGAGCTGCCTGCATCTCATCGCCGTTATAACTCGTCTGCTCTTTCCATTTAGAAATCCTCGGTACAGCAGGAATATATCTCACTTTGCAACTGGACAGTCATTTTACCACCCATCTATGAGCTTGTACAGAAGCAGAAACAGGGCTGGAAACGGCCCTAACGACGTCAAGGGCCCCAGTTCTGCGCTGACCCAATTTCTCAAAGACGAAGGTATCAGCGCTCAAGTCATTAAGGAAAGATGGGACAAGCAGCAGGCTGAAAAGCAACTGCGAGAGGAGTCGACTTCTGTGGAGCAGAGCGTGGAGCCGAGCCCGAAGCAAGAGACCAAGCTTCTGTCTGACGGCTCGTCATCAGAAACTGAGACAGACAACGAGACGTTTAAGAAGTTGAATTCGTTACGGGCTGACAGCGATGAGGAAGAGTACGACGAAACCTCCCAATCTCCGGCCCCCAGGGCAAGGGCTCCCCGTACCCGTAGCAACGATGATGGCAAGACCAAAAAATTGCTTGCCAGTAGACGAAAGAGGCGAAAGAAAGCCGCAGAATTGCTGGACAGAGGGGTGGATTTCCCCTCTCTCCAGGAACTCTGCATTGGGAAGATTGGCGCCAACATCAGCAAGTGGAATGACGAAGCCGAAGAACAGAACAAGCAGGTATATGCCAACATCCGGAAAGTTCTAGGCGGAATATCTACGGACAACTTGAACAATTTGGGCAAGGCACTATCGAAAAATCGGGCGTTGAATGATAAGACGTTGCAACTTTTTCTCAAGACGGATCTGTCGAGTCTAGTCTTCCACGACTGTTCCAAGGTCTCGTATGAAGGCTACAAGGCGCTGGCCGTCTTTTGCCCGCGTCTGAGAGAACTGTCGCTGCAGATGTGTGGGCAGCTGAACAACGAGGCGTTGCTGTATATGGCCGAGAAGCTGCCGAACCTAGCCTCCGTTAAACTTGATGGGCCTTTCCTCATCAACGAGGCGACTTGGGATCAGTTTTTCCAAAGCATGTCCGGGCGGCTCAAAGAGATTCACATATCCAACACGCATAGGTTTACGGACAATTCGTTGAGCTCAATGTTGCGGCATTGCGGTTCGCAGTTGGAATCGCTGCATCTAGCGAGGCTCGATAGCGTGTCCAACTATGCACTGCTACCGCAGTATCTGCAGAACCCGCGATTTCACACTTTGGGCATCAATTATCCGTACAACGAGGAGGACGTGAGTGATCAGGTGGTGATGAACATAGTAGCGCAAGTGGGGGCTAACCTGCGCTACTTTTCTCTCAACGGTTGTTTGGAGCTGACTGACAATGCCATCGTCAACGGACTGGCCGTTTTCCTCCAGGAGAACGAGCAATTGGAAACTCTCGAATTGGAGGGACTTCCCAACATCACCTCCGACAGCTTGGTCCATTTTTTCAAAACCATTCCTCTGCCACGCTTGCGTCGCTGCAGCTTGAAGCGCTGCAAACAGGTCACGGACGAGGGCCCGGTGGAGCTCTTGCTCAACCCGGCGAAGGAATCGCTCGAGGATTTAAACTTCAACTCTTTGAACCACCTCACGCAAGAAGCATTCCAGCTGATGCGCTGCCCTAAACTCAAGCATCTGGATGTCTCATTCGTTCGCTGTGTAGACGATCAGATCGTGGCTACTGTGAGTGCTCAAAACACCAAATTACAACTCATGGAGGTCTTTGGAGACAATTTGGTAACCAGCCGCGCCGTTATAAGGAAGGGGCTCACCTTGGTGGGCCGCCAAAGTGACTCTATATAATATCGACGTGGCAGGAACCATCGCACGTTTACTTTCTGCTCGTCGCCGGCTAATCCTTCTCACGGAAGGCTGACCCTTCTCAAGGAAATAGATCGAGACAAACAGCTCGAGTAAATTAATGTCCTCCAACAAAACAACGACACGCTTGCTGGTACGGCTGGTCTTCAGATTTGTCGCGTTTGACCTTTTAGAGTCAAGTAGCTAGTGACAGAAATCCTCGCACCGCGCGGTGGAAGGATCGCCAAAATTTCAAAAGGTAAAAATTACCCAAATCAAAACAATCCAAGATCAAAAAACAATCCACGGTCGTGGTTCCGGGTCCATGTAAAGTTTTCGCGAGGATATGTTTTCTTTACTTACTGTTGATCACTCTTGGTCTAGACGACCCAAGGATCTTCACCGCTTTTGTCTTGTCATTTAGTGGTCTGGGAATATCAGAGAAGGTCTACAATCAACCATCGTTGTGTGTGTTTCGCAAAGTGAACCACTTTTGTTTCATTCACTTAGACACACGTCCAATCGCTAAACAAGAATCCGTTTGTTGCTTCTGCAATTTTTGTCACCAAGTATAATCCAGGTCAGTGCTACCGTGGCATCTTAAGGACTTTATGGTATTTCTGTTGACCTTCTGATAATTTATTGCAAAATAATATACTAGTAGTAAGGAGAAGCAGAAACCCGAGAATCCTTTTGCAAATCAATGGAGGTAAACTTCACATCGACATGGCAAAGCTCGTCTCCATCGGAGCTGCTCCATTCGTCTTCCACCCCATGGGGGACTACCAGCTCAGTAGGGCAACCTACAAGTGCAGTGGTGACGTCGGCTTCCACTTCGTTACCTATGGTCTCAACTCAATCGGCACTCACACCTACAAGTACTTCTGTTTACGGTGCAGCCAGTGCGCAGGCACAGACGACAAGCGAATATGCTGTAGTTACGACAACGTACAGTCTCTCATATGCCAATGGAGATTCTTACTATTCGTCAAGCCAAGCAGGTTCACCTTATGACAGTGATAATTCTAACATTTTAAGCAGCACTTCAACAAGCGTCCCGACTCCAACAACAGCCTACGAGACGACAGGTTATTTGTCAAGTTCAGCCACGACAACCTCGCAGGCGGCATCTTATTCCGATTCCAATGATGCATTCGCCGCGACAAGTTTGTCATTGTCGTCTTCGCCAAATGGGGAACTCACATCAAGCGGGCAATACGATTCCACGGCAACAGGAACGACGTCCCCTTCATACTCGTCATTTTCAAATTCGCTCTGGTTAGACACCACTTCATCTACAACGTCAAGCTGGTGGTCGTATGCTTCGTCGTCACCTTGGGACAGCGATTATTACACCACGAGCAGTAGTGAGGTCGAAATAGTTACGACCTCCACCCGAGCGGTGAGTGTTGATGCCGATAGCTATTCTCTGACATCTGTCAGCGGATCCTTGGCACCAAGCAGTACATCGAGCGAATACCTAGCACCAAGCAGCACATCGAGCGAATATTTGGCGCCA